>JAJOZX010002303.1:45000-260000 GCA_023014485.1 Bathynomus jamesi
TTCAAACTTATGTTCAACGTTACCTTTATATAAATTGCACCTTTATACATAAGCCAAAAACTACCTATTTAGTCAAACGTGTGTAAGTGACAAAGTGTGTATATTTTAAGTACCATAGGTATTATATGTATGTATATAAATAAAATATATGTTCAGAAATATACAGTATTTAAAGTAGATAATCCGAAAATAAATATTTTATAAGGAAATAAGAAAAAATAACGCACTTATAAAGATGTATAACTCGATATTTATAAATATTATTATTATTATTATTATTATTATTATTATTATATTATTATTATTATTTTACATACATAGATAGGTTCTTTTGTTTAAATTACAGTTATGAAGTCAGTCTGAATAAAAAACCATACTGATTTTAGAGAACGTAGTACATATATTGTTGCTTTAAAATATGTACTTCGTTAAAGCATTAAATGATTCTAATACGGTCAAAGCCTCTCGGATAGTTATTGACAAAGAAATTTAAAAACTTGTATTATTGTTATTGTAATAAAAATACAGCACTAAATACGAGTAGTTGAAAAAGTTCATACTTTCTCATCAAGTTGGTGACAATTAAAATTGACATCAGCATTAGGAGTAAATGTAGTAATACTAACATTGAGAATAGTAACAACTGCATAATAATTATTTCAGGATGCTTGTAAACAACTTTACAGTATAAGATTAATACAAACTTGAGCGTAGCATTGGTGTTATTAACATTTTTAATGAGATTGTTTTCAACTCTTTTAATCTACTTGAGTACTGCAACAAACAACTGTAAGATGATCAACAAAACTATATACGAGTTTATGAATAAATACTGGAAAATTTCTAATATAAGCTTCAATGTATCAGCAGTGTAGTGTAAACTTCTGTAGTAATGAAGTATGCTTGTGGAAGCTAACGTAATTTCTACGGGCCCATTTAATTTAGTGTCTTAATTTAACTAATAGTAGTATCCATGGTTTGGCGTACAACAGAGTTGTTAACTCTAAGGATTTTAGTCAAATGATGACTATGAACACAATCACATTTAATGAAATGTTCGTTTCAATTACAAAATTTACTTTTTTGGACTTATCACTGAAGTAGTTGAACAGCTAGAATGCTCCTGAAAGTTGACTCCACAGGACCAATAGCAATATTTACTAACTTTAGCCTTAGGCTACCGAAAAAATATTAATTTTTATGCGAGACCATTTTCCCAGTTTGAGGGAATTTAATAATTTTTTTTTTTAATGACAACCAGTGTTACTATTCGTTCTTACAACAATGAATTATGAGATTGTAATTACTATTAGTCGTGTGACGAACTCTACTGTCCTTATGGATTTTCATGAAATCTTCAACCCACACCTACTATATACCCTTCAAAGAAAATCAGTAAGAAATTTGTTAAGCGGTCTATACTACCTTCACAGAAATATGTGTATTAATAATATGGGATAAGTATAAACGGATGTATTCTACCCACACTTTATACCCTCATAAAATGAGGATGAACTTATGACTGATGACATTAATACTTTACTGTTACTCACGAGTTGATGATGTCTCCTCTTCATTCCGAAGTTGGACTGCATGGAAGTAGTATAGAAAGGTTAGCGGTCCTTTAATTGAAGTGACAGTAACTTTAAATACATTAACTGTTTCTCGTCACGAATGTTCTGTGCTGTTATGTATAACTTTAAATTGTATTTCATAATGAGTATTATGGTCAACTTGAAGAAATGATGTCTTCGAGGGCCAGCCCAAATTCTCTGAAAATTAGCCCATTTGTAAACTAGAACGAGAACTATAGACTTTAATTACTTGTAATGAGTAGGGTGTTACATAAACATAACCTTTAAATGTGTTCACCTTAATATGAATGTATCTAATGCATATAAGTTAGTGACAGAACATAATTTGTAAATAAAATTGAAAAGCTCAAAGTTGTAAATGACATTGTGACATTCAAAAATATGCATATTACACTCGATGCATTATAATTACTCGCGTTTCGAGTAATTATAGAAATTTTTCATGCAATACGTATGGAAAAAATTATAATTATTATAAATACTTAAAAATTAACTAAATATTACCGTATTAGAATCAATCTTGCGTATTTTTTATTTTTTATAAATGAAAATTCTGCAATCAGTGTATGTACACTATACATGAACAGCAGCGAATAAATATGTGATGAACTTTTTTATTTTCTGTTAATTCATTTAAGTCAAAAAAGAAAAATTAGAATAGCTAGTTAAAAGTATATAGCCGTAATAAAAAAAAAGTATAATAGAGCGGTAGAACGCAACGTTACATGCAAAAAAATTAGGCATTGTTACACGTTTTAATTAAAAAAATTTAGGGACGTTAAGTTAATTTATGACGCACAGTTTCTATAAGGGAGAAATATCGAAAGATTAAAAAAAAAAAATTCTATTATGTACGAGATTTTTTTTTTTTTTTTTCGTAGATTCAATGCCTAATTTTTTCTATGTAAACGTATTATAATTTCTGCTTTTTGTATCCGTAATTATTTTCTAATGTTTTGTAGGCAGAAACAATTGTGTTACCACGGTGTGTACCGTGACTTTGGTATAAAAAAAATAAAATAATTAGAGAATGTAAAACAGTATTGTACATATTATAGATATGAGGTGGTTAAATGTGCTTATAAGGATTAATAAAAATAAACCAAAGATATAGCTTTATAATAAAAAATATATTAGTACGACACATACTGTATTATTTCTTTTCTAAATATAAAAAAATTATGCAAAAAACAGAGTTCAGTAAATAAATATTGGTTTACAGTGGCAACAGTTACAAAATATACTATTTTGCAGCAGATAAAAAATTTACAGTTTTCATATTTCCATTTTTATAAGTAAAAACCATGAATCCATCCTTACAGTTAGCCAAATTTATCCTGAAATAACAATAATTGTAACAAAATGTGTAAAACAAAATGGCATAAATTCGGATGTATAGGTTTTCTACTAAATGAAGTAGCATAAGTGCTAATGTACTCAGCAAGCATTTATTTATACAGTTGTAGAGAAAAACCAAATATAAGGAATGTTAAAAAAAAGAAGAAAAAACGAGTTTAATAATTAACAGAGTAAATGAGTGGAAAGTTTAATGGACAATTTATTTATCCTTAAATATCCTTTGGTTCAGCCTTAAATTAACATCAGAGAGATGATTACTGTCAAGGCCAGTTTCTAGAAGGAAGGATCAAGATTTTAAGGATGTAGCTCCGTTCTTAGTCTGTTTTAAAATAGTTATAGTGTAACTAGTATTTTTGCAAGATAGTGTTGAGGAAAGTACGATAAATTTGGCCGTTTTGAATATGAATAATTTGTTAGTCTGATCAAAGTCTATCTAGATCTAGTCACACTTGTGAAATCGAGGAAAAGCCAGTCAGTCCATAACATTACAAAAACACCACAGCCATCAAAATTTTGAGTTTTACATTCAAAGTTAATAAGTCGAAAGCGCAGAAGCTGCGCTCAAAAACAAAGTAACTTGAGCTTTGCGAGTTTAAAGTAAATATTAAGCTCTCGATGAATTAATTTTTATTTCGGTCTTTCGTAGGAAATTATTTGCACGTTACAATGAGGGCGTGGACTAACTAGATACAGGTAGGTTTGGGTCTAATTTACAAATATTGTAAATTGCTTTTCAATATTTCCACAGACGATAACATTTGAAGGTTAAGAGAGAGAGGGTCGATTCAGAAAGGCCTATCTTGAGACACTGATTCTTATTGGTGAAAATATTAGTAAGGAATGAAAGAAGGAATACCAGTGCTTCACCAGCGTTCCAACTGCTGGGATAATTTTCCGCCGAAACAGAGTCAAAGGGACAACACGAAAAGATAAGGCAAGATGAGGGTGGGAGCAGTTAAAGAGAGAACAGGAGGAGAGGTAGAAAAGGCACGAGGAACGGCGTGGAGAGAGAGAGAGATCCAACCTGAACCCAATTAAATGGAGAGCAGGAGGCCAGTTTGACGGAGAAAGAAGAAGAGAGAATTCTACGGTACAGGCGTGGAGTCACCCAGCAGAAAAGGAAGATTGAAAGCGGAGCCGGGAGCATGCGACAGCGAAGTCGGGGCGAGCCAAAAAATGTGAAATATAGAGGGTAATTCCGCAAGGGCACGAGAGGACAGGGTACCCCGTCATAAGGCGGCCGTGCGTGAGGAGTGTGTTCAACACCAAGTCGCACTAGAGCAGTCTTGGAACGTCGGTCACACTTGCAGGAGGAAGGCTACGGGTGAACAGTATTTTTTGAAATATTAGTAAGAATCATTCCTTACTATGATAGAACTTTTTGAATCGACGGTTGCAATAGGATCGTCAAGAGCTACTCTTCGGTGCTCAAAAATCTTGCCCAAACTCAGATATATACAGTATATATACCCTATACTTCGGAATTATTAAAATAGGTAAAAATTAATCTATAATTTTAATTTTTTGGAAAAGGAGTTGAAAATTCACACACATTTTCAACTATCTGCGAAATTATCTTACTAATCTAGTGATTCATTTTTCTGAGTCACCGAAGATTGAGGCGAACTATATGTTAGCTTTACGTAATGGCTGTTGTATAAACTCTTACTTAGTGAAGACTGAAGTGTATTAAAATATTTCTTTTATATTGATTGTAGTGTTTACAGTTTCTGAGGGATCATGCAATGCGTAGCTATTGTGCAAATTATTTATTTAAGAAAACGAAGATTGCCTATTGTTTGCAATTCGAGCCTTTTTTTTTTTTTATATTGGTGGTCGAGAAAAATATGAGCTTTGAAATATACCATTATAATTTTTAAATTTAAAGCTTATTTCGCCATATTTATGGACTTTTGCGTGATTATGTGTAGCCCACTCAAATTCGGTTGCTTCACCAGTGTTACAGTCTTCACGGTTTTCTAATATGATTTTTTAGTTTCGTTGCTATTTTAGTGTTCTACTTTAGTAAATAAAGAGAGCAAATTTAACGAACTAAATATGTGGGACGAGTAAATATGACAGTGTAATGACGACTCCGTTTTTACTCTGAAGCTCAAAAGCCGTTACATAAAATGCTTACTTTTGATACTTTACGAGGGTTGGAGTATAGTAATGTCTAATTAAGAATTAAATGTTTGTTTATAAATTAATGTTCGAATATATTAAACTTATAAAAAACGAGTTGGGAGTGCAAATTAAAAGAATACAATAATATTTAATTGATGTAATTACAATAAATTATGGTTGAGTGTAAAGAGAAATGCAATAGAGAGCAGAAAGTAGAGTAAATAATGAAGTATAATAAAACGTATTCACGACATTTTTGGTATATTCGAACATTAATTTATAAACAAACATTTAATTCTTAATTAGACATTACTATAGAAGACGATTTGGAATCGAGCTGCGGTCGATCCCTCTGCAGCACCTCGCTTCATTTGTGGGTTTTGGTGGGGGATGGATTTGCTTTCCGATCACCACCTGCCCTCGTAGCCAGCCACGCATGGTTGGTCAGGGACTTTGCACAGGAATCTGTCCAGCTAGTTTTTGAAGTTATTCAGGTCAGTGTGCTGGAGGTTTCCAACTACTTTTGGCAGGGCATTAAAACGTTTGGGCCTCGTATTTTGAGGGTATTTTCCATCCTCGTTTTCATGACCCCCTCCCGAAGCAGATGACGCTCAGGACGCTGCTCTGGAGAACCCCTTCCTCCTGCGAGTACACAGAAGAGGAGCAGGAAGACAAAAAGTTGGAGATGAAAGAAGGGAGAAAACTTCGGAAACCCAAGAGATAAAGTTTACGACAGATCCACCACCCCCATGGAGTGTCATATGCTTTCTCCGGATAAAAAAACTGCATAGAGGTGACGTCGCTCTGCAAAGGACATACGGACCGCAGTCTCCAATGGACCAAAATATCAGTGGTGCTACGGTCTCTGCGAAAACCCGTCTGTGTGGGAGAAATCAAATTGTGGTGTTCGAGTTGCCACACCAGACGCCGAGAAACCATCTTCTCAAGAAGTTTCGAGGGGCAGCTAGTAAGGAGTATTGGGCTATAGTTAAGGGAAGATGTCGGGTACTCACCGAACTTAGGAAAAGGGAGCACCACTGCCCTCTCCAACAGGAGGGGAAGGTGCCCTCCACCTAAATCCAGTTATAGAAGGTGAATAGATAGAGAAGAACCGAAAGTGGCCCAGTATATAAAAATTGATCCCATCGGGACCGGAAGCAGACTTGCCGCAAGAAGCCAATGCCAAGCGCAGTTCCGACATGGAAAAAAGCCGGTTGTAAGCGAAGTTATTGAGAATCTGAAAAAGACGAGGGGAGCGGACAAGCAAAGCCTTACGTCGGATGAAAGCAGGATCCCAGAAATCGTGTCGGGAGGTGGAAGCAATGGTCGAGGCCAAGACCTCGGCCACTGCAGTAGGGGAAGATACTGGGCTTCCGTCTATCACAAGAACAAGAGGAGGATGGGAAGAAGGTTTACCGGAGATCTTCCGAGTCTTGTTCCAGATTTGGGAGGAAGTGGTGCGGAAAGAGAGAGAGGAGATATAAGTTTGCCAGGAAAGGCGGCGGGCTTCACGGGCCGTGCGACGGGCCTGAGCTCGCGCACGTTTGAAAGCTACTGAATTAGCAAGGGATGGGTTGTGTTGAAGATGGCGAAAGGCCGACTTCTTTTCTCGAACGGCTATGGCACATTTCGGAGTTCACCATGGAACCGAGAGGCGGAAGTGCGGGGAAATGTTGATTTAGGAATGGAGGACAGCGGCTCACGTGACGTGATCGGTGAGGTAGGTGGAGGCAGTATTGATAGTTGGAAAGTTGTTCGGAATTCCGAACGCTTGACTTTCAGACCGGAAAAGAAACCAGTCGGCTTTGGCAAGAGACCATCGGGTAGGAAGAGCGGAGGAGCCGAGGGTCCGAGAGATACGGAAGAGGGGAAATTGGTCACTGTCATAAAAGTACGGAGTGACAGACCAAGAGAAATCAAAGAAGGCGGAAGGGGAAACCAACGAAAGATCTATGGAGGAAAACGTACGGGTCTGGAGGTGAAAAGCTGTGGGCTGGCTGGTGAGGAGACAAACGGAAGGAGTTGAGAGAAGAGAGACCACAACGCCATCCCGCTGGTTGGTAACAGTATCATCGCACGGAGGATGGCGCGCGTTGAAGTCTCCCAGGAGGAGGACGGGGGGGAGAGCTGCAAAAGGAGAGCAAAAAGATCATTAACAGAAATTTCCTGTGACGGAGGGAGATATAGGGAACAGATTGAATACAGTTGGTCAAGGAAAACCCTGGCCGCAACAGCCTGGAGAAGAGTACGGAGGAAAGAGGAGTGGACGGCACGGCAGACCGGACGAAGACGGCCGTACCACGACGGGGGGGGGGGGGGGGGGTACGACGAGAATCTGCGGTGAGGGCGCAAAGGGCGAACTCCAAGTTGGGTCTCCTGAAGGCAGACACACACCGGAGCAAAATTCCCAATAAAGAGGAGGAAGAAGTCCTCCCAATTAGGGAGAAGGCCTCGATAATTCCATTGAAGGATATCAGCCATCAAGAACGGAATACAGAGGGTGGGGGTGACGAGAGACATAATCGGGCGAGACTTAAAGGTGTGAGCAGATGAACGAGCAGACGAAACTGGGGGCGGGTTAAGGGTGGCGAGATCGAAGAACGGATGAAAAGAGACGGAGGAAGTTTGGGTTTCGAGGAGGGTAGGGGAATGCGAGAAAAGGCGTGCGAAGCTGGGCGGGATGAATCCGGTTTTGGAGGTGGAGGAGAGGATGCCAGAAGCATCGGGAGGTTAAGGAGGGAGCGGGACAGTGGAGAAGGGGGGAGAGGGAGGATATCGGCTTGAATTTGATGTTCAGAAGCCGCAAGACCACCATCAGGAATGGAAGAGGACGGTCGCGAAGAGAAATAGGGGAACTCGGAGGAGCCGGCAAAACAAGAGGGATCACTGGGGGCGGGAGAAATATGAGGACGGGAGGAAGAGAACTGGTGGAAGAGGGAGTTAGTGGACGAGGAGACAGGGGACCCGAGCAAGGAAGCTTGGCAGAGAGGCCCAAGCGCCGGGGGCTGGCGATGGGTCCTTTAACAGAAAAACGAGGAGGGGAAGAGGGACCAGCGGAGGGAGCTATTTTCGATACATATGCTGAAATGTCAGCAATGGTTTCGGAAGGATGAGTAAGCGGACTACTATAGATGCCATTGAGGTGGAACAGATAGAGACCATGGAATTTGAAGTTCTGGGGGGACGGACGGATGGATGGAGAAGAGAACACGGGGGATGAAAACGACGCAGAGGTCGATATAGAGAACACGATAGGGGGATGGGCGGATGAGGCCTGATCTGCCCTCGAACAAAAGAATGAGGAAGAGGACGGTACAGAAGTAACCAAAGTTCGAGGTAAACTGGAGGTAGCAGGGCGGGAAGGACGCAGAGTTTGAGTGGAGGAAAGGCCGGGACGAATGAACCGGAAACTAACACGGGCGCTCGCTTCCTGGAAGCTGACCCTGTCAGATTCCCAGACTGATAGGACCTCGCTCTCAAATAAGTAGGTCGGACAGGAAGAAGAGGAGGTGGCGTGGTCATCTTCACAGTTGGCACAGCGGGGAGGATTGGAATAGGAGGAACCATGCGTTGGAGACGCGCAATTGACGCAAATACCAGGGAAACTTCGACACGTTTTACTGACGTATCGGAACCTCTGGCACGTAAAACACCAACGTGGTCTAGGGATATAATGGCCGACCAGAAATCGGAGTTAACCGGCCCTAATTTTCTCGGGTAATTGGGAACTGGCAAAAGTCAAGATCAGTAAGGGGGATGGAACCCTTGGCCCCTGGACCATGAGGAGGAGGCAGGAAAATGAGGCACCTTCTGAGAAGAGAGGCGGGTGAGAAGATCCGATTCCGAGTATTCCAAAAGACGGAGAGGTCATGGACTACACCCGTACGGCGTACAAGTGTTAAAGGAAGAGGGGGGTAGGCAGTCCAGGGGAGCAGAAGCCCAGGGTCCCCGAAACATGATACAATACTGTCATTAATATTTGCATCAATGTCTGCGATCATTATTATGAACAGCAAAGGAGCTAATACTGTACCTTGTGGGACAGAGCTCATGATTTCTGAGATTTCGGATTTAACTCGATTTACTATCACTATGTTCTGAGTAAAAAACTTAAATATCCATCTTCCCAGCTTTCCAGTAATTCCTGTATTCTTATGGTGTGCTATATAATTCCATGGTTACATTTATCGAAGGCTTCAGCAAAGTCAGTGTATATATTACATGTGTTTTATCTTCGACACAAATTTCCAGTATTTTCTCCTGGTGGTCTAATCGTTGTGATAGGCATGTTCTTCCAGCCATGAAGCCATGTTGGTTTGGATTGTATAAATTCTTGTAGGTAGTAAGTAGTCTTGCCTCTAATTATATGTTTAAAGCACTTTAATAGATAGGAGGTGAGAGCTACTGGCCGATAATTCTTAGGCATTGCTGTTACCTCTTCTAAATAAGGGGGCAATGTTCGTGATCTTTAATGGAAGTGGAATTTGTCCTATGTTGAGCAAGAAAAATGAAAGATTTATTGGTAATCATAAAAGGATTTGAGCTTTATTCCTATGATGAATAGAAATGAAATTTACTCATTTTCAACTGTTCAAGAGATTGAGAACCTTCATAAAGCAGATATTGTTATTTATGCCGTAATAATCAAGGGTATAAAACAAGATTTATCTGTAGTTTAATCAATGTATGTATGTATGAACGAAATAGTATCGCATTAAGATGTAAAACTATTTTTTCTAACCCAACGTAGTGATACTGAGCCTCCGTAGGTAGCAATTTCGGTGAGTGCCAAACATTTTCAGACATTATTCTGTTACTATTCCTTACAGCTATGAATTTAGGCTTGAGGAGTTTCGGCGTTTTTACAGTTAGTCAGTTTTGTTTTTGAAGCAAAATTAAACGACTTTATAAATGCTGTTTTATGTTACCAATTAGCAACATTTTGTAACACTGTATTACTATTAGCAGGACCTTTATTGACGTGCAAAGCCTCACCAAAAAAAAAAATCCAGCAAACGTTCAGACAAATCTTTCAAATTCTCATTTTGATCTAAAAAACAAACCAGACTGATCAGACTGACTGATCAAGAGAGTCCGTATTCTGCAGAGGCACATTTGTAGACCTTACCTAGTCGGGTAATTTTAAAGCTGGTAAGACTTGAAGGAACAAAACTTGTTAGGAAAACATAGATAGATAAATGTAAATTAAAGCATACTATTTACTCCTGCGTTAATAAAAAACTGAATTTAGGTATGGGCCTACATTCCAAATGCCATACTGTATGATAGGTTAAAAAAATTAGTCCGGGTTTTTTCCGTTTGGGGGCTAGCAGCGAATTTTAATGAAAATCGGTATACTGATGTAGTTTTAGTCACTGATTTCAAAAATAACTTCTTTTTTTGGAGAAATGAAAAACAAACATGTTAGAGCACTTTAAATAATTAATGTTTTTAACTAGCCTAAACTAGTTACAGACGATTGTGTTAAATTTAGCCGGTCACAAACTGCGACTGTTTATGAAAAAGTGCTCTAAGTGTGGGAAAGTGTGTTCCTTTGATAAAAATACCCAGTTCTTTCGTTGCCAAAAGCGTCGGTCAAACGGTAAAAAGTGCAACTTTATGAAGAAACGTTTCTTGAAGGATCCCGGCAGATCTGTGAAAGTAGCAGAAAAATCGGGACGTTTTCCAGTTTATGTACCGTTTTCTACAGTACATTACATACAGCATAGTAAACATTTTTAGATTGAAATTATTTATTCAAGGACCATTCGGAAATGATTTATAGTGTAGTGACGAAAGTTATAATGTGGGATTTTATCAATTTGATCGTAAGATTTCCACATATCACTAATAATAGTAGATCCAGGCAGAATGTTGGCTTTTATGCAACTTTCTAGTGTTTCTTTGCTTCTGTTAGGCACAGCATAGAGTAAAACAGGTTAGGTTAGGTTATCAAGAACTTACCTCTCTTAAAAAGTTATAATCGACGGCGGTTGTATGACCAATCAAAAATAAATTACATGAAAAACGGTACACAAACTGGAAAAGGTCCAAATATCGAGAATTAATGCCCAGTTAGGTCAACTGAATGCCTGGTTAGGTCAACTGTACGCCCTTGACGATTGGTTAGGTTAAGTCATGATATTTTCGTTAAAAACACATTAATTATTTAAAGTGCTCTAACATGTTTAACTTTTTTTTTGGAGAAATGAAAAACATTTTTGAAATTAGTGACCAAAACTACATTAGTATACCGATTTTCATTAAAATTCGCTGCTAGCCCCCAAACGGAAAAGATCTATTATTCCTACTTGAAAGCTATATTTACGTTCGTAATATTGCTCTAGTAAATTAGCTCGTAATTTGGTTAATTTAGCTTATAACAATGAATAATGGTTAGGTTTTGGCTGAATGTTTTTCTCAAAAATGAATGAATGAAATGCTTCCTTGAAATCAGTGATTTAAGTTATTCAACTATTTACAACTAGGGAGCGCCACTAATTTAGTCGCATATTGTCACAGTGTAGTTACGTATACAGTGGGACACTTTATTCTCTTAAAATTTCTTTCGCATTTTTGTAACACTTTTGAAAACCACTATATGCGCATCACATAATTTAAATCATTATAAATAATTAATTTTAATTTTCTTGCACGTGTAAAACGTTGTTAAATTTTTTTCCGTTATTATTTATACAAAATTTTTTGGCATTAACAATACTCTCAATCTTTTGAATCATGGATATTTAAATTTGACAGGAAAGGGAATTGGAAGAAAGCGCGTGAAGGAGATGGCGAAAGGGGGATACGTGTCAGTATGCCCTTTTGTTGTAGTATTGTTAAGGGTTTACTTCGTATCGATGTTACAACACCGCTAAGCAACGTTAAGCAATAATAGGTAATAGGCCTCGTTAAATGACTCCAGGTGTGAATGTCTCGCGAGTGGTACCATATTAAACAAAACAAAAAAATAAACGAAACCTGTCATATGATCCTGACTGTTAGAACACATACAAATTCATGCAAAAAAATAAAAAATAAAAAAAAATAAATAAATAAATAATTGCCGAAGAATTTCGCTAGAAAATTAATGCCTTGGAAGTCCAGGAATATAACATGTTTAACGTCTTGTCAATGACCCACATTGCTCGAAGGATGTAAAACGGACCAACCAACCAACCGGATACTTCCCACATATCCCTGCATTTTGCGACAGTTTACCGAAATCGTCGTAGGTGTTAGTTTACTCTGAAGATGTGATATTTCTCTGTTAACGTAATTTTGTGAAAAGCCCATAAGAAGCCAAGCAAAGAAATTTTTAATGAATTTACTTGAAGGTAATTATATACTGTATTTTTTTTATAAAATTTATTGCCAGCTCATTTAATTCCAGACAACTCGTTAGTTTAAGTAATCATTTTGCACTGCAAACTTAGGATTTAAATTATCAGGTCTTCAGAAATTGAATTTTCTACCCTTATTTATACCCAAAGCAGGTCAGTAATTGGATTTGTAATTTCAAGCAGTGCAGCGAAGACGTTACTGTAATAACATCATCTAATGAAATGTGAGCAATATTATTCAAAGAACAGTTCATAATTATTTGGAAGGAAGATTTAATTTCCATTGCTGATTTCGGCTGATATTAAGTTTCGCGGAGAGCAGATTACACTAGATTAGGTGGTCGTTTTATATTGGTTAGTTATTTTGCACGTGATCAACTTTGGCCAATTAGATTCTTTGCAACAAATTTCGACTTTGTCAAATAACTGGTCTGCGCGAAATTTAATATGGTAAATATTAAGAGTACTTTTCCGTTATCTGCCCCCTAATAAAAATATTGACATGTTAGGTCAACTGTACACCCTTGACGATTGGTTAGGTTAAATCGTGATATTTTCGTTAGTTTTAACGAAAATATCACGACTTAACCTAACCAATCGTCAGGCGTACAGTTGACCTAACCGATCAATTTTTTTTATTAGGGGGACCGGGTAGATAACGGAAAAGTACCATATTAAGTTTTGCGAAGATCAGTTGTTTGACAAAGATGAAATTTGTTGCAAAGATCCTGATTGGCTGAAATTGACACGTGGGAAATAACTAACCAATCTAAAACAACAACCAAACCTAGTGTAATCTGGTCTTCGCGAAACTTATCACCTATTACTATTTACCCCAATTGCTTATTGAGCATTATTTAACACAATTTTATGGTGACTTTTTTCTTTCATAGTGATATACTATCATAATACAAGGAATCAGCAGTCTTCCATTCAATTTGCAATTCTTTACATAAGCCGGTTACATTGAAATTTTGATTGGTTAGAATTTGCTGGAGGACATTGATAGTAGGTTAAATAACGCCTTGATTCTAAATTTAAATAAATAAACATTAAACTTGTTAATTTACATTGATGGGAAGAACATTGTAAAATTTATTGGTTTTTCATATTTTAGTGCATTAATACGGAGTGAGCTAATACTGTAGTCCATTAACCCTTAAAATCATGGTAAATTATATGAAGGGTATATTATACCGAGGTTATGAAGTAACGCTATTTAAAGCCCTATTTCATAACCATGGTAAACTATACATACGGCATATTTTACCCAGGCTATGAGATTAGGGTTAAGGTTAATGAGAAATGGCTTCATTGCAGTGCATTTTTTAAACAGTCAAGGAAATTGGACGCCCATTGTTTGACATTTTGAGGTATTGGTCGACAGGAATTTTTCAATTTTTTACCAAAAGGCTTAATTTTGTACCCTTGCCTCGAAAGTTGCGCTCCTACAAAATTTGTAAATAATAATAATGGCACCCCATTCAATGTGAGTATAATTAAAATATAATATATAAATATAATTTTAGGTATACGTATACTTTAGCGTCGGAAATTATACGTTTAATATCAACAAAATACCTAATCCTCAATATAACTTTATTAGAAAGTATTAAAACGATATTACAACTGATAAATGCGCCATGTTGACGACGTAGCTTCTCCTTTGCCCGATTAGGTCAACTGTACGCCCTTGACGATTGGTTAGGTTAAATCGTGTTGTTTTCGTTAGTTTAAACCGGGAATCACCAACCTTTTTTTTGTTCACCGCCCACTTTTGCGATTTTTTGATAATTAAAAAAAAAAGCTTATCGCCCACCTTAGATCACACAGAATAAATCAACATAATCGATAAAATAATGAAATAAATATTTAATTACCTTTAATGTGAGCCCACTAGTGGGCGCTACCGCCCAGGTTGGTGACCCCTGGTTTAAACGAAAATATCAAGACTTCTAACCAATCGTCAAGGGCGTACAGTTGACCTAACCGGCCAAAGAAGCAACAGCTACGTCGTCAACATGGTACATCACGTGCCTTATTTCCCAGCTATATTCACGAATTCTTATGGAGAAATAAATATAAAACTAACTTATTTGCGCATTTGATTATATCCATTAATGACATCAGATGTAATATCGTTTTAATACTTTTAATAATAAGTTATAATTTCCGACGCTAAACTATATATGTACAGTGCTTACAATAAGTCTCGCGCCTCTGTCTCGTCCCAAGCTAGTCTGTTAGGTATAAAATGGGCGGTCCTTATGGCAGCGGAGGTGTGTTCGGATTGGTGCACATAATTGCTCTAACCCCATCAATGACGTTCATTATTACGTCACTTCTGCTACATTTTAGTGTTTAAAATACAAATGATTAAGAAGCAGAATGACCAAGTTTCGGGATGTTGGGATGATTATGGAGCAATCCTAGTCATCATAATATTGGCTTGGCATTACATTATACCGTCTCACTATATACTGTAGCGGGTAGCCTATAGAGAACGACTAATTCCGCAAATATCCCAAATCATGGCATGATACCTAAGTTATTTTGACGCAGGTCTAAATTATTTGCTCAAATGCAATGATTGATATTAAGTAATTGTTGGGAATTGTTGTCAATGTTGTTGTTTGTGATACATATCCTACGTGAAGAATCTAATGACCAAATTCCTCAGTGAACCTCTCACGCGCTCGCATTTCGAGGAAGTCACGGTCGTCTCACTAATAGATAGTTTATCCATTGTTTTAAGTGGTAACCTATTCCATCTTATGAAAGTCATTAGTCTAAAGCAAGACTGGAGGGCCGTGAATCAGAGAAATTTGCATTTGATTTGTTCATCGTAATTATTACGTAATAGAGTATACTGTATATAGTAGTATATAAGAGTTTATTGGTAGCTATCATATGACAATTCCCATAAACATGAGATGGCCTTGATGTTGCCAGTTTTTATTTTTTTCCTGAAACTATTACCTTCTCATAGTTGTTTCAACAATGCATATATTATCATCTCCACGAGCGTAGACATTGCAAGAAAAAATTCTAACTAAGGATAAGTAAAGTTCTTTCATGGTCACAATATATATTTTATAGATGTCAAACATAAAAATAATAAAAATTCTATATTAACATAAATATATATTCGATACACATTTACATCATGGCTTTAACATCAGTATTTCGTATAGCTTCCTCCGGCATCAATAATTTCTTGCAATCGTTGCTGCATAGAAGAGGCCAGATTGTAGGGAATGTTTGGTGTTCGACTTAAGCTCTCCCAACTATTCCTCGTGTGAGCTAAAAGTGCTTCAAATGTTCTTTCATTGCGTTGCTCCCATTCGTTAATCATTATTGCCCAAAGGTTTTCAATCGGATTCATATCAGGAGAACGTGGTGGCAGAATTAGATTAATAATCTCTGGCTCTCTTTCCTCCTCCCTTCGTAATTCCCCACCCAACCTCGTTTCCTTCGACACAGCAACGCTTACCTCCATCCTCATTCCACTTCCTTCATTAAACCTATTATCGCTTTTACTGTCCCTTCCTTCCATCCTTCAATGCCAGCGTTCTTAAACCTAGCACATAAATTATATAATATGGAATCTAACACCTTAGATCTCTACGCATTCATGTTACTTGAAGACGCCTGTGTCTTAGGGGAATCTAAGTACTGAGAGTGGGTTTGAGGGTAGTCTATAGATTATTACAGATGACCTTGAACGCTCCAACTATTTAAAAATGATTATTTATACGCACATCATATGGCATAATACACACATGAATTTAAGTATCTTACACTATAGGAATGGAATTGAATCCTACCAGAGTTAAAAAGTCGCAAAATATGATAGATTAGTTTGTATTAATAGGTACTAAGAGAAAAGGATTTGGGATAGAGGGGAAGGCAGAGTATATTTTCTCGAGTTTCGGTTATTATTAACGTTATATGGATACATTGCCATGCGGTGTGATCAGAGAGAGAGAGAGAGAGAGAGAGGGAGTTACAAGGACAAGAGGAAGCCTCAAAGACCTTTCGGTCCACTCTGGAGGTTCCTGTTGTTAAACAAGTTTATTTTTCTTTCAACTATCCTAGCAGTAGTAGAAAACTGGATAGAAAAGTAGAAGGCTCTCTCCCCACCCTCCCTGCCAGAGGCAGGTACGGAAAAAGGTTGAAGAAAATACCTTGACCCTGGAAAAGTAGCAAGGAAATTTTACAGGAAAATGGAGAATATATAAATAGCTCTATATTTAGCTTGCTCACAGAGAGAGAGAGAGAGAGAGAGAGTGAGAGAGAGAGAGTTACAAGGAGTTACAAGGAAAAGAAGTACCTCAAAAGGCCTTGCGGCCCATACCGAGGAGGTACCAATGGCAACGGGTGCCAGGGAAAATTTTGTGAAAGTTTATTTTTCTTTCAAACTATCCTAGCAGTAGTAGAAAACTGGATAGAAAGAGAGAGAGAGAGAGAGAGAGAGAGAGAGAGAGCTTTTAAATCACACCTTTTAAATGGTTTGTGGGTAAGGGCTTGACGTATGTTATTTTAGTCCAGGGTAGTTTATGTGGAGGTGTTAACGTAACTTGCACTTGGGACTGTTAATTATAAGACAACTACCATAGCTGGGACTGAGACACGTTATCCCCTGCATACTCTATATATATCTATATACAGTATGTCTCTATATACAAATAGATAAAGTGATCGACACAATGATAATGTGGACGTCATTGATGGGGTTAGAGCAATTATGTGCACCAATCCGAACACACCTCCACTGCCATAAGGACCGCCCATTTTATACCTAACAGACTAGCTTGGGACGAGACAGAGGCGCGAGACTTATTGTAAGCACTGTACACCTAATTTTATATTGGCAAGTAATAGAAAGATATTTACTATTGGTCCGGATCCCCTTGACCCCCTCCCCCATTGTTCGCCCCCGTCAAATTAGCTTAAAAAGTACACTGATTTATTGGACAATAATTTTTCAATCGGGAAATACTGTATTATGTAATGATACAGGGGAAAAGTCGCATCACATGTTCGATATGGCCACCGTTAACGGCAATGCACTTGTGCAGCCAGCTAGGAATATCACATCAATGCGCTCCTCCTTCGATAACATCTCGTAACTTATTTACCTGCAAAGAAACAGAAAAGCCCTATGTAACCTGACTTTTGAATCACCCTGTATATGTGTATATATATATATGTGTATATATATATGTATGGTGCTCTTCCAATACGTGCTCTACCGTAAAATGTACATTCCAATATGTGCTAACTAACGAAAATATCACGACCTAACCTAACTAATCGTTAGGTCAATTGTACGCCCTTGACGATTGGTTAGGTTAGGTTAGGTCGTGATATTTTCGTTAGTTAGCACATATTGGAATGTAAATTTTACGGTAGAGCACGTATTGGAAGAGCACCATATGTATATATATATATATATATATATATATATGTATGTATATATAATTGACAAAAGACTATCTGCCATCCAACAAAAACCCACCCAATGTAGCTCAACTTCGCTGATCAACGGGAAATGGTGTTATGATATTGGCTACGACGTAGCCTTATATGACCTTAGTTCAGCTTCCGCCCGAATTGTTCATTCTGACGAAGGTCAAGCTTATCACTCCACCCTCAGATGTACAGTTTAACATGGAATCCGAACCACGCCCCACCAGCAGCCCAGCGTCTTAGCTACTTAGCCCTACCCAGGGAACATATTTATCTAACAACCAATTTGTTTTCATTGTGTGAAAGGAAGAACAGCCGAGTTTTGCTGCACGCTGCCTGTCGTCACCCGGTTTCGATCCCGGAGCCAATTTACCTGAAATTATTAAAAAAATTGTTCGAAATGCTTTCCTTCCATTTCAATAACTTTTTTTTCCTTGGCCAGAATATGGAAGAACTTAGCAGAGCGAGTCTACAGGACTAGGATAAAAGATGTCACTCATTTACGCGAGATCATCATTCAAAAATTGGAAGAGCTTCCACAGGAACAAGTGAATTGAGCCAGAGATGAATTCCGGCCAAGAATAAAAAAAGTTAGAAATGGAAGGAAAACATTTCGAACAATTTTTTTAATAATTTCGGGTAAATTTTACTTAATTTTTTATAAAAAAATATTAAAAAGGTTTAATAATTTTTGCATGTTAAGTAGAAAAATCATACTCTTTCGTTAAATGTTGATAGAATTTGAATTATTTGATATTTTAGTCTGAAAACTTGTTTGCATATAGATAAATACATACGTTTTATTGTGTAGAAGTTTTATTAAAATTAAATGAAAAATGTTGATTTTATAGCCTTTTTAAAGTGTACCCTTTTTTATGCCACACCAGTTATATATAATATATATATACACAGGGTATCCCATAAGTCCGGCATCATAGGAAAAATAATAAAAAAAGGCAAAACAAAAGCTTTTGTTTACAGAACGTGCTCAATATGTCCACCAATGTTTTCAATACACAAATTCAGACGTGATACTCAGTCAGCAAGCACACGGTGAATGGTGTTACATGCCCCAATAATGCGCTGCCGCAAATGTTCAACACTCCTAATTTTCTCTGCTTATACCAGCGCTTTCAAGTGGCCCCAGAGATAAAAATCCAGTGGTGTGAGATCCGGGCTTCTAGCTGGCCATTCCACAGGCCCTCGACGTCGTATCCAATGACCAGGGAATTGTTGGTACAGGTATTCCCTTACTTGGGTGCTGTAATGTGTAGGAGCGCCGTCTTGCTGGAACCATGTTGGGAAATTTCCTCCTTCGTTCAAGACACTGGGAAATGCTTCTTCCTTGAGTATACGTAGGTAGGTGCCTCCAGTGACATGTTCATCGAAAAAGAGGGGGGCCTATGATGCGATCCTTCCAAATGCCACACCATACCATCACCCGAGATGCACCTTGTTCCTTTGAAGAGGTATACCAGTGAGGGTTGTTTTGAGACCAGTAGCGGGTGTTCTGTCGATTTACCTCACCATTTCCATAAAAAACAGCCTCGTCACTGAACAGAATGGTGGACGGGAAATTGGCATCCCGAGCATATTGTTCCGTAGCCCATTCACAAAATTCCATCCGCCGGTCGGGATCATCTTCGCTTAATTTCTGTAGGATCTGAAGTTTATATGGATGCCATTTGTGAGCCTGAAGAATGCGATGGATGCTACTTTTCGACACTCCTGTCTCGGCGGACAATCGCCGAAGAGACTTATTGGGACTTCTGTTAAAATGAGCCAGGATAGCAGTCGCTGTATCATCGTCAGTGGACCTCCTTGAAGGTCCACTGCGTGGCTTATCTTCTATGGATCCTGTTTCCTTAAACTTTGCGACAAGTCTGCTAACACAACTCTGTGTTATTGGCTCGCGGTCTGGATGCAGTCCGTTAAATTCAGCAGCGTCCTCTCTTTGACTCCTATTTCCTGTGAGTAGAATTATCTGGATTCGTTCTTCCTTGCTCAGACATTATGGCCTGTAGAAAGAGAAAAATATGAATTATCGTTTGTAGAAATAGAAAAATATGAATTTATCCTATGATGCCGGACTTATGGGACACCCTGTATATATATATATAAAATGCAAACCCACAAGGAAAAAATTTCCTTGTGGATTTGCATCATTCAGTCATTTTACGTGTTTAATTGTGAAATCCATTATACAGGGTGTTTGGGAAGTCACTGTGCACTTATATTTATTTAATAGCATACAGTAGTATAACATTGCATATATGATAGAGGTTATGGATGGGACCATCAGAACTTTAAAAGGTTGAAAGTGATGTCCTTTAACAGCAATACAGGCCTGGACCGTCTTATTTTATTTTGAAACACCTTTGTCAGTTCTTCTTTTGAAATGGACCTTATGTACGCAGTTATTGCCGTTTTCAGGTCATCAAGCGTGAGTGGACGATCTCGATTATATAAGTGCACAGTGACTTTCCGAACATCCTGTATATACACGAAGTTATTCAATAAGTATCCGCACTTTTTATTTTCACATTTGATAGATTATAAACACATCACTTCTCAACATAGTCTCCCTGTTTCTCAATACACTTAGTCCAGCGATCTACAAGCTTCCTAATGCCATCACAAAAGAATGTTTTTGGCTGTGTGCGTTGCCAGTCATGCACCGCCTCCTTCAGATCATCATCGCCTTGGAATCGCTGACCTCTCAAAGCGTCTTTTAGTGGTACAAACAGGTAAAAATCCGAAGGTGCCAGGTCTGGACTGTAGGCTGGATGGTCGAAAACTTCAAATTTAAGTTCTTGAAGGCATTTTCTAGTCTGTGCAGCGGTATGAGGGCGCGCATTGTCGTGTAACAGAATAACACCTTCCGACAATCTCCCTCTCCGTTTTGTGCGAATTGCTTGCTTTAACTCATTCCGAAGCATGTCAGAATACTATGCACTTGTTACTGTTGTTCCACGGTCTAGATAATGTTCAAGGACAGGGCCTCGTGTATCCCAAAACAGTGTTAGCGTAACTTTACCTGCTGACGGCTGCGCTGTGAACTTCCTTGCAACGGCAGGTGTTGAATGCTTCCATTGCATGCTCTGTCGTATGCTTTCTGGTTCATAGTGATGGATCAAGGTTTCATCTCCAGTGATAATGCGCTCCAAAAGGTTTTCACCTTCATTATGATACCGCGCCAAAAGACGAGAGCAGACGTCCATACGATTACGTTTGTGCTCTTCTGTCACAGAGCATGCAATGGAAGCATCCAACATCTCCCGTTGCAAGGGAGTTCAAAGCGCAGCCGTCAGCAGGTAAAGTTATGCTAACACTGTTTTGGGATACACGAGGCCCTGTCCTTGAACATTATCTAGACCGTGGAACTACAATAACAAGTGCATCATATTCTGACATGCTTCGGAATGAGTTAAAGCAAGCAATTCGCACAAAATGGAGAGGGAGATTGTCGGAAGGTGTTATTCTGTTACACGACAATGCGCGCCCTCATACCGCTGCACAGACTAGAAAATGCCTTCAAGAATTTAAATTTGAAGTTTTCGACCTGGCACCTTGGGATTTTTACATGTTTGTACCACTAAAAGACGCTTTGAGAGGTCAGCGATTCCAAGGCATTGATGATCAGAAGGAGGCGGTTCATCACTGGCTACCCACACAGCCCAAAATATTCTTTTGTGATGGCATTAGGAAGCTTGTACATCGCTGGACTAAGTGTATTGAGAAACAGGGAGATTGTTGAGAAGTGGTGTGTTTATAATCTATCAGATGTGAAAATAAAATTGTGAAAATAAAAAGCGCAGATACTTATTGAATTACCCTCGTGTGTGTGTGTGTGTGTGTATACATAAACCTGGTAAAAGTTTCGTACGTCTCTTCACAGGCAGGTCAAGTTGGGGGCCCTACTTCAAAACATTTCCTGATGGAGGGGCGAATTGCTTTCTTGCAATCTCTATCGCACATAGCCAGGCACACCCGGCTCATCTGGTATCATCGTCTTTTGAAGATTTCAACTTTAACCGCTGTAACGTTTGTTTCTGAGGTCCTTTGGAAGATGGTTAAAAAGTCTTGACCCCCACTCCACTGACAAGTTATTTTCATTTATTGTTGACGCTGTCCTCTACTTTTCCTATTTTCCATTGTTTGGATGTTAATTGGGTTTAGTTTGAGTTTAGATACCAGTTTTCCGATCATTTTCCATATGTAAATTAGTGTATCTTTCTCTCCTTTCCAGCGAATACAAATTTAATTTCCATAGTCTTTTCCAGTAGTTGAATTTTTTGCAGTCATCAGTCTTGGCTGTGAAATTTCTCTGGACGACAACTTATATATATATTATAACTGCAAACACGCAGTATAATTAACGTAAAGAACGACGCTTTGTATAGGAGAATTATCCGCGCAAGATGAGAGCGAAAGAACGAAACAAATGAAAAAATGAGGTAACCACCCGGGAATCGAACCCGGGATCTTCCGATTGCTGGTCAGATATGATAACCATTACACCACGGGCCTCACTCAAACTAATGTCGTAATTCCTCTACATACGCGCAGAAACCAATGCCCCAAAGGGGCACCTCCCGCATGCCGTAACATTATATACATTATAACTGCAAACACGCAGTATAATTAACGTAAAGAACGACGCTTTGTATAGGAGAATTACCCACGCAAGATGAGAGCGAAAGAACGAAACAAAGCGTCGTTCTTTACGTTAATTATACTGCGTGTTTGCAGTTATAATGTATATAATGTTATGGCATGCGGGAGGTGCCCCTTTGGGGCATTGGTTTCTGCGCGTATGTAGAGGAATTACGACATTAGTTTGAGTGAGGCCCGTGGTGTAATGGTTATCATATCTGACCAGCAATCGGAAGATCCGGGTTCGATTCCCAAGTGGTTACCTCATTTTTTCATTTGTTTCGTTCTTTCGCTCTCATCTTGCGCGGATAATTCTCCTATACAAAGCGTCGTTCTTTACGTTAATTATACTGCGTGTTTGCAGTTATAATGTATATAATGTTACGGCATGCGGGAGGTGCCCCTTTGGGGCATTGGTTTCTGCGCGTATGTAGAGGAATTACGACATTTGTTTGAGTGAGGCCCGTGGTGTAATGGTTATCATATCTGACCAGCAATCGGAAGATCCCGGGTGGTTACCTCATTTTTTCATTTGTTTCGTTCTTTCGCTCATCTTGCGCGGATAATTCTCCTATACAAAGCGTCGTTCTTTACGTTATATATATATATATATATATACACACGTCGATAGCAGTTATTCAAGTTTGGTATAATCAGTGTTTTCAGCAGGGGATTCATTACCTTCTCGTCCCTTCTTTTGAAAGTTCTCCGTAGATGTCCCGTAAATCTTT
Source organism: Bathynomus jamesi (assembly GCA_023014485.1). NCBI lineage: Eukaryota > Metazoa > Arthropoda > Malacostraca > Isopoda > Cirolanidae > Bathynomus > Bathynomus jamesi. The sequence continues at coordinate 68,284 of JAJOZX010002303.1, forward strand.
GCTTTGTTTGTCGCTATCTGATTTTGTTTCAAATTTTGCATCATCGGTCATTATTACCCCTAAATCTTTTGCTTTCATGTTTTTCTGAATTTTCTGTTTATCTAAGTTCATTTTTTTTCCATATCTCATGAGCTAAAATTTCTCTCTTAAAATTCATGTCACTGTCTTCTGACCATTTCTATATTCTTTGTGTCCCTCTGTCGGGTTTCCACTCTTCTGCATTGCCGATTTTTCTGCTGATCTTTGTATACTCAGCTAAGGATGTTGTTGTACCGTTGTCCACTTCATTGTCTGTGTCTGTCAGCATGATAATGAACAGGAGTGGGGCCAATAGTATTCCTTGTGGAACCGAGTTATGCGTACTTTCGATTCTGATGATATACCTTGGATTTTTACAGCTTGCTGCCGTTCCTTGAAGTTGTTGATCCATTTTCCCAATTTGCCTGTTACTCCCATGCGTTTTATTTTTGTATTTTGTCATGATCACATTTATCGGATGCTTTAGGAAAATCTGCGTATATTACATCGTACTGTAGTTATCATAAACGTACCCTCGGGTACGTTTATGTTTTATTGCTCTCTCAGCTGTGAAAGGCACGATTTTTCCAGATTGGAATCTGTGCTGGTTCTCACTGACTCTTTCCTGTCTCTCCAAGAGGTCGTATATTTTCTGACTCTTCTTTCAAATATTTTGGCGAGATGTGATGTCGGTGACTGATCTCTAGTTCTTTACTTGAGACTAATCCGCCCCTCCATGAATAATACAGTACGTACATAATACAAATACGTACATAATACAAATACGTACATAATACAAATACGTACATAATACAAATACGTACATAATACAAATACGTACATAATACAAATACGTACATAATACAAATACGTACATATTTTAGTATGTTCTGTATTTCCTCACTGTCCAGCGATCTTCTCCATATCTAAATAAAGGAGTTTAACTATTTCGTTCTTAGTTTTTAATCAACAAGGGATTTTATTTGTGCTATAGCTTTCGCTATAGCATCTGTGGTAAATTCAAAACCAGCTATACATTCTCTATTTAATTCCTCTTCAAAAAAGATATTTCTGTTAGGTACTGCTTTGTCTCTATTTGAGGTACTGAAAGCCGAGTCATGCTGTGTTCTCAATATTTCTGATATTTCTTTTATAACATCGGTTATCTTGTTATTTCCTTTACTTAAGGGTACAATACTGGTCCGCGTTTTGGTTTTTCGTTTCGCGAAGCTATAGAAGTATTTTTGGGTTATAGTTCTTTTCACCGCATCATCATCATATCTCTCTGAATGGCCATGAATTATGGGTTGTATTTCTGTCTATACTTTCCAGTTTTACTTGTATTACGTTTTTGGTGGTAGTGGTGGTGTCTGCAATTCATTAACGTCGTGGCTACTCTCCTTCTCATGCGGAATAGTTCTTCTTTCCCTTTGGCTGTACTTTCGGAATATATTTTTCCAAGATTTCCTGCTTCTTTTTTTCCCCCCAAGGTTATTAGCATTTCTTCGGCTGTTTATCCTTTAAAACCGTTTTTCACGCTATTTGTCCTACAGTATAAATTATGGTATCTGATTTCTTCCCAGTTTATAGTCTGGGTTTAGAGTAAAAGTCTCAAATTTGCTTCTTTCTTCAGTACGAGTATTTTCTTTTCGTGCTCTTGCCATATTAGTAGATACCTTGATAATATTGTGGTCTGGGATATTTGTTGGTGTTATTTTTATATCACTGATTAAGTTGGTGTTATTCGTGAATACCAAATCCAAGCAGCTATTTTTTCTGATGTTTATCCGTTATCTCTTGTGTTGACAGAAATTCATTTGTTAGAGCTATCAACATTTTTGCTTGCTCCTGGTCTTCTCTTGTGCCCCCCCCCCCTTTGTCTTAGTGTATGTATACATTTCCCTCCATTTTTTTTTGGGGGGGGGGGGGGTTAAAATCATATTCGGTTCATATTCGGGGATGGAGTGTTTAAGGACTTTATTGGGCTTCTAATGTCGGCAATGGCTTCAGAGAATTGAGGCGTTGCGAATATTACTGACGAACTCGACATGGGTGCAAAAATCCTTTTTCTGTACGATCATATTCTCCAGGATGTACTCTCTCAAATAGATGACACATGGTGCAAGTTCGACATTTATCCTTGCAAAATTCAGTTCTTTTAAAGGGGAAAAACACCATGCGCTTCGGACAAATTGTGGGAGAATTCTGCGGATACTAGTGACGAACTAGGCGTGTTTAGCATCTCCTACGAAATGCAGTCGTCGTCGTCATCATCATTGCAATAATCTACACCCACTTCCGATCAAAATGATACAAACCCCATCAAAATCTGTAAATTTTTGGCAAAGTTATGGTAATTTTTAGTTTACAAAACTTTAAGAGAGTCCATTTACTCAAAACATAGTTTTGCCGAGTTCGTCATTAATAATATTCGCAACGCCTCAATTTTGCAGTTGGAGTGTTCGGAGGTCTATTAGAATCACGTTAAGTTTTCAGTTTTTATAGCTTTTCTTCAGTCTTGTTGAAAATCAGATTCTTTAAAATGTTCACTTGACACACTTCCGTAACAACAGAATTGCTTTTGTCATTTAAAGAGAACTGATGGAATGTTATTTTAATTGGTTACAAGTTACAACTACATGAGAGTTCACGACAGAATTGTTGGTTAAAATGGTTTTGGGGGAATTGCGCGCGCGCGCACACGGGCAAGCGACGCAGTAACTATAATACGCCATGTGCATTTAAGCCGCCTCTATTTGAAGTTTAAAACCATGCAAAGTTTTCTTGCATAATTTAATAATCTCTGCGAAGTTTAATGTCCCACTTTCACGAAATCAAAATCATGTAACATTTATAAAATAACTAATTATTAACAAAATTGCCTAAACAAAATGGTTCCAAAAATCAAATTACTGTGAGTTTAGCTGCCAAAAAGCGTTACAAATTTTGAGAACAGAAGACAAAAATAACGGTTCAAAATGTCGCTTCTCTGCACTGCGAAACATGGGTCAATATTGTATATTAACTATTTTAACGTCTGTTTTTTGTTTTTTGTTTTTTAAATACGAGACCAACTAGATTCTTTTTTGTGTGTTTGGTTAGGACTGCCAAGTTTACAATATTGAAATAGGGAACAACTTCGGGTTGGACCTTGAAACTTTAGTCAGCATATAATTTGTCAGCACTGTACGAGTCTACACCTAGTTCTTTTTTTTACCTTTGCCAAATACAAACGCAGTTTGGAGGAGTCTAAAATCCAAGCCCATACATAACGTAACTAATAGAAATTAATTAAAACTTCACAAGATTATATTGCTTTCCAGGAGGAAACTTTCGTCCGAAACTAGAGTTCTCCGAAAATTATGAATTTGAGGCGAATCAATCAAATTTCACTTTCTTCCAGGACAGAAAATCAAAGAATATTCTTTAACTAGGCAGGTAAGAGAACTAGAATTATCGAATCATTATTTTAATGCACAAAGTCTAGCGTAACCCTAAACTGATCTGAAAATTTTGTATCTTGATTGTGGTTAGTTGGCTTCAGTGTAGTGTGCTACTTTCCTTGCAGTAGTAAAATTTATTTGGCGTTCCCTTTTAATTGCATCCGTATATGCTCGATATGGGACACTGTCTGAACACACCAAATATGGAACACCTGGCAACCTTGTATATATGGTATTAAGTACTTGTTCGATCAAATTGTCTAGTTCGTAATATTTTGGGTAAATATTCAGTTTACCGACCACATCGTTTTAAGTCAAATAGAAACTCGCCCATGAACCCTAATTCGTCGAAAATTGACAACGTGGGTAATTGCTAATCAAACTTGTACTAATCACCTAATCTAGCGTACGCCTGACCCGGGCATAAGAGTCGCCCTGTTCTGCCCCTCCATCTAACGCCATTAAACTGGCTGCGGTTTCAACTTTGCATAAAACGAGGTTGTCGTTAAATTGAACATGTAGTTTTGGGACCACCTATTTTTTGGCAACTTCATTACTGATTGGCGGAAAGTTTGTAACGAGAGAAATTGCTAATCAATCTTGAACGACCATTTAACCTACCGTACGCCTAACCCCAGGTATGAGATTTATCCCAATTGGTACACGTTACGGAATGAGCGAAATTTCGACTGTCAAATATCTGATGGCTCCAAAACAACACTACTGGACTCTTTCTTCTGCAGATGAATCCAGTATATTTCAGTTATTACGGTGGAACTGCAGTTCTGAAGTTACTTTGTGGTTTCTTCAAAGAATGTTTTGTATTTGGGTTAATAATTGTTGAAGTCGTTAGTTACATATTACAAAATATTTATTCTACATATATGCCCCTCAGTGGTGTAGTGGTTATCGTCGGTCGTTGACTATGAATCCATTGGCCCCAGGACCGAGACCCGGTGACGGCAGACGACGCGCAGCAAAACCCAGCTATTAATCTTTCCACACAATAAAAAAAAAATTGGTTGGTAGATAAATGAGGTACCCTGGGTAGCTTAGTGGTTAAGACGCTGAGCTGCTAGTGGGGCGTGGTTCGGTTCCACGTTAAGCTGTAGGTGTAAGGTGAATTGACAAGCTTGACCTTCATCAGAATGAACAATTCGGGCGGAAGCAAACCAAAGGTTATATATATATAATATATATATATATATATATATATATATATATATATATATATATTAACATATATTAACATATATTATAACGGTATTGTGGCAATTTAGAAAGTAGTAGAACTATTCCTTTCTAAATAAGGAAAAAAAATGGGTTGGCAAGTTCAATATCTTTTCCCAAGTTTTCTAAAATACTTTTAGTTCACATATCTGGGTATGGGTAAAACTTCTCACAACAGTAAAGCATGCTTGAATAGTGCATCATCTGAATTTGTATCATAATTACTGCAAAAAATGAAAACTTTTCTTCAAAAATTATTTTTTACCGAAATAAAAAAAAATCCACTTAAATTATGACTGTGAAAAGAACCAAACTGATTAAGAAAAAAAAAAGTTTTCTACAAGAATACTCCCAATATATAAAGCGAAAGTTTTCTAAGAACTTAAAAAATTTCAAGATACTTGAACACACAGTATATACAGTAGACCTTAGTTGGAAATGGTACATGGTCAACAAACCTACTGTATCTTTTTGGTCTTCCGAGTCCAGTTGACAATTTCATTTTTCACATTTTGTACCTTATATTTAGTGTTGAAAAAATGCATTACAAAAGATTCTTGTCATACTTTTGTCATTTAAGACTTCTGAAGTTTATATAGTTTTACAGAAGGAAACTTTCATCCGAAACTCTACTTCTCTGAAAATGATGAATTTGAGAGGAGAATCAACCAAATTTCATTTTTTTCCAGGACAGAAAACTGAAGAATACTCAGTGACGAGATCGGTAAGAGAATAGAATGATCAGACCATTATTTTAATGAAGTCTGGCCAAACCATAAACTTGTCTAAAAATTTTGTATCTCGATTGTAGTTGGTTGGTTTCTGTTTGGTTAACTAAGGTTTCTATTTTGGTAAAAACTTTTTATACAAGAAAGTACTGCTCCGTTTAATTAAGCAGACATTTGAGACAGGGATTTGATTCGCAAAACAATGGAAATGAAAAAAAGGGAAAAAGGATGCAAGAAGGTATGGAAGGAGGAAGAAAAGGTAGGTGTTTGCTTTGCTGATGGAAGATGAATGATATGAACATACGAGAACAAATGTTAGTAATAAATGTCTGCACCATAAGTGTGAGTGAAAGCAAGTGACTAGCATATCACCATGTGATAACAGATGCGAAAGAAAGGGCGAGTCTCGGAGAAGGATGGGGAATACGTTTCGAATAATTGCAGTAGAAAAAATAAGTTACCCTAAACCTGCACTGAATGCCAGTGACGATAGAATAAAAGAATGTGTGGAAACAGGTCTCTGCGTTGCAAATACATGCTTCCATGTAATAGCGTGGGGTTTTAAACCCCCGTTAAGTTTAGGTTAGAAATTAGGCATAAATAATACTTAGACGTACTTTGCTAAAGATTTTCCTTGAAGGCCTATATTTTGTTCTTTCGGTTGTCATTAGCACCGGCGGCAATGAAACCTCGACCAACACAACCCCTAATTTACCTCTTAATGAGCTACAGACATTTACCCCTAACTGACATAATAATTAGACGACTTATCCTCAGCTTCAGTGAAGACCATGTCACCATCTCATCTTAATTTAGGCACAATATACTCGTCGAATCACCGGTCACTGATGAGATAGAACGACGTAATGTTTCTTTTATAGGTGTTATCGTTTTAACATTATATATATATCTATCTATCTATATATCTATCTATCTATCTCACAAGGATATGCGTAACTATACATGGAGAAAGTGAGATGAGTGTTGTGAAGAGTCTGATAGATTGTGTTGAGTTGTTTGATATAAAAGGAAGACAGTGCGCAGACACTAGGTGAAAGGCTGAATATGAATGTGTTGGGAACGGAATCTAGAAGAGTAGATAAAGTTCTTAGCTAGACAGAGCAGAAATGAACTATACAAAATGTATAAGGAATGTCTAGTGGAGCTAGCATCTGTTATACTGTATGTGGGTACGAAGTGGAGTGAAAAGTAAGGCGACTATGTGGAACAGATAAATACAGTGAAGAGGAGGCCGACAAAGAATGTTACGTATACAGCCTTGGCACTGATGAAAGCTGTAGTAAATTGCACAGAATGCAAGAAGAATGTTGGGTGAAGAGGTGAAAAGAGTAGATGAAGACTTGAGATCTAATACGAAACAAAGAAAATGATGAAAAATTGTAAAGGTGAATCTGGTGGAATAACTGGTAGTCTGAAAGATAATGGGAATGTGTTACTGCAACATGAATAAACAACAAGAGAGAGTAATTTAGTAAACTGGCAGGTGAAATATACTCCTATACATGAGAAATGAACGTGAATGCAGCTGATTTTCCAGTGTATAAAAATGCACATGTGGGCATGAAAGACATTAAATTAGGTGTAGTTCAACCAGCAGCATACAAGTGAGGGGGGGAAAGTTCTCATGAACTGAAGAGCTGCGAAGTGAAATAGTTATATGTTAAGGTAGAACGGTACTTTAATGGCTATGGAAGATATGTCAAAACGTGGGAAAATGGGAGTCTGCCGACAAATCACACACACATGACAATCACAGCTACTTATGCTCACCATACCCGATGTACAGTAATGAGTTTCCTTCAAAATGAAGCTGTCATACAGTGTACAGGATCGGAAGACAATATAAGCAAAAATTATTTATAACAAGATAACAAAACTCCAAGTTTTGCGATCGCTTTTCACTCTTCTGCAATCTGGTTTTTCGAAGAACTAAATTATCCGCCCCCCCAAAAAAGCTTCAACTTAAATTATACAGTTTAATATTTAATCAGATATTAGATCAGTTACTAAATTAAGCACACAGGCTTGTACTTTGAAAAAATTAATGATATTAAGTTTTTAAAAATATACTGTACTTGTAAATCATTACAGTATGCCCTTGTGCAGAGCTTAGTTCTCACTACATCCGCTAGGTGGCGAGTACCTATTATTCATATAGCGGTTTAACGATAAATATAATGGAAAAGAGCGTCAGTTTCATATCTTATCTATATTCTTTGATATACGTGAATGAAGACTAAAAATTATAGAGTAACAGGTTTGAGTAAAATACAAAAAGAACGTTGGGGAAAATAAAGATTTCGAATCGGTTTATCTTGAACAAGGCCAATTGCGGTTTTAACACGGGTGAATATATATATTCGACTTTGCTTTTTTTCCGAACTATACAGTAAAATTAGACTATACTTTTTATTTTACACTTAAAATAAATGTACAATAAAACTAAATACTCCAAAATAAGTTTTACATTTGTATAAAATAGAACATAAAATTTATATAAAAAGTTTTAATTATTTGGACATTCCCCACAAAAATACCACTATTCACTTGAATAGGTAGGTAAAAAAAACAACTTAAAATTGATATTCTTGAACCGATTCCATTTAAAAAAAAAAAAAAAAGGCAAATATTAAAACACTGAAGTAGCAACTGGCTGTGAGCACCTAATAAACAGCATGATTTTTTTGTTTTAAGTGCAATAAATGGAAAACTAGAGCTGTTGGGATCGAAACCACGCAACGCGGGTTCGAGTCATAGTAATTTTTAGTTCCCCTATCCATGTTAGGAAAATATATTATCAGGGTGCGGCCAAAAAATGCGCCAGATTTCAAATTTGTTAAGGGTTACAGGTTCCAAATTTTTCATTTAAGTTTATAACAAAGAATCTTTTGACATGCTCGTAAGTGGTAAGGTTCTTTGTTGTAAACTTAATTCAGCCATCTTAAACTTGCAACAACAACAATCACCACCACCACCACCACCACCACCACTAAAAAAAAAATTCTGAATTTTGCTTGCTTAATACATTTTATTATTCACTCCAATGTTGTATGATTATCCTGTAATTTAAATTTGGAATTGGGTACATATCCTGAAACTTAATAAAGACATTAAAATACTGTTCGCCAAAATGTGAAATCAATTGTGTATAAAAATTTAATAAAAGCCGATCAAATTTGAGACAGTTCAACCTTTCAATTAACTGTTTTACTAACAATACAAACGAGAATGGCATAGTAATACATAATTCTCCCTATCATCCAAACAACGTAATTTTCATAAAATAAAGTAATGACTGACTCCCACATGACAAAAACTTTAGAACAAGTTGAAAGCTTGTGCTACCAATGACTTAACTTCTTATTGTGGCTTTATTCCATTTTTGTGAAGCTTAGATTTTACCATTGAAACCATAAAAAAAGGTCCCACAACCGAGAGATGATTGGTTGCAATTCACTGCGTAATTAATACTAATTATCTTTCATTTTATCATATTTTGTGAAGATGACATAACCCCACAACTTGATCGACTAGCAAAATATATTTTTTTTAAGTTGAATTATCTACATTTCTTTTACAGATCAAACTAAGAAAGCGAATGAACAGAGAAGTCTTTCATATTCAACTCTACTCGGCCGCTGAACACGTAGTTCACCTGCTGCATTCAGATTACTTCAACGAAAAACGCTGGTGAATATTTTTAATTACGACAACACAGCCGCAATAACAAATGCTTATACAGTGCCCAATCAGATCAAAAAGACCCTCCCCCCCCTGAAACTACTTAAGTAGTTTTTTTAAGATAGATGTGTAACCTTGTGAATGAAGACGCTCCTCTACGAACAGAAAGTCCGCATTTTCGGAGAACCATAACACGACCAATATCTCGCATTTGATTGCACCATCTTCGGACTGAACACAGTTTCTCCATACCCAAATCCATGCTCTTGAAGTAAACTGCCAGAATTTTGATTCATTGAGAAAACAAGTGCCGAAACATCGGATCGGATTTGATTTATCCACATGCACTCGTATCGTCTTGTCTTAACCCTTTGACGACTGGTATACGTTTCTTTGAACTTAAAAGTGGAAGTTTTATTGTTATTTACAATTGGATATGTTAGTAACTAGTCACTCAAATGACCCATTTTTGGGTTAATTTTCCGACAACTAAACGATACCTACAGTATATGAACATGTAGATGTATTTATAGAAACGTTGCATTATTGTACAATTTATATTATTATTTCCGTTGGAACAAATGTGCCCTTGGTCCTCAAAGGGTTAAAGCTTCGTACAAATGACGTGCAGCTAGACGGAAGCTATTGCTCTCTGATAAGAGAAAACTATACAAATTGTTCGTGCAGATGATGAAGTCAGATTCGGCACTCTGTCGTCCTCTCTAAATAATCAGGATTCCAGTTTGTTTGAAGAGGATGGAGAAGCTGTGTTCAATCTGAAGATGGTGCAATCAAATGTGAAATATTGGTCATGTTATGGTAGGAGCAGGCCTTTGGGTCGTAAACGAGCGTCTTAAATAAGAACTACTTGAGGGTCTTCTTGATCTGGTTGGGCCCCCGTTTTAAATTTATGACTCTGGAGGTATAAAATAACTTGCTTTCTTAAAAAAAAAAAAAAAAAAAACTTTGCAAGTCCCGGCTGTTTTGGGCAATGTAAATAAAAAACTTTGCTTTTTTTTTTTTTAATATATATATACAAAAAAAATTTATTTATTCTTGCTACCTATTAACTAGTTGCATTGTTATCGTCATACAAAAATTACATGCCATCATACGCCGGTCCGCCTCCAGGTTCTGGCACCACCCAATTAATATTTTGAGAAGGACATTTCACATCGCATGTCTTGCAATGGATACAATTTTGAGCATTAATCTGTAACCGAACCGACGATCCATCTTCCGTTGGAATGTATTCATATACTCCTGTAAATTGAAAGAAACAAGGTGTGTATATGATACTGATTTTGACAGTACACAGTTTAAAGGTTCGTGTACCTTAAAAATGCATTACATAGATTTACAAGTAACAAACACCTGTATTGAAAACAATCTGGACGTAAGCCGTTGCGGTCCAAATAACTATTGTTAAAAACGTCTAGGTAACATCCGTCACACCTCCATACGAAAGAACCAGTTATTTCGTATGGAGGTGTGACGGGTGTGACCTACACTTTTTTAACATTAGTTATTTAGACTCAGTGTTTCCAGTGATTTACATAACACTCTTCGAATACAAAGTACTATGAATCCAAGCGAGATATACCTACTCTGTTACCGCTATTTATGGATAATGAAGTTCAACGACCAACTAAAATATCCTATATATATATATATATATATATACACACACGAAACCTCTGTCCTTCCACATTTAATCAATCACAAATGGTGACGACTTTTCTTGGGTGGAAATTAATAGAATTACACACGTAATAAGCACACAACATATTGAAAATTTCTTTTCAGTCAGATGCCACTACAAAATAGTAAGGAAGGAAATACTATATTTCACAAATTTTTCACGATTAAAAATTACAAAATTAAACCCCAAGTTTGAAAGCAGAAATGGATAAATACGGTGCTTATTACAGATATAATTCCATTCACAATCTCGACCCCACAAATAAAAAATGATGGGGTTTGCTTAACCTCCACAACATCATATGACGGAAGGGACCTAGTCTCGATGCAGGGGGCGGTGTTACGACGTAGCCTTCTCGACCACAAGGACAACCTTAAATGTTATTACTTACCACGCTAGAAAATTCGTTCCCATTTGTGATTAATTAAATATGGATGGAGAGAAATCAAAAAATCAACTGCTCAGCCTCACAAAAGTTAAGAGATGTGTAGCCTTCATATTTCAAATAAAAAACGGATGCAGTACCCGATATAGGCCTAAGCCTATTTCCTGAATACAATATGATGCATGAACACGCGTTGCAGCAAATATTTTCAAAATAGCCATGGACGCGAAAGCGTTATGCGTTTTCTCGGTTCTTTAAATATATGATGAATTTCAATATTAAACACGTGAAATAAATGAATGATGCAAAGCCACAAGGAAAAGGAAAACTGATTCCGAGGCCTTTCGTGTATTCAACAGTACACTTCGTCAGGGAATAAAGGCAAAAAGCCAAAAAATATATGCCTATGTTCATCAAAACAAAAAAATAAGAGATTAGCAAAAGGTTAACAAGTACCGATAAGGTCAAAAGCTATTTTAACAAGATATTGTCACAATTTTATACGTTCTCAAACTGCTACTGAAATTAATTTTAAAATTATGAATGCACATTCTAGAATATTCCTTTTAATTATATCTGCTTTTAACGAGAACATTAGAACTCTTCCCACTTAATACTGTCATCACATCTACACTCGTACATATGGTTAAACAATGCATTAAAATTATATGGTTTTACATTACATTACATTACATTTCATTTGGATAACGAAGCCACTGGGGCCTATCGAGGTTATCCAAGTCATGTAATTATATTTCATAATAAAACTGTGCAAACTGCCTATCTCAAGTCAACTAATTAACATACAACTATTTACAGAGGTACCAAAGCAGCCTACATAACTAAAGCTAAGAATATACTGTACAGTATTTACAAACAACAAACTGTCATTTTCATTCATGACAGCGTCCAAATTTTTCTTAAAACTAACTAAGGAGCTACAATTTACCACATCATATAGCAAAGTTATTCCAAAAATTTACTACTAATGTGACTGAAGTATTATTTTCGTAGATCAAGTCTACGAGTCTGCTTTCTAATTTTCTTATTATACCCTCGACTTATTCCATCAGATTCCCTGGATTCCAATCTTCTTAATCTAGGGATAAGCTTGGTTGCCCAACGTTGCACACCTTGAATCATATCAATATCATGTCTAAGGTGAGGGGACCAAATTTGAGTGCAGTATTCTAAGTTTGGCCTAACATAAGACTTATATAATTTACAGATGACTTCCTTACTCTTGTAACTAACATTCCTCTCAATAATATCTAGAATTTTATTTGCCATATTTCTAACCTCTAAGCACTGCTTACAAAATTTTAATCACTACCAACGATGATGCCAAGATCTTTCTACTGTCTAACATTCTCTAACCAGTTTCCAGTATTTCTACCAAAATGCAAGACGCATTTTGGAGCATTGAAGTCCATCTGCCATTTACTTGTCCAGGCAACAAATCTATCAAGATCTTTTGGTAGCTTACAAGAATTTTCTACACAGTATTTGTAACTGGGGCAACTACTTTGGTATCATCTGCAAATTTAGAAACTTTACTACCTACTCCGTTCTCAAAATCATTTAGATATAAAATAAAGAGTAATGGCCCTAAAACTGATCCCTGTGGTATCCCACTTTTCACTTTCTGCCACCCAGATTCATGGCCATTTAGAATTACTCTCTGTTCTCTGTCTTCTAACCTTTTTTCTACCCAATTAATAACTGACCCCAATATCCCATGCGTTTTTGATTTATCTTAGTCTCCAAGTACTAAAATCCAAATAAATAAATTTTACATAATTTTCATTATCTACCTGTTCAGTTCCAAACTAAAAAGTCTATGAGATTAAACAAACAAAACCTTTCTGATCTAAATCGATGTTGGCAACTTGAAATAAGATTACAAATTTCGAAATGATCTTGAATATTATTCCTTATAATTCTTTCTAATTCTAGTACCTATCTTACCTACCAATGATGTTAAACTAACAGGCCTATAATTTCCTACCCTTTTTGTAAATGGATACTACATTTGCTTTTTTCCATTCATCTGGTACCTCTGCATAATTAATAGACCTAGCAAACAAAATAATTAGTGCCTCAGATAAGCTATCCTCTCCTCCTCTGAGAATCTTAGCATATACAGTATACGTATATACAGGGCGTCCCAAAAAAATGTATACACACTTTAACAGCTGATAGCTCAATTGATGTTTCTTTCTTTCCAAGTTAAACCCATTAGAATTAATAATGGCAGTCAGACTAAGCTTTGAACAAAGGAAATTCATTCTAAAATGCTACTGGAAGTGTGAAAACGCAGTTGAAGTGCAAAGACAGTTTAGGAGGGAGTTTCAAACAGATCCACCAACGCGACTTACCATCACTCGAATTAGAGATAAGTTTGAAGCCGATGGAACTGTTCAGAATGTCCACAAGAAGCGTTCCGGAAGACCACGGACATCGACAAGCCCCACAAAGCAAGAAAGAGTACTGGAAACGTATCACCAAAGTCCAAGAAAATCTGTGCGGCAAGCGAGTCGTGAGGTAGGAATTTCAGAATCGTCTGTCCAACGCATTTTGAAGCGGTCAATGGAAAAGTTACATTCCAAGATTAGTCGATGCTATTAATGAAGATGATCCGGACCGAAGAGTGGAGTATTGCGAGTGGTACTTGGCACGATGTGGATGTGGATTGGACGAAGGGGTTTCGTAGAATACCCTCCGCGTTCACCAGACCTCACACCACTAGACTTTTTTTATGGGGATACTTAAAAGACAAAGTCTACGCTATAAAACCTGCAACAGTCGCTGAATTGAGAGCAGCCATTGAACGAGAATGCACACAAATACCAAACGAAATGTTTCGTGATGTTTGCGATTCCATTGCTTCGCGTTATCAGCAGTGCCTGGACCAGAACGGACGTCAGTTTGAAAACAGGCGTTGACAAAACAATTAAATAATGTCTGTAGATTCTATTACATTTTGAAAATGAAATGTATTTTAATAAACACTGCCTTTATAATTATTTAAAGTGTGTATACATTTTTTTGGGACGCCCTGTATTATCAGATCCATCTGACTTCATTGTATGAGGAATCACTTGCCTAACATCGTTATCATCAAGAACGCCTGAGGTTTACAGAATCTAAAGAATTAAAATCAAAGGTATTTAAATTTTCTACAGTAAAAACAGAGCTAAATTAATCATTAAAAATAACAGTATCATCATGTTCTAATGGCCCGATCCTAAGTGCTTTTTATTATTATTATTATATTTATGAACACTAAAGAATTTCTTTGGATCTTTATTGCTATTTCTAGCTACATTTATTTTACTATGTCTTTTGCTCTTCCTAATCAAACTATTTAACTTATTTCTTAACTGCCTATAATTATTCAAGTCCACAAGGCTATCAGTGCTTTTAAATTTCCTATACTTATTGTTCTAGCACTACAACCCTTATTTATTTTCTGAACAATATCATCAACAACTTCCTGTTTGGTTTGGACATCTGTAAAATGCACCCATCCAAATATTCTCTTTACTTGATACATAAATATCAACCCAAATTGATTCTACCCGAATTTAACACTATCATTCCAACTTGAAGTTAAATTAGTCTTAATGTATAAGACCAAACCACCCTAGTGCCTGTCCATTCTCTGATAAATATACATTGTATAACTATTTAACACATACTCTGCTCTAGTGTCACCAAATACTGCATCACTAATCCAGGCCTCACTAATACAGACTATATCCAGATTTTCACTAATCATATAACTAAATAATTAATTTTTCTTATTCCTAAGACTTCGTGCATTTATATAAAAACACTTCAACCCCTCAGTTTTAACTGGTTCGCTACTTTTGGCTAGATTGCTAATATGACTGTTCCTGACAATCTAAATTTAAGATTAACAGTACTAACATATACTTTAATGCTCCATGCCCTATGTTCATCTAAAGTTATGTTTCAATACCCCAAAGAACTCATACTGTCCTCTAAAAGTCTCCCATATGAAAGTTACCTTTCTAGTAAGATGTAATCCATCCTAACTGTAAAGCTCCGTTCTTTCAGTAAAATTATCTTACAAATCTATGAACTCAACCCTTCATCATATAAGGCGAAAATTCTACTCGTAAATTCCATGCTTAAACGAACCCTTGGTAAAATCCCCACTACATAACACTAACTCTGCCCATTTTTTTGAAGTTTCTATCAATTCTCTGTATCTATGTTTAACTACTTATGAATTTCTGCTCAACTTAAATCTACCATCTTTATCCTTCCTTGTTAAATCATTTATACCAACATGAACTATAATTTTACCTCGGCTTTCAGGCAACTTCTTCACTACCTCACTGACTTCAAAAATATTACCTTCCAGAAGAGATATTCCTCTACGGGTTTTTCTTCCCTCATTGCAAAATTCATTGTCCTGATTCCTAATGACAAAGTCCCCAACCATGATAAATTCACACACTACTGCTTCATCTAAATTCCTGAGTATTTGAAACCTGTTACTAGTTGCTACCACATGAATACTATTCTCTCTAATCCTATTCCTTGATTGACCTTTGACTTTGTGACATTCATCAGGCTTAACTTTACTTGGGTCGACATCCCTGTCACTAGCACGAGGGCTAGGGCTAGGCTTAGGCTCAACTTAACTTGGGCCTGCATCCGTCACTAACACTAGGGTTAGGTTTAGGCTCTACTTGGGATTGCATCCCTGTCGCTACCACTTGATATCTGATATCTCAAGTTTTTCCCGTTTGGCCTCTATAAACCGAGTTACATTGTGTATATCCGATTGAATACACATAGCCAACAGCATTATCGGGGCTATTCTTTATAAGCCGAGATTTAACTATGTTAATGCCAATTGTCTTAAGTAAGGCTGAAAGATATTTAAAATTTACATGGTAAGGACAGGTAGGCTAAGGATATTTTTGTGATCAAATTCCTTTACAATTACACTATTATAATACCTTTTCCTAGCTTTCCGAAGACATTTATGTAGAAATGGAATAAGATAACATAATTCAGTACCAATATTCATAATACTGCATAACTCAGAATCTAACAATTCAGGACTGGCAACTCTAAAATGCTCCGAGAAACAGAATAAAAAGTAGATTTTATCGAGGGGTGATGGTCAGATTAAAAATAAACATAGGAGTTATTATTAGTAGGGTTATGGAAAACTTCAAATTTCAATTGATTCATGTATCTCCGAATATTTAGATCTATAAATGAAAAGCATCCATCATTATCTTTTTCGACAATAAATTTTATAGACGGAACTAAATTGTTGAGTCTACCAAGAAATTCATCAACATCCAAACTGTCAGGCCAAAGGCATAAAACATCATTTATATAATGATACCAAACACAGTTAAAATTAACAATAGTGGGCAAAATTCTACTTTAAAAAAATTCCACACACACACAAGTATATGAGCTAATACAGGTGAGAGGGGATTTCCCATCGTCAATCCAAATGACATAGCATAAAACTTTGCAAATTGAAATTTACAATCTTTGTCGCAAAGCTTAATTATTTCAATAAGAGTGTTGTGTTGAACAGGGAAAGAATACTCAAGAGATCTTATCTTTTAAAAAGTGAAACAAGTCAAACAAGTCATGAACAGGGACTTTTGCGAATAACGAACATACATCAAAACTTACCAGTTTGAAATTAGGATTATTAAGAAACTTCAGTTTAATAATACCCACGCTATTTACAATATGAGATTCGGAAAAAGATCGAACTAAAGGGGTATAAACTAACCAACCATTTTGATAGCTTATAGGTTACGGAGTTTATAGAGCTAACAATAAGTCTCATGGGATAACAACTTACGAAGATATAGAATTCAGAACAAGAATTTAAACAATAGATTGTAAGATTTAATTCGCAATAGTTACTGGACTAAAAAATTATTTTAATAATATTGTTATCCTGTCTTCCCATGAGCTAGACTTTAATACAAAGTGATACTGTCTGTATGTGCGGAAGTGATGTGGATTTTGCTAAAAAGTGTTGTATAATGCTTTGAATAAGTTTTTAATCGAATTATCCTCCCAACTATGAAAAAAAATCTAGAAACACTTAAAAATAATGATTCATTTCATATTACTAAAACGGACAAATCTAATTCGAGCGTCATCATGGACAAAAATAATTACACTGAAAAATGAATACTTTACTGAATGATCGTGATATGTACAAACCTCGAAACAGAATCCATTTGGAGGATGTTTACAAAATGTTTAGCACAAGATTAAGAGAAATCTTAAAAAAATAATTATAATGACTTTTCTAAGTATCAATTCGTCATTACCTTATTTATATGGTTTAAGCAAAAAACACACGTTAACAATCCCACGAGACCTACTGTATTGTTACCTCCGTAAACTTCGTAACCTAATAAGCTATCTAAATATTTAGTTAGTTTATTAACCCCTTTAGTTCGATCTATTTTCGAATGCCATATTGTAAATAGGATCTTATTAATAAACTGAAGTTTCTTAATAATCCTTAATTCAAACTGTTAAGTTCTGATGAATGTTCGTTATTCACAACTCCCTGTTCATAACTTGCTTGACTTTTTAAAAGATAAGATCTCTGTCTGAGTAATAGTTCCCTGTTCAGCATAACATTCTTATTGAATTAATTAACCCTTTCACGAGGATGGTACTTTAAAGTCCCACCAGAAATAAGAATATAATTTGTACTACAATGCTTTGTTTCTATAAATGTTTCTATGGGTTTATATAGGTGCAATTCAGTTGTCGGGAAACGAACCCCAAATATGTATAATTTCAGTGACTAGTTACTAAAATATTTAGTTTTTAATAACAATAAAACCTACACTTTTTGGTGACACAGTGACCGTATAGGCTGCGGGAATCGTCCTTAAAGAGTTAAGCTTCGCGTCAAAGATTGTGAATTTCAGTTTGAAGACAAGTTTTATGCTATGTCGTTTGGATTCACGATGGGAAATCCCCCCTCACCCGCATTTCCTAATTTACTGTATATATGGAATTTTTGTTTTAAAGTAGTATTTTGCCTACTATTGTTAATTTTAACTGTTTGGTATCATTATATGAATGATATTTTATGCCTTTGGCCTGACAGTTTGGATGTTGACGAATTTCTTGCTAGACTCAACAATTTAGTTCCGTCTATAAAATTTATTGTCGAAAAAGAAAATGATGGATTCTTATCATTTATGGATCTAAATATTCGGAAATGCATGAATCAATTGAAATTTGAAGTTTTCCACAACCCTACTAATAATAACTCCTATGTTTATTTTTAATCTGACCATCACCCCTCGATAAAATCATCTACTTTTCATTCTATGTTTCTCAGAGCATTCAGAGTTGTCAGTCCTGAATTGTTACATTCTGAGTTATGCAATATCATGAATATTGGTACTAAATTATGTTATTCTATCCCATTTCTACATAAATGTCTTCGGAAAGCTAGGAAAAGATATTATAATAGTGTAATTGTAAAGGAATTTGATCACAAAAATATCCTTAGCCTACCTTACCATGTAAATTTTAAATATCTTCCAACCTTACTTAAAACAATTGGCATTAACGGCAATACGGTTAAATCTCTCCTAATAAAGAATAGCCCGGATAACGCTGTTGGGTGTGTGTATTCAATCGGATGTACCAATGTAACTCGGTTTATATAGGTCCAAACGGGAAAAACTTTAGATATCAGAATAAAACAGCATAAATATGGGTGTAGAACAGCAAATAATTCTAATTAACCCTATGTCGATGTGATCAGTATTAATTGGGAGAGTTCTAAAATTCTTGTTAAAAACAAAAATATAATTGAAAGGAATATTCTAGAATGTGCATTCATCCATTTTAAAAATAATTTCAATAACAGTTTGGGAACGTATAAAATTGACAATATCTTGTTAAAATATCTTTCGCCCCTTAACGGTACTTGTTAACCTTTTGCTCTTTTGTTTTGATGTACACAGGCATATATTTTTGGCGTTTTGCCTTTTCCTTTTATTTCCTTACCGAAAGGTCTTGGTATCATTTTTCCTTTTCTTTGTGGCTTTGCATCATATATATGTATATATACTATGCGCCTCGGTGGTGTAGTGGTTAGCGTCGCTGACTACGAATCCATCGGCCCCAAGATCGAGACCCGGTGACGGCAGACGGCGCGCAACAAAACCCACCTGTTCATCCTTCCACACAAAGAAATTGGTTGGTAAATAAATGGGTACCCTGGGTAACCTAGTGGTTAAGACCGCTGGGTTGCTGGTGGAACGTGGTTCGGATTCCACGTTAAACTGTAGGTCTAAGGTGGAGTGTGACCTTCGTCAGAATGAACAATTCGGGCGAAAGCAAAACCAAAGTTAACCAAGGTGTATATACTCGTATACTGGCTAGTTGAGTTGGTCATTAAAATTCATTATTTTCCATTTTCTATCAACAACTTATCGAGTGTATGAAAATTATAATTGAAAATTCAGAACGTTAACAGACTCGGTGTCAGGTAGATTTTGATGAAGCTATACTGTGAATATAATCTTACGAAAAGTAAAATCACTTTACCTGCGGGACAGAACCTCTCCTCGGGGCCATTGAATATGCCGTAGTTCTTCTCCACAGGAACGCCATCATCCTTCAGGGTGAGATGCGCAGGTTGGTCGTGTTCGTGGTTGGTGCCAGTTAGAGCTACGGAACTCAGTAAATCGAAACTTATTTCACCGTCGGGTTTCGGGTAATTGATAGGCGAACACTGCTTGGCAGGTTTCAGACGATCGGCGTCCGTGCCTTGAAAAGAAGTTGGTTTGAGTCGATGTGAATAATCCTACATACACTCTTCCGCAGCAGAAACATTTTTAAACCCATCCCTGTCGACAAATTGTTGCTCAGGAGGACCAACAGACTACTATCTACTAATTTCTGCTTTCAATTATTCTACGTTCTTCATCATTCCTGACCTAATTAGCGTGCGTTCCTCCAATAAGAAAAGTTCCTTTTATCAACTTACCTCCGTGTGAAAATGTCCACGGTTCCTTGCCCCTAAAGATGACGCAGAAAATGCTCGTGTACAACATCCCTCCGTAGAGTCCCAGGGTAGTATGGAACGCGGGCCGAACGTTTCGTACAGTGTAAAGTTCCTTCCATACCCAAGATTCTCTTATTCTTTCCTCGTATCTCGATGGTTCCACCGCTTGAAAGCCAAAAGAAAATTAATTCCTCTCGCACAACGCCAAATAGGAGATGTCGCAGTGATTTATTACTCGATTGCCTTACAATTATAATTCCAGGAAAAAGTTCGCCTTCAAAACAAAAAATTACTTATCACTCATGATTGGGTTTTGTTTCTGAAATTTTATTAACGCGTTAACCACCATTTGGCAACTCAATCTCGCCCGAGGAACTTCAATGTACCACCGGTGGCGCGGGTGGCGGTAAACGCATTAATCCATTAGTGCTCATTGGTAGAATTTTTAATGACAAACAATTTTGTCGGTAGGAAATTCTACCAATGGGCACTAATGGGTTAATATCCAAGAAAAGAAAAAAATATTCCCCAAAAACCCCAGATTACCAATTAATAATTTTTTACGAGTCTTCTTTTTTGCAAGTTTTGTTTCTAAGCGAACCTTTTTCCGAAGCTACCAAATCTGTCTTAGTTCTTAATTAACACCATAAAACAAAGCGGGTAACGTAAGGAATTCCCATTTCCCCACATGGAGAGGAGTGAGCGTGGACTACCGAGTGTCATCCGAGCCCGAGCATTACGGAGCGGGTGGATGACCCAACTACATCCACGGCGGCAAAGGAAGTCGAAACCAGAACCATTCATGTCCGAGGGTTTAAGGAAATGTCAAAATTTTTTTATCATCGAGAGTCGAAACCATCGCTACCGGGGTAGCACCCTGCCTCCCCGAGCACCGAAGAGAGAGAGGAAAGGTCCCATCCTCCCTTTGGTGCTCCGAGAGATGACTCCGTTTTAAGTCCCAAGACTGGGACACTCGACCAGCAAGTGTCGCGCAGTCGAGCGAACAATAGTCATCGCAGTAAGGTCGAGGGATTTTCTCCATTAAATATCCGTGGGTAGAACGGGTGTGGGCAGTTCGAAGGCGAGATAGGAAATTAGGGACATACGGGAACACCTCCAAGAACAGACCACAGCCGCAACCCGAATGTCAATGATGGCATCCCAACGACGCGGACTGCAGCCCGAAATCGTCGGAAGGAAATCCCCGTATGAAAGTAAGCAACCAGCCGCAGAAGGACGGAAACAGTGTCCTCATTCCCATTAACGGTTACATGAGCGAGTACTCGACAAAACTTTATCCGCGGTCCACAACGACCAAAACCAGCTATTTTAAAACGTCAAACTACTGGATGGAAAGATATTAAAAAGGCTCTAAAACCTGGAGTGCACTCTTGAGTTGGTAATTATACAAAAAGAAGGGGGGGGGGGGGAACAAAAAACACGAAGCGCTAATAAAAAGGAAAAAGGTTTTGTGATAAAAATTTATGCAGAACTTTGCAGGTAAATTCCCAATGCGTGTAAAGTAGGAAAGACGACTGCGTTAGACTCTGAGCTGCCAGTAAAAACTGGAGCCGAGTCCACATGGAGGGAAAAATTCCTCGAGAAGAAGAGACTAAGTCCATCAGCGGGGATATCAAACTTGACATCCGTGACAAAAAGACACCTGTGTCAGTTACAGTGGGAAATATCACAGGCGCAACTGGTATACGGGGAAGCTGAAACTCGCCACCAAACAGTAGGCAATTAAATTAAAAAGCCATAAGCGAGTATTCTTTACCATAATGAAAGGTTTATATCAGCATTCCATTTACAAAACGTACATTAGGGTGCATCAAAAATGGCAACTTTCAAAAATTGATTTGGCCCTACGTTATTATGGTTACATTCCCTAAAAAAAATTCACATGCAAAATTTCAGGTCAATTGATTAATATCTACTGGGTCCACCTAGCTCTTTAACTTTTACAAAAATGACAATTTTGGGGATAAATTGCCTTAAATTATTTTTTTCACATATACCTTTATTTTATTGAATTGAATGATCCTTAAGGTACTATAGGCCTAGTATGTTTAGTTTGCTTGTGTTTAAGCCATAGCTACTATTAATAAACATCATTTGCCATCATGAAATACCTATAGCTATTTTTTCTTATTTTCAGGCATGTAGACTACTTTAATATTAATCTATGTTTCTATTACAGGTCAATTTTTTATATATGTTGGTGATAATAGTTGATATATGATATAATGGATAATAGTGGTAAAGCCAGTGAAGCCACTTCTAGTGGTAAAACTTGTTCAAGTGGTGCAGATAAAGTTGATGTAAAAACACGAAAAAAACCTGTATATTTGGATTAGGTCCTGGCATCACAAATAATGATGCAAAGATTGTAGGATGTCGCTTGCCAACAAGTGAACAAGTTCTTAGATGTTTCCTATTTCACCAGCAACAGGGTCTAAACGAGAGAAGAACTAAGCGAGATATAGCTAAAATTGTTTTAACAGAAATTCAACCATTCTACAATAAAGCCAACATACCAATGATTACTGAGAAAAAAGCATGTGAGAAAATAATTTCATTGTCAGAAAAGAATGCGAAACTGAGAGAAATTCCATTGAAAAGAAGAGAGCTACAAAGTACAAAGACAAGACTAGAAGATATGGAAATGCAACTTAAAATGACTTTTCCACTGTGGATTAAAAATGCCGAAAAAATTATGAGTAATCCAGAAGATATACAATTTCTTCAATTTATGCAAGGGGATAGAATTGCTCCTTTTGGAGCTCATGATCAAACTTTAGCATCCAAAATGAAGCGCATTAATTTTCGAAAATGTGAAGAAAATGCGAGAAAAGAAAAGGAATTGAGACACACTGAAGCTTCTTGCAGTTATGTTGAATTAGAAAGCAGTAGCACAAGCGATACAACTACCATTGAGAGTGAGTCAGAAGCTAAATGATGGAGCTGAAAAAGATGGAAAATCCACACAGTCAACAGTCTGTTTAGGTACTCAAGCTATCATTCCTCATGACATTCTGAAAAGACCGAAACTTGTTTCTTTGGCATCAAGAATGAAAATGACTCCGGCACAACAGGCTGCATTCACAAAAGGTTTTGTTGAAGAATGTGGTGGTAACACTAAGGCAGTGGCAACTTCATATGCTACAGCTGATAGAGCAAGACGCGAAGTAGCCCAAAAAATTTCAAGTTCCATTCAAAAATCCTGGAATCCTCCTAAATTGGCCTCTCTTCATTGGGATTCGAAAATAATTTCTACTCTGCAGGATAAATATGTTACAGAAGAACGATTAGCCGTATCAGTTGGAAATTCAATGGATCTCAAACTACTTGGTATTCCATCATATCATCCTAGTGCTGGTGGCAGTGGCCAATCTGGGAAAAACTTGACTGAAGAAGTTATGAAGCTACTGAAATTGTGGAACTGCTCCGATTCAATAGTGAACTTGGTTTTTGACACTACAGCAACCAACACGGGACATGTGAGCGCTGCATGCATAACTATCCAACAAGAGATTGGACGGCCTTTATTATGGTCTGCATGCAGACATCATGTTGGTGACGTTATTATAAGTCATGTGTTTCAGGACATGAAAGTAGAAACTTCGAGTGGACCAGAAATTAATGTCTTTAACAGATTTCGAGAAAAGTTTCAGTGGATTTCCAAGGATGAAAAATTGAAAAAAATTGACTTCAATCAGTACTCCAAAGCTGTCCAGGAGATTCTTCAGGAATGGACTGATTATGCAATTCAAATAAGTAATATAGAAAAGCAACATACACGATATGACTACAAACAATTTTCTGACTTAGTTGTGTTATACTTAAATGCAGGACCTAGTGATAAGGATATAACCCTTCAGCGACCTGGTGCTATACATAGAGCCAGATAGATGAGTAAAGCAATATATGCTCTAAAAATTGCATTACTAGAAGATAATATCTCGAAACTACCTTCAGTAACAATCACAAACAAGCAACAAATTCTGAAACTAAGAGACTTTGCAACCTTCATTTCACTGATTTACTACCCATGGTGGATGACCTGCTCTTCAGTTTTTGATGCACCATGGCACGATTTGCAGCTTTACAAAAAGCTTCTTAGATACGAGGAAGTAAACAAGCAAATAGCAAAAAGTGCTCTAACATCTTTGAAACGTCATCTCTGGTACCTTTCATCAGAGATGATTCCTCTTGTATTATTCAGCGATTTGGTTCCAAAAAATGAACTTCGTGCTATAACAAACCATCTACTTTCCTATAAACCACACAAGATTGAGACAGTGGTTCCAGAAGGAAGACATGGGTCTAGTTTTGGAAAGCCTAATTTCCCTACCAATCTACGATCGGAAACCACACTAGCTGACTTGGTTGACAAAAACTCATGGTTCATATTCTCTTCACTACAGTTAGACTGATTTTTTAATGGTTGAGATTGTTGAATGGAAAACAACAGCATCATTTATATCTTCCAAAGAAAAACTTTTGGCTATAAATGTCATAAATGATGGCTCTGAGAGGGCAGTAAAACTATGTAGTGACTTTTATGAGGCTGCAAGGACTGAAGAACATCTTCAAAATGTTCTCCAAGTTGTAGAAGCTGACAGAAAAGCCACTCCTAATCTGAGAAAGAGACAAGCTTCTTTATCATCTGTTTTAGAAGAAAAATGGACAAAGAAGAATAATTAAGATATCAATAAGCAATAAATCAATTTTTACAAGTATTTTATCATGAAATACCATTTTTAATAGGTGGAGGTGGTCGGTGGGATGCTTGGCAAGTTGGGTCCTCGTCCCGCATCCTGGTAACTCACTTCATGATTCTCAGAATAATACAAAAAAAAGTCTAAAAAGACAGATAATTTCATGAATTGAGGCTAAAACTTGCCGAAAACTAACTATATTAACTATATTTACATTTTTTTTTTCAAACAAAATCTACAACGCTTACACAAGATTTTCTAGTCAAACCATAAAATTCCACAATTGTCAAATTTTCATCTTCGAGGTGGACCCACTAAATATTGTCAGAACAGCTTGAAACGTGGACACTGAAGGTTTGTTGGGGATTGTAACCATAATATCATAGGGCCGAATCAATATCTGAAGTTCGAAATTTCACCCCTTATAGGCTGATGCACCCTAACGTACATACAAACACACTATCAAATTTTCCTCTCTCTCTGAGGACGCCACAACGCTCGAGTTCGGGACACGCAGATCACGAAGACGCCCTTTATAAAATGAAAAAAAGGAGGAGGTAGACCTTATTTCAATCAATCTTCCCTTGTAAGGAATATTAAAACATATATTAAAGCTTTTTAATGTTTTAAACAAATGATGGGATGAACCTCATTAACATAACGGCGCAGTGATAGGACACATAAAAAGTAAGTACAACAACTATGAGCAACACAGTGAACCAAATTAAACCGAATCCAAAGGAATTCTATAATTATGTTAGAAATACAAAAAATAAGCTTCACAGACTAGCTATTGGTCCACTCATGGGCGAAAACAACGAACAAATTTACGATGACTTACAAATGACGGAAGTTTTAAATAAATTCTTCTCTTCCATATTTACTAACGAAAATATGAACAACATTCCCGTAATTATGCTCAGTGATTATCATTTAAAGCCTCACGATTTTACCATTAGTGAAGTGAAGTACTCTCAGCCATATATAAAATTAATCCTAATAAAACTGAAGGTCCAGATAAACTTTATCCAAGTGTACTTAAAGAAATGAACTGCGCAATATTCTCTCCTCTCACATATGTACTTAATAATAATAATAATAATAATAATGATAAGTTACAGTCCAGAGAAGTTCCGTTCGATTGGAAACTTGCAAACATTACGCTAATATTTAAAAAAAGGGGACAAATCGCTTACGGAAAATTATCGCCCTATTAGACTGACTTCAGTGGTTGGTAAGCTCATGTACACGATCGTTCGGGCCAAATTAGTTAATCACTAAGAAATTAATCAAAGATGCTCAACACTTCTTTCGACGTAACCGTTCTTGTCTTACTAATCTGCTCGACTTTTTTAATGATATTGTAAAATTATATGACGAGAGTAAAATAGTAGATATTATGTATTTTTTCAAAAGGCGTTTGATAAAGTGCCACATAAGAGATTATTAGCTAAACTTCATTCTCACGGAATTGATGGTAATGTTTTCAAATGGATTAAAAATTGGCTTACTGGACGTAAACAGTGGTCATTAATGGCAAAGCGTTTAACTGGAAAAGTGTAACTAGCCTCAGGAATCAGTTCTGGGACCAGTTCTTTTAATTATTTATATCAATGACATCGACATCGGAATTAACAGTATAATTTCAAAATTATACCAAAGTACAAGAACGAACAAAATCAGCAAAATAGTAATAAATTACTGGAGTGGAGAGAATTTGGCAAATGAACTTTAATATCGATAAATGTAAAACGTTGTACTAATACTGTTTTTTAGGTACAAAACAATGTTAAAGAAAAGTATTTTATGCGCGACAAGACACTAACGAGTGTTATGGAAGAGAAAGATTTAGGTATTATTGTTGTCGACACTCTTGAACTGAGTAAGCAATGTATGGAATGCGGTTTGGTATCTTTTGTAAATTCAGTCACCACGAAATGTGGTTTAGCCCCCTGGAGGATTAGGTGTCTGCTGAAGATCCAACGCAGCCAGCCACTGCTGTAGCCATTGGGTTGACGGGTCAAACCCTCATTTAGTGATGTCCACATTTATTCCCCAACACATACTCAACTCTTGACCAATTGTGCAGATACATCGCTCGTCACACTTTTTGCTAAGGAAGAATTTCGAGTTTTACTTGAATAATGTCCTCGTCAGAGATCTTCTCTCGACTTACTTGTCGCTCCTGCGTTCTTCTCAGCTGTGATTTCCTCGAAAACAGTCTCAGCTGCCACCATGGCACTTTTCATGGCGTTGTGGGTTCCTTTGATTTTGGGTACATTCATAAAGCCGGGAGAACAACCAATTAAACAACCTCCGGGAGAGGTCAGCTTAGGTATGCTTTGGAGTCCTCCTTCGTTGAGGGCTCGAGCTCCATAACTGATCCTGAATTTAGAGAAAAACTACTGCTTAAATTTAGTTTCAGTACATCCCAAAGTTTACGAAACAATGGCACTCTTGAGTGCCACATTTTATGTTTCGGAATTAAATAAGGACTAACAGTCTGCAGCTCATACGTACGTATCTATCTAAAAACCCATTTCTCATTGTCCACGGAGTGGGGACGACTTCTGAGCTCGGGACCCAAGACACAAATAATTTACAAGCAAAATTTTTAAAATTGAGAGAGAGCGGAAACTTGATAGAGATGCTGAGAGATGTTTACACGAAGGTATATTAGTACCGACACTTTTGTATGTGTGTGAAATATTGACATGGCACGAAAAGAAGTCAAAAATAAGAGAAGTGTATGGGGCATGTGTCGGTTTGATAGAGTAAGAAATCTTATGTCCTAGAAAGATGCGGTGTTTAGATGTCAGTGGAAGTAAAAACTAATGAAACTGTTCAGATGGTTTGGAAATGTTGAAAGAAGGGAAGATGACAGAGTCATGAAAAGAGTATATGAGAATGTTTGCGAAGGTAGGAGGAGAGGAAGGCCGAGAAAAAAATGGATGTACATGGTGAGTGATTGCGTGAGTAAGCGTGGATTTGATGTCGGTGATACACGAAAAGTGGTCTCTTTTACTTTTGACCAGGCCTGGAGGCGTCACCACATATGGAGCATGAAGCGCCGCAAGCATAGAATGTTGCCATATAGGTGGGAGGACGCTGGTCCACCAGGACGCCCGTGATTGTGTAAATGGATGTGTACGCTTTAGTTTCGATCTTTTCTCTTCATTACTTTCCGTATTTTACATTTGGGTTGTTTCTGCTTTCCCACCCCAATTCGTTGAGAAATGAGATTTTGATAATGTATATACTTATGTATGTACAACACCGACAAATGTTTTAGTTTACCAAATATTTCGCCGAACTAACAGAATACAATGTTCATTCAAAAAACAATATGGGGCCATTCAAAAACCACCCGGTCCTTAAAAGGGAGGAGGGGGTTCCTTATTTGACCACCAAAGGCCACACGGGGGATGGGGGTCTTGACGTTTAACCACGTGGCCACGTCCCGGAGGACGAAATAGGAGGAAGAAATATAAATACGCTACACTGTATGCTCCAATTAATATGTATGCATCCAATATGTTAGTATGTATCCAATATGTATGCTCCAATAAATAACTTTTTGAACATTCAAAATTACATTTTTTAGTCAAGATATTATTTTCAATTAAAGAAACAAACAATTAATACAGTTTATTTAGAAAATATGCCTTTTAATTGTTCATTTACCTCATTACCTCTCAATAATATAAGAAATCTAATGTGGCACCTTACATTTTACATAAAATTAAGAAGGGGTGGGGTTGACATCAGACCACCACGTGGTTTTGGAGGGGGGTTTAAGTCATTGGCCACAAATGACCACAAGGGGGGAGGGAAGGGTTTGAAAACCACCTGAAAAAGGAACACGTGGTTTTTGAATGACCCCTATGAAGTACAGAACTACACTCGCTCTGTCTCATTTATTTCGTACCTATCTGCTATTTCAGTAAACCAACTTTCTCCTCCTTTTCCCTATGATTTTATAAGAGGAGAGAAAAACGTGTACTACTAAATACATGAAAGTACAGTGTACTAAAGCAAAAACAAGTCATTCATTTTCAGTGTGTACTTTAAGGGCCTAATATAGTCGTGACGAAGACCACTATGAAATCTTTATGCTCTTCAAAACGATCTGCCCAACTTAACAGAAGGGAACAAACGTGGTCTTTACTGTACGGAGTGAGACACTACAATAATTAAAAGTTCTCAACACAAAGAACATTTATTCATGTACGGTACCTCGTTCCGCCCCTAAGAGTGCGTTCTACGGATGGATGATGCTTGAACCTTTGGAATTCTTTGAAAGGACTCAAGTAAGGATTGGTGTAATCTAATCCAATGACGAAACCGAGCGATATTAAAGGCGGATTTTCATCTAAATGATACAAAAACGAGCCTCCGTATGTATTTCTGGAAATAAATGAAAACCATGGTAATGAAATGAGTTAAAATTTTATGAATATACCTGCTAATACCCTACAAATGTTTACGGACACGAAATTATAAAGGAAACGAAATAAACTTAAAAAACTAGTCACATTTATTAATCCATTATCCAAGCATACATTTCCATTTCACCATGGAGAGGCCACGACGTTTGAACTCGGGATCGAAGTTACTCCAATCAATTACATACGCATTAGGATACACAAGGATCACCAATTGGGAATGAATAACACCCCAACCTTAGGGATCATGTGTTACCTTTCATGAAAGGTTGAGAATATAGCTTTAGTGGTACGTCTTAATTAATAATGACAATTTCATAGGTCCAATTATTAATTTTAAAAAGAAACTCAAAATGAAAATACTCAATTTATAATCTTTTGTACACTGAAAAAGGTTGAAGAATGGGTTGGTATCTCATCCACAAGAGCGCTACTCTCCCCTTCCAGTGCAGTGGTGTTTATAAAGTTCTGACATTATTTATGGAGTAAATTTATAATATAATGCAATTTTATTATCCAGATTTCAAACTCAGTTTGATCCTTTCTACACTACACCGCGGTAATTATGGAAACAGGTTCTTCATACTGATGAACGAATTTATTTGAACTGAAAACTGGATCTATCAACAAACATGCATTTTCAGGATTTAAGTTTTCATTCTAGTATGCATGCAGCTAAATTGAAAATTTAATAAGCGTTTCACCTTCAAAACCAACCACCCAAATCCAGTAATAATAAATATCTGAAGCCCTGAGTATCAAATTACTTGTTCAGAGGCCATCCTACAGTATGTTCAACTCTTCCTGGTTTGTGATTTTCAGGTTGAATTTCCCATAATTCCTTCAGCCCAATTCCATACGTCTGAGGTTCGCAATTCGCTCTGAGATTAAATTTGGTATAAAGTTGTTTTGCAAGATGACCGTGACACCCTTCGGCAAATATTGTACATTTCGCCTTCAATGCCATTCCCCGTGCAAAGCTGTCCTGAAATTTAGAAGAGAACGATGCTACAACACAGGACGCACCATAAGGTTACTAAGATCGATTATCACCAAAGATTGATCTAAGAGGTAATGGGTGTGTGGGGGTCTGAATGACTGCCACTATACGAGTTACAACATTTTCTAAAATATTATTGCCTAACAAAGACCCTCTAGGTTAGCCTTACTGGAATTCATACATGAATATCTAATTTAAAATGATTCGTCATAAAGGTCGCATCCAAAGAGGTTTCAATTTGTTTACTAAAAACTTAAATACCTTTACAAAATCTTACTTTTGGTGACCCATCTTTAGCAATGCCACAATCGGCCGTGGCGATGCCTTTTACAGATCCATCTTCGTTGTATAGAATTTCTGATGCTGGAGTTCCCGGATAAACCTCAACACCTAAGGCCTCCGCTTGCTCCGAAAGCCAACGAACGAAGTGACCCAAACGTATAATGTAGTTGCCATGGTTATACATTGGCATTCCTGTATAATAACCAAATTAAAAGGATTTATTGTAGTTTCAAATGACTTTTATTAGCTACTGACAACATTCACTAAGAAAATTTTGAAGCTTGAAGCTAAAAATTAAAAAATCTGTTCATAAGGTAAAATAACATCCTGGAAGCTCCATTTTCCCACCACGGAGAGGTGAGTGTGCCCAAAGGGTCACCTGAGCTAGAGCAGAAATAGGGTGAGTGGCCAGCCCAACACCGACCCGATGCCAGCAGTTGGGAGCGAATCCAAAACCCGACACCGTAACCACTGAACTACTGGGCGTTCAAATCTGTTCATATATATGGAATATCATGCACGAACACACGATTTTGCATAATGCAAAAATGCCACATCAGGATTCGAATCTAGCACATGTTGAGCAAAAGGTACGACAAAGCAAAAGTTAGTACAACTTGGCATATATTTCAACACCTGAGGGAACACAACGCTTTTGTATCCAGATGTGTTTTACGTGCGTATTCAAGCATGATATTCCATCTACGAGTCAGACATGGGAGCCGAGGACTTTTGAGGCCTTGAGTCCTTAGCACCGTACGGGATTCTCCAGATTCTAAAACAGGAGACAAACAAAAATTGTAATGTCATGACAAATGACTACGTCAGGTTAATTATAGTACTCATCGAAATAAATATGAAGACGTAAAAAATTCGACAATCAGTTCGTCATTTGAAAATTGGCGTAAGTTAATTCATTGAAAGCGTCACAAGACCCCAAAGTTGCTGAGAGGTTGAAACAATGGGGCATCTAGAGTCCATTTTAACCTTGACATGACTGATTCAAAAAATATGCAAAACAATTTTCAGAGTAATTGCATTTCTTTCATACATTGAATGATATATATTTTCTGTATTAATTAAATGTATAGATGATCTTTTCAAAGCAATTGAAAAGTACACGACAAAAAAATCAGGATTCCCAAAGGCCTCACAAGGCCTTTCCACTTTCCAGCCGACTTTGAGACAGAGGTCCCATGTCTGCCCACTGTCTGTCTGTCCCATGTCTACCCACTGATAGAGGTACTAGAGATTTGAATGCTGTCATTGCCTCGAGAACAGAGATATTTGTAAGAAAAACACCTCTGGACGCAAAAATGTTGCGTTTCCTCTACTAATGAAATGTATGCCAGGTTGTACTAATTTTTGCCTTGTTGTAGCATAACAGTCAGCACTCTTCCCTTCCACTCAAGAGGTGTTAAGTTCGTTCGAATCATGGTGAGGCAATTTTTAGTGTGTGTGTGTGTGTGTGTGTGTGTGTGTGTGTGTGTGTGTGTGTGTGTGTGTAACTGCAAACACGCAGTATAATTAACGTAAAGAACGACGCTTGTATAGGAGATATTCCGCGCAAGATGAGAGAGAGAGAACGAAAATGAAAAAATGAGGTAACCACCCGGGAATCGAACCCGGGATCTTCCGATTGCCGGTCAGATATGATAACCACTACACCATGGGCCTCAGACCGGCAATCGGAAGATCCCGGGTTCGATTCCCGGGTGGTTACCTAATTTTTTCATTTGTTTCGTTCTCTCTCATCTTGCGCGGAATATCTCCTATACAAGCGTCGTTCTTTACGTTTATTATACTGCGTGTTTGCAGTTAAGTGTATATAATGTTACGGCATGCAGGAGGTGCCCCCTTGGGGCATTGGTTCCTGCGAGTATGTAGAAGAATTACGACATTTGGAAGAGTGAGGCCCATGGTGTAGTGGTTATCATATCTGACCGGCAATCGGAAGATCCCGGGTTCGATTCCCGGGTGGTTACCTCATTTTTTCATTTGTTTCGTTCTCTCTCTCTCATCTTGCGCGGAATATCTCCTATACAAGCGTCGTTCTTTACGTTTATATATATATATATATATATATATATATATATATATATATATATATATATATATATAAGCGACATTGGGTCTGGGTAGTAGTTGGATGGGAGACTTCTCCGCGCCCAGATTATGTAGCGACCCGTAGTTCGGATCCCACGTAAAGCTGTAGGTCCCCTCCGTCATATGACCTTAGATGTTGTGGAGGTTAAACAACCCCAATAAAAAAAATAAAAAAAATATATATATATACAGGGCGTCGCAAAAAAATGTATACACACTTTAAATACTTATAAAGGCAGTGTTTATTAAAATACATTTCATTTTCAAAATGTAATAGAATCTACAGACATTATTTAATTGTTTTGTCAACGCCTTTTTTCAAACTGACGTCCGTTCTGGTCCAGGCACTGCTGATAACGCGAAGCAATGGAATCGCAAGCATCACGAAACATTTCGTTTGGTATTTGTGTGCATTCTCGTTCAATGGCTGCTCTCAATTCAGCGACTGTTGCAGGTTTTATAGCGTAGACTTTGTCTTTTAAGTATCCCCATAAAAAAAAGTCTAGTGGTGTGAGGTCTGGTGAACGCGGAGGGTATTCTACGAAACCCCTTCGTCCAATCCACATCCACATCGTGCCAAGTACCACTCGCAATACTCCACTCTTCGGTCCGGATCATCTTCATTAATAGCATGGACTAATCTTGGAATGTAACTTTTCCATTGACAGCGCTTCAAAATGCGTTGGACAGACGATTCTGAAATTCCTACCTCACGACTCGCTTGCCGCACAGATTTTCTTGGACTTTGGTGATACGTTTCCAGTACTCTTTCTTGCTTTGTGGGGCTTGTCGATGTCCGTGGTCTTCCGGAACGCTTCTTGTGGACATTCTGAACAGTTCTATCGGCTTCAAACTTATCTCTAATTCGAGTGATGGTAAGTCGCGTTGGTGGATCTGTTTGAAACTCCCTCCTAAACTGTCTTTGCACTTCAACTGCGTTTTCACACTTCCAGTAGCATTTTAGAATGAATTTCCTTTGTTCAAAGCTTAGTCTGACTGCCATTATTAATTCTAATGGGTTTAACTTGGAAAGAAAGAAACATCAATTGAGCTATCAGCTGTTAAAGTGTGTATACATTTTTTTGGGACGCCCTGTATATATATATATATACACATATATATTAGGGAGAGTGGTACATATCTGGGCGAGACAGTGGGTGGGTGGTGTCACTGGGTTGGGGATGGTAGACTAGAGGGGTGAGTAAAGTTCGTTTGCTGGATAGGCGGTAGGAGGGGTATGGACTTAGATGCGATGAAGCAGATGGGAGTGGGTAAGGAAGAGGAAAATCGCTTCCGCTGAGAAGTGAGGGTCTTCGGCGAGTATGGAAATACTGGACATGGGAGAGAAACACCCGCGACGAAGAGCGGACAGGTTTGGGCATTCGACCAGGTGTACGACGGTGATAGGGGTATGGCAGGTAGGGCAGAGCAGGGCTGGCGATTTAGACATAAGGTGACCATGTGTAATGCGTGTGTGTCCTAGGCGGAGACGGGATAAAATCACTACTTTATGGCGGGACCGGTAGAATGAGGAGGCCCAGTATCTAGTTGCGGTTTGATCTTGTGGAGTTTGTTGTGTGTGGCCTGGTCCCATTCCCGTTGCCAGATTGAGCGGAAGTGGGAGCGGAGAGTCGGGAAGAAGTCGGAGAACGGGAGGGGCCGGGAGGAGGCAGGCAGTAAGCAGGTCATTTTTGCCGTGCGGTCCGCCTCCCCGTTACCCTGGATGCCAACATGTGCCGGGACCCAGCAGAAGGCGATTGTCTTGCGTCGGAAAGTTGTTAAAAAGTGGAAGGTTTGCTGGATGGATGTTGTATGAGATGGGCATAACTGAGGCGGCGAGCATGTTGGAAAGGTCCAGGAAAGAGCGGACTGCTTCAGTGAAGTGCCAGCTTCGTCCCTGGGGTGGGAGTTCAGAAATCGCCGCGCATAGAAGCGAAGAGGGTAGTCTCTGCGCACGATGGTATGTCCTCATGAGGAGCAAATCCCGTTGGAGGGCGAGAGGGAGGTAATTGCATTCCGCTTGGAGGCTGGAGAAGAGCGGAAGGCACCGGTGGCGAGGCGGAGGCCCCTATTCACTACCGGGTCCAAGATACAGAGGCAGGCATTGGAGGCTGAGCCGTATACGACACTGCCATAGTCCATCGACTGAACCATGGAAGTGTAAAGGCGAAGGAAAGAGCGTCGATCTGCGCCCCATGTGGTGTAGGGAGAGATGATCTAGGAGAGCGAGGGGACGTTGGAAGGATTGCTTCAGGTGTTTGAGATGAGGAACCCAGTTGAGCCGTCGGTCCAGAATCATGCCCAGAAATCGCGTGGAGGGTACAACCTCAAAAGGATCACCGTATAGTCATCCGCGTATATGGAAGAACGGATGGTGGGTGGAAGGCATTTTGAGACTGTGTTCATTACTATGGAAAAGCATAGAACACTGAAGATGCTTCCCTGTGGGACCCCGTCCTCCTGCACGAAGGTGTCTGAGAGGACTAGACCCACTCGAACTTTAAAGGTTCGGGAGGAGAGGAAGCCCCTGATGAAAGTCGGCAGGGCTCCGACGAGACCCAGATTTTGGAGCTGACTGAGTATTATTTTTCGACGGGTGGTGTCGTAGGCCTTCTGTATGTCAAAAAAAATTGAAAGGACGAACTGTCCATTGTCGACGGCTTTCTGTATGTCTCGGCTGAGGAGCAGGAGGGGATGGAGCGGAATTGTCTGAAGCCAGACTGGGTAGCCGGGAAGGAATCAACTATTTTCGAGGAAGGATAGTCGCGTAGGTCTGTAGTTTGTGGGATCGAGGGAATCTTTACCAGGTTTGCGGATGGGGATTACATGGGCCTCCCTCCACCGAGAGGGGAAGGTGCCCTCTATCCATATGCGGTTGTAGAGGTCTAGTAGGAAAATTTGTAAGGTAGGGTGGATGTGCTGGATCATGCTGTACAGAAATACCATCCGGGCCGGGGCAAAGGGATCGTCGTGAGGCCAGTGCCACATGTAGTTCACGCATGGTGAACAACCGATTGTAGGTGCTGTCTTGGGACGGTGCAGAGGAGCTATTGTTAGGGGCGGATACGAGGGAACTGTCCGCGGAGGAAGAAACGGCGGCGAAGGTAGCTTATTATCGTTCACTGTGATCGATAATAGGCGGGTAGCATAAATAGTGCCCTGACTCTGGTTCAGGCGTGGGTGTGGGGAGACGGACACCGAGCATCCAAGGACCTCAGTGAGGGAGAGTAGGGCTTTCGTCTCTGCGGCTGAGCGTGGTTTTATGAGGAGGGAGCCATCTCTCTGTGATCGCACATCATAGCGGCTGGAGGTGTTGCGACGTCTGCCACCGATTTGGGCTCGTATAGAAGTCCGTCATTAGTCCGGAGGACCGGGGGTCAGGAGGGGACATGTCGCCTCTCGACACCCCGTACCTTCTTCCAGATGGTAACCGAAGGCGTGGTGGTGGTGACGCCGGACACAAAGGCACGCCAAGAAGCTCGGCGCGCTTTCTTCATCGTACGGCGGGCGATGGCCATGGCCCACTGCATCTCCGTGCGATGGATGGGGAGTCGCGTACGGTAGAAGCGTCGAGTAGCCTCCTTCTTGGCGCATATGGCACTCTGGGGTCCCCCAAGGTACCCGTCGGGTGCGGGGGTAGGCGGAGGATCGTGGGATGTTAGTGCACGCAGCCGCTACGACTGATTCGAAGTATGCGATGCACTCGTCGGAGGATGGGAAGTGGGCAGTCATAAAGGTTGTAGATGTATTGTCATGGAAGCGTGACCAGTTAGCTTTGGCAATAATCCATTTTTCTGGTAGCCGAACGGTCTGGTCGGGCCAATTTAGCGTGAGTTGAACCGGGAAATGGTCACTACTATAGTCCTCTTGAAGGACTTGCCATGTGAAATTTAGGAGGGCATCGGTTGAGGCGAATGACAGGTCTATAGAGGATGGAGTGCAGCTGGTGGCATGGTAGAATGTAGGAGAGCCATCATTGAGGCACTCCAAGGAGAGCTCGGTCATGATAGTAATATAGGTGGTGTGTGTGTCTCGCCACAAGGGGTGGCGACTATTGAAATCGCCCAGTAATAGAAAGGGCCTGGGAAGTTGTTGTACCACCTCCTCCAAGTCATCGCGGGAGACTTGAGTGTAGGGAGGGAGGTATATTGAACAGACGGTGTACTGTCTATCCAGGGAAAGCCAGGTAGCAATCACCTGTAACGGGGATCGGATAGAGAGATTGTGGAAGGGGACTGCGTGGTGTACGAGATGGCAACCCCCTTCGAGGGCAGGTCGGAGACGGGGTGATATAGGAATATCCAGTAGGGCAGGGCATGGGCCTGGTCACCAGGATTAGCTCCTGGAGACACACACACACACACCGGACGGGAAGAGGCAATCAAGGAATTAAGACCTTCGTAGTTCGCAAATATTCCTCTGCAGTTCCAGTGTACTACTGTAGTTTTCGGGGGATCCATTATTCAATGATGGGGGATGGGTAAAGGTGTAGGTGCTATGGGGTTGGGGCGTGAAGGGAGATCTGGGGTTCGCGAAGGCGAAGGATAGGTCAGGGGCATGGCTGGCTATCTGCCGTTCACCAGAGAAGGAATCGGTCGGCCAGTCGACCTCAGCGGAGATTGCGGGGTCGAGTCGACCAAGCGAGACCGGAGGCGTGGATCACGGCAGCTAGGGGAATGTCGTGGGCTCAGAGGGTGAGGGGTTTCTTGGTGGGCTTCTGTATTCGGGCCAGGGGTGGGGGCGCTTTATTTTCCATAGTGGCACCTCCCCGCCTATCTGGGGTCTCACGGAGGACCATAGGTGGCAATAAGGGGTACCAGAAGAATCGGGCAGGTGGGAAGGAGGACGCGCTAAGGGTGGCTGGCAAGTAGGGCGCCGGGGATGTTGGGGGGGCAGGTACTGTGGCGATGGAAGGAGATAAACCAGTGTGTTCTCATGGACGGGTGGAGGAGCGTAAAAAATGGCACCTGGAGGCAAGGGCAGATCCATAAGACGCATGGGTGCGGCCGAGCTCCCCTTGGCCACACCATGTAGTTGCGCCAGTGCTGCAGCCACTGGATCCGCGGGTGTGAGGATATTGTCCAGATTGGATCTCGTCATGTAACTCAGCTACTATTGTCAGAGTCTGTGGGGGAAGATTGGAGGGACTTCTGCGGTGGGGTGATATGGTCCTCGTAGATGAACTACGGGGGTGTAAGGGTCCGACGCGTCGTCTTAGATCTGGGAGAAGAGGGAGAGGCATGGTGAAAGGCCGGAGAGTCTGGCGACTCGCTCCGGCGTATCCGCCTCGTCGGCTTACCCCAGGCGTTAGGTTCGGGTGTGTGCAGAGAGTGCAGGGTTCGAGGTGGAGGGGGCCTGGGTGTCCTGGTCCCAGATTCTTTGGGAATCTTTACCAGGTGAGGTGCGTGAAGACGAGGGATGGTGGGGCGGGGGGGGAGGTTGTCGGGTCCAGCGAGGACTCCCTTTGGGAGGGATAGGAAGCAGTGGTCGAAGGGGGTTTGAACGGCAGACCAGGGCGGCGTGCCGAGTGGACAGAGCAGAGGGCAGCGGCGTAGGATACGCTCGGCCTCACCCTGTCTCGCGCCTCTCGGAGGCTAAGGAAGTCCGCTACCTGCAGGCCTCGAACCTCCTCGAACTTGAAGAAAAGGCACTCGCGGGATGAAGAAGGGTGTGCGCCTTCGCAATTGGAGCATTTGGGTGTGTTGGGGCACTTGTCTGGATGAGCGATTTCTCCGCAACGCACACACAGTTGGGGCGGTTGTCGGCAAATTGAACTGACGTGTCCGAACTTGTTGCATTTACGGGTCGGGTCTGGGATGTATGGGCGGACAGTGAACTCGCACGACGTGCGGTCTCCCATACCCCATACAATATGGTCGGGAGGGACTAAGGTGTTCAAGGTAAAAAGTAGGCACGGGGTAGGGGAGGGGGTGCCTCCCTGTCGGGATGTGAAGCGATAGATCTTAGTGACACCCTGGGGTGCGAAGTCCTCCAGGAGCTCGTTCACTGTGATCGATAGTAGGCGGGTGGCATAAATAGTGCCCTGACTCTGGTTCAGGCGAGGATGTGGGGAGACGGGACACCGAGCATCCAAGGACCTCAGTGAGGGAGAGTAGGGCTTTCGTCTCTGCGGCTAAGCGTGATTTTATGAGGGAGCCATCCCTCTGTGGTCGCACATCATAGCGGCTGGAGTTGCTGCGGGATGGGATCGCCTGAAATGTCCGTTCAGAGTTGGTCGGAAGGGACCCAGAGGTAGGTCCGATCACTAGGAATTTGTGGATACTTGGAAGGGATAGGGAGGCTGTAGAATCGAATTGGACTGGGATATCCAACGGTCGATAGGATGGACGTGAATGCCGACTTTCCCGTCTGCCGCAGGGCTCTCTCCGTGGGGAGGCGGGCCGACGGCGGGTAAGGGGGGCATACGGGGAGAGCAAGTTCTAAGCCGGGTTTTGGAGACAAGTCTTGGGTGGAACTTGATTTGCCCGAAGGCGGCTGAGGTGGGCTGGGGCGAGACCCCTACTCCAGAGGGTGTATGTCCAAGAGCATGTTCAAGGTACAGGCTGGGGTTGGTAACGGAAGAGGAGAGTGCAAGTATTCCACTGCTGGAGGAGGGGCGACCTCCTCAAGACGTGGTCTTCCAGTGGTAGAGGACTCGGGGTCCTGGTTGCCCACCACCCGAGTTCTAGGACAAGTAGTAATAGCTTCCATATGTTATTAATGTTGTAGAACACGGACCCAGGGGACGCGGAAAATTGCCTACTGGTGAGAAAGGGAGGCCGAGCGCAAACCGCAGGGGGCGGGGTACCTTGTCCCCAGGGAACACACCGTCGGTTTAAAAACGGGGCACCGTGATGCGAAAGTTTGCCCCAGACGGCGCAAGGACCGCAGCCCCCGAATCCAACCGGCCCGGATACCCAACCATCCAACACAGTGCCGACGTAAGGGCGTCACCTCCGGAGGACAGCACTGGAGACCCGTACTGGGAGCCAAAGACTTTAGTGGCTCTTAACCCAGTCTCCCCTGTAGCTTGTCCGGCATGGGTGACCCTTCCGGGGGCTAAGCCCCGCCGACGTAGCCCACTGGGTCAACACGGGAGCCCATCCACCACAAGGTGGCCACAGGAGGGGATATATATATATATATATTTTTTTTTTTTCCGTTAACCCAAAGAAATGCATATAAAAACCTGAATAAAAAGGAACTGTAATTTAAAGATACACGAAACTTAGTGATATGAGAACCAGAATACCCAACAATGCTGGCCGCGTTGAACTTGGAACAGCGTATATTCATTCTAACTTGTGCAAACTATATCCTTCAAACAGTGCCAGCCTAAATTTAGTGAATTTTTTGGAGTAGAAAACATTCCCATCAAGCCTGGGATTTGGAAGATCGTTCAACAGTTCCAAAAAAAGAGGCAGCGTTATGGAGCAAAAGTACAAACAAACATCAACCATCGTTACAGAAGAGGGAGTTCAAAACATGCAGGACATAATGCAACATTTTTTTTTCAAATCTCTCTGCAAACTGCCACAGCAAACAGGAACAGTATTTGGAAGTTGTGTCAAAGCAGTGAAACAAGTGAAGTCTCACCCATACAAGGTGCATGTGGTGCAGGAAATTTGCTACTACAGTGAAAGGCAGCTCATGTATTGTCAATGGTTTCTTCAAATTGTGGAACAGCAGCCTGACATTTTGGATGTCCTTTTTTTATTTTTGGATGAGGCATGATTTCATCTCACCAGATATGTGAATACACAAAAATTGCTATATGTGTCACAGATAACCCACACACAATTCATGAAAACTCTCTTCATCCCGAGAAGGTGGGAGTATGTTGTGCCCTTTTGAGATGTTGGATTGTGAAACCCATCTTCTTCCACATGATTACATTGGGGAGTTACAGTGACATCCTACACGAGTTCTTGGGCTGCCTATCAGATGATGAAATCTACAGTGACTGATTCCAACAAGATGGTACAACAAGCCAGAGGAATTCATTTTCGGTGATCGTATAATTTTTACGAGATTATGGCCTCCGCGATTTATCATCACCGAATTAAAGATCAGGCATATACAAACAATCCTCACACCCA
The DNA here is from genome assembly GCA_023014485.1 of Bathynomus jamesi. Classification (NCBI taxonomy): domain Eukaryota; kingdom Metazoa; phylum Arthropoda; class Malacostraca; order Isopoda; family Cirolanidae; genus Bathynomus; species Bathynomus jamesi. Next base: position 109,212 of record JAJOZX010002303.1, read on the forward strand.
GAAATAGTTGGGGGGGGGGGGGGTTACCATCATCATTGCAACATTCAGGCAGAGATATTACAGTCTGTATCCAGCAACATGCTTCACCATACACACCTGTTCACTGAATATAATGGTGAACACTTCCAACATTTGTTATGACGTTTCGACCATTGCTGTTATTGTTTGTCATATCACAAAGTTTCGTGCATCTCTGAAATAGTTACTGTTTATTTAGTTTTTAATTCGCACCATTTTGGGTGTGAAGAAACTAGTGTGGCAGAAGAAATAGCGTCATTAATAAGTTTGAAAGGAGGAGGAATGAGAATTATGTAGGGAATAGAAAGTTATGGAAGGAAGGAGGAAGCGCAGAAATAAAACTTAGAAAGTAAGCTTGAGATAAAAAGATGAAAATGGAAGAATGCTCACAGCAGATGTGGATCTACAGAATAGATGGAAGGAATATTTCGAGTGTTTGATGGGTTGCAGAGATGAAAGGAATACAAGTATAATAAATATGATGTGATTTGGTGGTGTGGAGGATATGTGGCAGAATGCCTGAGAATATAAACATGGGTGAAATGAAAGTGGCAGTTTGCAAGATGAAAAATGGAAAAGCAAGTGTGGATGGGAAATATGGGGAAATTATTAAGTATGGGGGATTTGAAAGGGTTAGAATGGTTGTGGATGTGGTCAAAGTGCATGGACAAACGGGAGTATGCCTGAAGACTGGAAAAAAGCAATAAGTGTTCCACTTTACAAAATGAAAGGTGAAAGGAGCAAACCTAAGAACTACAGAACTAAGTCTGTTAAGTGTGGTGAGGAAGGTGTATGGGTAGGATAGTGACAGAATGAGTTTGTGGTATTACAGAATGCTTGGTGAGTGATGAGCAAGGAGGGTTTCAAGCAGGGTTGGCAAAAACCCAACTGGTTTTTTGCTGGGTAGTTGGGTTTTTGATAGGGTTTTGCCAATCCTGGTTTCAAGTGGAAGAGGCTGCATGGATCAAGTGTTCACAGTGAGACAAGTGATTGATAAAGCATGTTAAAGGGAGTACAGCGTATACATGGCTTTTATGGCTCTTGTGAAAGCATATGATAAGAGTAAATAGGGAAGCACTGTGGCAGGTCTTGGGTATATATGGGGCTGGTGGTAGACTGACGAATGCAGTGTTGTTTTTATAATGGAAGTAGTGCATGTGAGAGATTAAATAAAGAACTGAGTGAATGTTTCAATATTAAGTGTTGGTCTATATCAAGGATGCGTGATGACTCTGTGGTTGTTCAATCTGTTTATGGATGGAGTCACGACAGAGATGAAAGTGCAACTGCTAGAAAGAGGAATGAACCTAGTGTGTGATGGGAATGGGTGGGGACCTGTTGAATCTGTTGTATGTGGATGATGATGATGATGATGATGATGATGATGATGATGTGCTATTTCCTCAGAGTGAGTGTGATATGTGAAAGGCTGTTAAAAGTTTTGTGGCAGTGTGTGAAAGAAAACTGTTGAAAGTAAATGTGGGTAAGAGCAAGTTAGTGATTGTGGAGAGAGAGGAAAATTCAGTCATGTGATCCTTTTGTTTCTATCCTTTCTCTTCTTCATTATCTTCTGTATTTTATATCTGAGCTGTCTGCTTTTTCACCCTAGCTTGTTTGGAAAATGAGATTTTTTATAATGTATATAACTGATAAAATGAATAATTATATATATATATATATATATATATATATATATATATATCCCCGCAGGGGGGTTCTAAGCTCGTGCTCTTGAGTGCTCTTTGTGCTCGTTTGTACGTGCTTGTTCCTGGAGGTTTCACGTGCGCCCTCCCGGCCCTAGCACCCAAGGATGATGGGGCTCGACCCTGCAGTCCTTGTCATCCTTGGTCTTTTTCCACTTCAACTGTCCCCTCCACCCTTTCTTTTTCCTCTGTCTTTCCTCTCACTTTTTCTTTGTTTTTCCGCTGAGATATGCCCTTTTAAATAGAGGCGAATCGGTTCTTCCCGAACTTAAAAAAAAAAAAAAAAAAAAAAAATATATATATATATATATATATATCAGTGGCGTGCATACAGGGTAAGTGGGCATGCGCCGCCTACCCAGTTAAAAGTCAAATTACAAAAGGTAATTAAAAACTAATACAGTATAATATAAAGTTATGATGCTTGTGTATATATATATATATAAAAAAAAATTTCTAGTTACAGCTTACCCTGTGTACTTTACTTACCCACTGATTTATTTATTTATATATATATATATATATATATATATATATATACTGCATTCCAAATTATTAAACAGATTACGTTTTCTCCAATGTTTCAAAAAGGTTTTCCCCAATTTCAATGAAATTTGTAGCAAATAATCACTATATATAGCAGCATTGATGGTATTCATTTTGATAAAATATTTTTATAATTAAAATAATTACCTCATTTTAGTGAAAAATGTAAAATATTGTGTTCCGAATTATTAAGCAAGTATTCTATTTACGGATCTAAATGGTGAAAATAGGTAAGAAGAAGGATTTAACACCAACTGAGAAAAGAAAAATAGTCAAGTTACTCGCTGAAAATATAAATCTATTGAAATTGTGAAGCAGTTTGGCAGAGCTTATTGAACTGTAAACAAGTTTGTAGCGGAGGGTACCAAACTGAGGCAGCGAAGTGATAAAGGAGCTATAAGAAAAGTGACAAGGCGGCAGATATCTGTAATCAAGCGCAAATTGCAAAGCATCCATTGTCCTCAAGTAAAAAGGTTTTCGAGCAGGCTGGCATACATAATGCACTAACAGCTTGATGTGGAATCCTCCAAACAATTGGCAAGACGTGTAAACCTACAATTCAGTCACCATTAACACCCAGGTACAAGAAGCAGCGTGTTGAATGGGCGCATCAGTACATGAAAACAGATTTTAATACTGTATTGTTCACCGATGAATGAAAAGCAACCCTTGAGGGACTTGATGTTTGGTCAAGAAGATGGATTGCTGAGAGCCAATTTCTACCATCGAGATTAAGACACCAACAAGGTGGAGGTAGTGTCATGTTTTGGGTAGGATTGATAGGCAATGAAGTAGCTGTCCCATACAGAGTGCTTGATGGTGTAAAAATGAATGCCCAGTCTTACACAAACTTTCTAAAAGAAAACCTCATTCCATGGTAGAGATTGACCCTTAGCAATCCATCTTCTTGACCAACCATCAGATCCCTCAAGGGTTGCTCTTCATTCATCGGTTAACAATACAGTATTAAAATATGTTTTCACGTACTGACGCGCCCATTCAACACGCTGCTTCTTGTACCTGGGTGTTAATGGTGACTGAATCGTAGGTTTACACGTCATGCCAACTGTTTGGAGGATTCCACATCAAGATGTTCTTAGTACATTATGTATGCCAGCCTGCTCAAAAACCTCTTTACTCGAGGACAATGGATGCTTTGCAATTTGCGCTTCATTACAGGTATCTGCCACCTTGTCACTTTTCTTATAGCTCCTTTATCACTTCACTGCCTCAGTTTGGTACCCTCCACTACAAACTTGCTTACAGTTCGATAAGCTCTGCCAAACTGCTTCGCAATTTCAATAGATTTTATATTTTCAGTGAGTAACTTGACTATTTTTCTTTTCTCAGTTAGTGTTAAATCCTTCTTCTTACCCATTTTCACCATTTAGATCTGTAAATAGAATACTTGCTTAATAATTCGGATCATCATATTTTACATATTTTTCAATAGAGAGATATAATTATTTTAATTATCAAAATATTTTATCGAAATGAATACCATCAGTGCTGCTATATATAATAATTATTTGCTATAAATTTCATTGAAATTGGTGAAAACTTTTGAAAACATTGGAGAAGATGTAATCTGCTTAATAATTTGGAATGTAGTGTACAGTATATATATGAAGCAAGAGGTATAAATGACGTTGCGAAAGTGGCGCATGCTTAGTTAGAACAATTTCTCACTTGTGCTGATATATGCAAAATGGAAGGAAGAGAAAGGCAACTGTAGGATACAGCAATGAGGTGAAAAACACAGAGCAAGAAGAGTGTGACAATGTCACACATGCAGCCTGGCGGTAATGAAAGGAAGCATAATGAGTTGCATAAGAATGCAAGTGAATAGTAAAAGTAATTACCAGGGCTGTGGAGTCGGAGTCATGGAGTCAGTCAATTTTGAGTGGAGTCAGAGTCGGAGTTGGAAGTGCATAGTTGGATGGAGTCCGAGTCAGTGCAAATCCTTCAACTATAACCATAGCAGCCTAGGCCTGGCTCAATTTTATGAATAAAATAGATTTAACCTAATGTTTTAATATATAATACAGGGTGTACATAAAGTCAGGATCTATTTTTGTGAAGCACTTGGAAATTATATGGAATTCAATCATAAAATGATAAAGTGGTAACATTTATTAAATAATTGAGTAGGATTCGACGTGACGCCCATCAGTATCCCTGCACAGCTCAAATCGTTCCGCAGCATTTCTAAACACATTCTGGAGCATTTGCGGGGTTATGTTATCTGCAGCAGTTCGTATACGTGTACGTAAGTTTTCAAGACTCGTAATCTTCGTCTGATAGACGTGCGATTTGATAAAGCCCCATGCAAAGAAATCTAAAGGGGTTAAATCTGGTGATCTCGTTGGCCAAGGTCTGTTGCTTCCGCGTCCGATCCAGCGATTTGGAAAACGTCCATTTAGATAATCCTGAACAATTTTGGCATAGTGCAAGGAGCACCATCATGTTGATAGACGACGGTACTAACAATCCTATCCCCAATCAGCTGAGGTTCAAGGAATTGCTGCAACATGTCCAGATAAATAAGCCCCGTAACTGTAGCTTCAGCAAAGAAAAAAGGACCATAAACCTTAGATTTTGTTAAACCCATCCAGACATTAACTTTAGGTGAGTCTCTTTCCCAATTTTGGACGAAATCATTCGGTCTTTCATCTGCACAAATTCGACAGTTATGGCGATTTACTTTTCCACATGTATGGAAAGGGGCTTCATCACTAAAGAGAATGTTGTCCATTAAATTATCACTCCAGATTTGTTCTACGAGATCAGCACACACAGCACTTCTTCGAGGGAAATCTTCCTCATGTAAATCATGTAAAACCTGCAAATGATAGCTTTTCTTCTGCAAATTAACTTTCAGAATTTTGTGCACAGATGACGTCGGGAGGCCGAGTCTGTGTGATGCAGCACGAACGGACGTACGTGGCTCCTCAGTGATAATTCCGCGTACTGCATTCACGGTAAGATCTGACATACACGGTCGTCCTGATCTTGCTTCATCATTTACAGATCCCGTTCGTTTAAATTTGTTCACCAATTTTCGTATTGTCTTGTCTATTGGCCCCGGCTTATGAAATCTCCTTCTAAACTTCTCTCTGATGTCATTGTATTTCTTTCCCTCGATTCGCCAAATTACTATTGCCACACGCTCTTCTGTATTCATTCTAAGGGCTTCTGAAAAGAAAAATAGAAAAAAATAATTATTTCACAAAAATAGATCCTGACTTTATGTACACCCTGTATAATATATAAATATATAAATATAAATAATATATAAATATAGTTTCTTATAATTAATAACGATTATAATTAATTAATTAACATAATTAATAAGGAAATTTAAAAATTTTGTACTAGCAACCTTAAATCTTTTTCAGGTTTTTAGATTTAAATTTGATAAGTAATGATAACAGCATAATGTCACATCAAAAGTATAAATCTGCTGTTTTTTAATATTTTTCACTCACTGGTGATGTTAAATATTACGTATGTCAGTGCCAAAAGGGCACTGATGATCAGGAAAAAATGTGATGCTAAAATTAGTGCCTTCTCAGGTGAAGGATCCAATGCTCCAACAAGAGCAGGAAATCTAAAACGCCACCTTCAACAGCATCATCCAAAGGATTACAAAATTGTGAATGAAAAGGATGATGAAAGAAAGAAGGCTGATGACAATTCAAGCACAAGTTCTCGTCAAACTACTGTCACAAAATATTTTATGAGTGAAAAAAGTCACAGTGACCATGACAGCAGACAAATTTAAAGCATGCATAATTGAAATGGTTGTAAAGAATTCTCTCCCTCTAACATTTTTTTCAACCCCGGCTTTTGCTAATCTGAATGGGGAAATGGCAAATATCGGAGTCGTAATTATACAAGTCAGATTTCTGGAGTCGGAGTGTTAACATTTTTGGAGTCAGAGTTGGAGTCGGCAAATTTTATCACCGACTCCACAGCCCTGGTAATTACAGTAGATGAATACAGTAATTGGGAAAGAAAATGAATGAGCAGTGTATAGAGAATGGCAACTTATTGTAACAAGAAGTGAGGAAGTGCAAAGGCCAAACTCGTATATTAATTAGTACCATGAATAATGAAAATGTCTGAATGTCTGTGGAAGATTAACAAATATATAAGAGAGAAAGTAAAACAAGTTGGTACATGAACAGGAAGCAAACGTGAATGTACTGTAATTGGTTTTGGTCATGCACGTAAAATTTTATATCAAGGCACAGAAGATACTAAATTTGATGTAGTTCAATGAGCATTGTGCAATCTGGAGAAAGGAGAGTCGCTGCGAACTGGCAAGATATATAACGAAACTATTAAATGTAAAGGTAGAATGGTGTTCGAATGTTTGGGTGAGGTATGCCAGAGAGAGTGTGGGGAAGTGGTTGTACACTAGTGATTGGACAAATGCTGCAATTTTACCACAATGAAAATAAAGGTGAAATATAACAGCCAAGAAGTTAATTTCCACACAATGTAAGGGTGAATGTGCACCAATGGTTACCTTTGGTCCGAGCATTGACAGTGTAAGCAGCCACCTCAGCTCAACCGAACCCAGGAGTGAACCAGAGCCTCACTGATTGGCATCCACTACCGTAACCACTGAGCTACCAGGCGCCCTAATGAAAAGGTAACAAGAGAAATGGCAGCAGTTTGTGAGTGGTGTGTGAATGAAGACCTTGGTCTCACCCGATATAACACTAAAGATACTAATCCAATTTCTTCAAGAAAGCTAACACTATAACACTAGGGTGTGTCAATTTGGGAGGTGAAAATTAATTTTTGACAATTCCTTCACTGAGGGGTTTTAAAAATATGTTTTTGGATGTGAAGAATTCAAATCTGCTATTATTTTTGTGATTGCTCAACACTTAGCTTGGTAAATCTACGTTTGATTAAAAAGCACATAAATTGCTCTCGGAAAACAACATTTATTAATTTTAGCTTCTCAAAATGTCAGGTAATGCTATAAAAATTTTAGTTTCTCTGCATAAAACATATCTTAGTAATCATAAAACATATCCTTGTAATCATAAAACAACATTAGAAAGTAATGACATCAGTAAAAAAAAATATTTAAACAAGTTTCATCAAGTCTTGCTTTGATTCGTTCTTGGACATCAGCCGCCGACTTGCTTCTTGGCCTCTGATATAGCCCTCACGTTTCTCATGTGTATACACCCTGCCTGCTGCCTCTGTGACTTTTCACACACCTCTCTATTGACTGAGCATGACAGGGCCACTGTGGAACTTGCATAGGCTTGTCAAAGAACTTCTTTACTTCCGCTGTAGTCAGTTTACATGTCAAAGGAGGTTCAAATACTCCGTCAGACCAGTCTGTCAGCTCCAACACGGAAGAAGCACTGGGGTTGATGGAAGGTGTCTTCCTGGGACGTACAGAAAGATCTCCAAGTGTGTCATCATCTCCACCCCTCATGTCAACAATCTTTTGGACACCAGCTCTCCTCTCCTCACTGTCATCTGAGCACAAGAGTGTCTGGATTATCATTTCGCTGAATGCATACCATGCTGAGCGCTTGATGGTTGGCAAAACAGCATCCACTACAGCCTTCTTTTGCAGCCTAACTAGCCGCAGCTGAAACAAGATGTGGCGTGGCCTTCCACCCAAGAGTGTTTTACTTTGATGTTGAACCAACAGGGGTAGTACACACCAAAAATGTATTCCACTATCAGTCTTAAGTTGTTGAGGGTTTTGCTTTTAAGGCCATGTTTTGAAACCCATATGCGACAAAGCCTGTTTGCTGTTGTCAACCACCTTGAATGGCTCACTGGACCAATTTCAAGAAGGGCCAGATCTGTGGGAAGTTCTCCTGTCCTTATGGCCTGTGTGATCCTATACCCGTACGCTTGATCAGTAGAGAGATCCTTTACAACATTGTCACTCAGTGAACTAAGAGGCTCTCCAATTGAGAGTTTGGTGAATGAAGGATCAATTTCAAGTTCGGTTGTAGTGTCTAGCATCTTGCCAATGTTACCAGTCCACTTGTTGTTAGACAAGGTCTTCCCATCCAGTGCTGTGATCAAGTGTCGCAGGGGTAACTCGTTAGTGTGGAGGGCACAAACCAACCAGATCAGCTTACGGCAAAGCTTGACCTCTACCCAATGCATGGAACCACCCTCCCAGCCAGTGTTAACATTTGTAGAATCACCTCCAATGGCCTGCAGGCTTTTATCAATGCCCTTCTTCTTCATGAAATCTACAAGATTATCAGCAATAACTTCAGCAGGTTTTTTTCTCGTTGAGCCTTTCTCAGGAGTGAAGTGGTAGAGATATCTTCCACCTGGCTCACTGCACACAGAATAATGCTCTTCTTTGATGATGCTGGGGAACTGACGATCTGAATTGTCTGCTTTCAGCATAACTTTAGTTGTATCTTGACGGCCGTCAAAGAAGATGCAGTCAATTTCACCCTTCTTACAAAGATCATCAAATTCCTGATCCAGGGATCTCATAACTTTTTCTTGGGCCCTCTTGACTTTATTGTGATCAACTACAAGTCTCTTGTCTTCTTCAGTGATCAAGCCAGCATCCATAAAGGCAGCAGTGGTGATGGCAGCTGTGGCACGCAGGCCAACACCATATCTGGTGCTATGCATAGCAACATTAGGTATTTCTAATATGTTGTACTCTGGCTTTTTATTGGAGTTGAAGACGTGCTTGGTATTTCTAATGTCACTTCATAACTTCATCCTTTCCATCTTGAGCATCAGCTATTTGTTCTTCATTTTCATCATCAGAGAAAATTATTTCATTTGATGGCATTGAAACATCCTGCTTACTTGTCTGCTTATATTCAGCAAGCCTTCTTCTTTCGTCTTCTTGCAGCTTCTGCTTTTTGACTTGTCTGTTGTGCTCAGGTTGATCTGGCAAGCCAATCTGATGTGGTCCAATAGAACCAGACTTGTCTTCTGACCTTTAATGAAAGCAAGTTCCTTCACAGGGATCTTCATCTCCCTAGGGCATGTACAGTTAATGTGAGTTTCGTTTTTGCAACCAGCATCTGCAAGGCAGCCAAATTCAGAGCAGAGAACAATTTTACACTTGCAACTGAGGATGTCAAAAAGCTTGTCAAGTTTTGCAATGAAAGCCTCTTTGACATGTAGCTTTCCTCTCCCAAGAGATATGTTTTTGGCCTGCTCCCAGCTCTCTTGGATCTTGTTTAAGATTGTGACTCGTGAATTTACAACGGGGGCTACAAAAGAACTGTTTGCTCGTTCCCACTTTTCAAGCACTTTAGGGTAAATGTCCTTTGCAAGACTGGCTGCTGGGTAGTTTCTCACATCCTCACCACTTTGTTCTCTTAGCAGTAGCCCATATTTCAGAACGTCTCGCAGAGTTGGGAGTTCAGAGGGCAACAACTCTCTACCAGTTCCAATTAGGTTGCTCATATGTGTGAATGTCCACAGTCTTGTCCTCCTTTTAGAAGCCATTGTAGGTCAATTCCCACTGGTTAGGATGGTAGCACTGACGGACAAGTAATCTTCAGCACACTGATGAATATGTTTCAACCTGTGAAATAAGCAAAAACAAGAGCAGAGCATTATATATATAGCATATATAATTATTAATATAATAATTATTATATAATTCCACAAAAGTCAAAAAAGTCACTATTTTTATGTAGCTTCTTACCAAGCAAAACTAAATTATATTAAATTAACAAAAATATCTTTAGAATTCCTAAGTCATGCTGCAACTTTTTAGCACCCCTCATATTTGGAATTTGAAAGTTGAAAAATTCGACACACCCTACTATAACACTATATCTCTGAAAATGGGGTGGCAACTTATTCCTGGTGATCATTTGTAATTAAGGGGTGTTACAAAAGAACTGGGAGACTTTTCATGAGTTTTTAATCACATTTTTAAACAGCAACACATTTTCAAAGAAAACTTTATGATGGTTTGTCCAAAATAAAGAAGTTTGTAAGTTGTAATGTTGCCACGAGAATTATTGGTATCCGAGGAAGTTGAATCTCGTATCGCGAGTGCTGCATTCAGTGTGACATTGCGTTTGTTTGCTGTTGTCATCTGCAACTTCAAATGTTAACTCCATAATTCTAAATCACTGTTGATGGTCTATACGATCCCATTAACTTCAAGTGAATAAGCAAAAACTCGCAAATTTCTGTGAACACTACTCAGTAGTCATCTGCCAAAACTTTTGAAATCCTGAAAAAAAAACCATAACTTTGGCAACACCCCTTTGAACAATTTAAACACTACATCCACCCCATGAAGAATAGGAAATGCATTTTTCATATAGTGTATACATGCAATAAAAGAGGAAAACATCCATTTTATTCAGTAACAGCAAACTCTAAAAGAATAGACAAAAAATAATCAAATGCAGAAAGCATACAAGATAATAAACTTAATAAGGCAAGACTTTCCATCAATGTATAATTTTCTGATCCATCTCAGGCTTATCCAGTGAATCAAATGTTTTGAAAATGTAATGGATGCTTCCACATAGTATCATGACATCGTTTTTTTTGTTTTTATGCAGGAAGGAGCCACAGGCAAATGCCCACCCATCCCACAGAGGAAGGAGAGAGTCAAAATCAAGGTCCAAGGTTTTTTGACATGCATAGACAGGTTTTTAAGATATCTGGACACACTATGTTTGAAAGATTGAAGGTCATAAACAGGGGGAAAGATGGACTGAGGAAAATTGTTCCAGAATTGACCAGCTGAATAGATGAAAGATTGAAAATACTGATTAACCCTTGCATTAGAGAGTTGGCCAGAAAAAGAATGAGAATGTATCGAAAGTCTCTAGTGATAGTAGAGAGAGAGCAATGCAACACTGCAGAGATGAAAGAGGGATTGACAGTCAATAAGATATTGAAGACACAAAAAGCCTTTGATTCCACCTGGTCAAGTAGAGGCAGGGGTTTATTTTAATGGTTGTCCAAGATGACTAAGTATTCTAAATTAACCTCTGGGGTTAAAATTTAATGGCCAGTTAATTTTAATGATAGGACAAGCAACAGATGTAAGATTGTCGTTGGGAAAGGCCAATGGAGAAAAAAGTTTGACAGAGTAGGAAGGATGTGAATAGGGATACGAGTAGGGTGCTGTACAATCGGCCCTGTGTCATTCAGGGTAGAGAAGTTGTAAGCTAGTTCCCCAAGGATTTCAGTGAAATAGGAAGAAAGCCAAATGTGGTGGTGAACACTGGCATCTGAAATGGAGATTTCACCAAAAGGAGAGCAAGACAGAATGTATTCCACTTTGGAAGTGAGGTAGTCAAAGAACTTAGGATAGTCAGTAGAATTAGGAGAAAGGTAAACAGTGCAGATGTACTTAGTTTGAAATTGGTATGTAAGCTGTAGACAGAGGGTGTAGAATTCAGAGGATTCACATTCAGAAACATGAGAGCAAGTTCAGTTGTTGTGTACATATACACAACATCCACCTTTGGAGTGAAGTTGAGTACAGAGAAAGTAGGAGGGGTACAGAAAAGGGATTGATGTTAGTCATTCCAGACACCTGAGTTAGTGAGGAAGAGAAGGTGAGGTGTAGAGGAGAGGCAATGTTCAATAGATTGAAAATTTAAGGAAAGGCCATGAATGTTGCAAAATTTATGAAAAGTGAATCAAGCAGAGGCCCAGAATATCTTGAATGGGCAATAGCAGAACCAGCCCCACTGCCCAGGTCTGCATTCCCAGTATCAGTAGTGGGGGAGAGGCAGGGTTGGCACATAAGTGGGCAACCCATTTTTCCCCACCTGGGTTTTTTCAAGAAAACCCACTTGAAACCCCCTGCTATTTTACCCACCCAGGTGGGTTTTTCAAAAGTTGCCATTTCTTTCATATTTATCTGTATTTTTTCATTAAAATAGGAATACCATTTGTTATATTAATGCTCTATAAACTAAACAGGTTATTCAATCTATGTAGGACATTAAAAAGTTTAGTCAATAAGTTTACATTTGTACTGCAGCATTGAACAGTAGGTTATGAAACTCATTGGAAAACAAAATTAAAATACACTATGTGTGAAATGATCCAAAACCAAATAGCAAATTCCAGTATTTAACTATCAAATTGTTATAAAACTATAAGACAGTATATGGCTCATAAACATTTTATAATTACTCCATTGTCTCCATAACCATATAATCAGGGTTTTCATAGCCTAATGATGTAACTTGTTTAGGGCATTTATTTAAATGGGCTTTTATCCATTCAATTTTACCACTTATTTCAGTGTTACAATACTTACATATAACTTTATTTGTTCCTTCTACACTTAACACTTCATTCCATTCACTCTTACTTTTTCTTCCTGCACCTGCTACACGTGGCATTTTTCTTTGTAAATATGTTAAATTTTATATTGTAATTAGGCCTATAGTCTATTCATTAATTATAATAAAGATTTTTTTAATTAATATAATTATATTTATATTTATATATATATATAATACACTATAATTACATATATAATTATATATATGTGTATATAATACACTATAAAATTATTTTACATTCAATCTTACACACAAAAATATTAATAATTATAGCTGACAGCTATCAAATAAAATTTACTGTAGTGTACAGTATTTAAATAGTTTCAATCAAGTGTGTCAAGTGCTGATGCCTGACACTATTTGTTAACAAACTCTTTTTCTCACTACTGGAAACCACCTGAATACTGTACATTGCATTATTTGATCCTTACTGACTAACCCTGAAGTATGAACAGAGCACATGTTCAAACAAGTTACACAGATCACTCCCATGAATTGTCACCCTTTGGTAATTGGGTGGAAATCTGTTTGAACATGTCTGCTGTCAGGGTTCGTTGAGTTTGCTAAATGAGTTGTGTGTTTATCTAAAATACAGTACATGAGTCACGAAATATTTTATAAATTAAATACAGGTGTATTTTATTGTGTCAACTGTATTCCTCTTATAAATGTTATCATCATCTTATACCTCTAAACCATTTAGCAGGTATAAAAAGATAAATAACATTATTATTGTATTGGAGACTTATAATAGCATACTTTTGAAAAAAACATTCTCCAATTTTGTCCAGGTTTTATTGAAAAAAAACCAAAAAAACCTGGGTGGGCTGGGTTTTTTCAATAAAGTGGGCAATTATGCCAACCCTGGGGAGAGGGAGCCAGAAGTGGGTCAATGCCATCTGTTTTATTTTAATTTTGAAAAGATTGTGTAATAATATAGTATATATATATATATATATATATATATATATATATATATATATATATATACACCTTTCCTTTCAACCGTTCCACGCAACGATTCTTCATTTCATGAAGGTCAAAGCTTGTCACCCTTCCTCTCAAGTTGGCCTGGTGAAGTAGTGAGTTGGTTTCTTGTACTCTCCACCTCACATAGCGAGGTATGCCCAGCTCATCTGGGATTGTTCTGAGCCAGGCATCTAGTCTTCTTTTGAAGATGTCCACTGTAACCCCACTCGTGTTCCTTAAGTCTTTGGGCAGCTGATTAAACAGTTTTGGTCCTCTCACAACAAAACTCTTTTCTTTCAGTGTTAAGGATGTTCCCTGTCTAGCCTTTAATTTAGGAACACGACACAGTCTTCCTTTCCACTGTTGTTTGGGGAGTTACAGGGTTCAGAGTAAGATTAGGGACTAGTTTCTCCATTATTTTCCCAAGTGTAAATAATGGTGAATCTCTCTCTCTCCTCCTTTCCAGTGAATATAGGTTTAATTTGCATAACCTTTTCCAGTAATTTAGTTCTTTGCACCCCTTGATCTTGGCTGTGAAGCTTCTCTGAATCCCTTCTAGTTGTGTAATGTCTTCTTTTTTATATGGGCATGTTATGACTGAGCAGTATTCCAATTTGGGTATGATCAGTGTTTTCAGTAGAGGAATCATTATATTCCTGTCCCTTTGTTTAAAGGTTCTCAATATCTGCCCAGTTACTCTCTTTGCTCTGTTTACTCTATCTTATTTTGTGTTTCAAATTTTGCATCATCAGTCATTACAACCCCTAGGTCTTTTGCTTTAGAATTTCTCTGAATTTCCTGTCCATTTGGGGTATAATATTACATGGATTTTAGGTCCTCTCTTTTTCCATACCGTAACAGCTGAAATTTCTCAGTGTTAAACTTCATATTGTTGTCTTCCATCCACTTGTAAATTCTGTTTATGTCAGTTTGTAGAGATCCTATATCTTCTGGGCTTCTTATTTTCTACTGATCTTTGTTATCGGCAAAGGATGTTACTGTTCTGTCTTTGGTAATGTCCTCATCCATGTCAGTTAGCATGATTATGAAGAGTAGTGGAGCTAATACTGCTCCTTGTGGTACTGAGCTGAGGACCTCTGATTCTGATGAAGATACTCCTTGTACTGTAATGACTTACCGCTGCTTACTAAGGAAATTATATATTCATTTCCCTACTTTTCCTGTTATTCCCATATACTTCAGTTTATGTATTATGATCCCATGGTCGCACTTGTCGAATGCTTTGGCGCTCTGTGTATATTACATCATAGTTTTCATTACTTTCCAGTGCATCAATAATGTTGTAGTGTTCCATCAATAATGTTGTAGTGTTCCATTAGTTGTGATAGGCATGATCTGCCTGACCAAAACCCATGTTGGTTATCATCTAATTTTTTTGGAGTTTCCAAAAAGCCATAGATTTTCTGTCTAACTATTCTTTCAAATATTTTAGTGAAATTATGAGATGTAAGTGACACTGGCTGGCCTATAGTTTTTGACCTCGGATCAATCTCCTCCTTTATATATTGGAACTATGTTCGCGCTCTTCAGGATGCCCAGTATTTCTCCTGTGTCTAGTGATCATCTCCATATCCAATATAGAGGCTCAGCAATTGCATTCTTCTAGTTTTTGATCAGTGTAGCATTCCATTTGTCTGGTCCTGCCGCTGAGTATGCTTTTAGTTTCCCTATAGCTTGTGTAATATCATTTGTCACAAAGTCAAAGTCCATTATATTTTCCCCTTGTAGTTCTTCTTCAAAGAACATGTTTCTATCACATATCAGTTTGTCAGTTTTTGGGATACTGAAAGATGATTTGTACTGAGCTCTTAATATAAGGTTGTAGCATATATTCTGCTCGATTTTTTAGTTCATTCAGAACAAAAATTAAATGATATAATTACAAATTAATCATCAATATAATTCCCTTCTTTTTCTATAACCTCCTCCCACCTGTAGAAAAGTTTTTTATGCCACATTCAAAGAAATCTCTTGGTTTCGAGTTAAAAAGGGCGATCACTTTGTTTTCAATAGCTTCTCTGGATTGCAACTTTTGTCCATCTAGGTGGTGTTGCAGACTTCTGAATAAATGGTAGTCTGAAGGTGCAATGTCCGGAGAATAAGGTGGATGAGGCATTTTTTCTCAACCAAATGCCTCCAATTGGGGAGTGGTGATTTGAGCAGTGTGAGGGCGCATGTAATCCTGGTCAGACATAGGGTCATTACAAGGTTTATCATTATCATTACCAGAAATTTTTCATTATCATTATCATTACAGCATTTTTGTTTCATTATCATCACAAGCCCTTCATTATCATTGTAATGATCATTACAATACTGAATATACTGAATAAGCCCTCCACCAGTGCACTGGAGGCAGGGATGCAAAGATGCTTGGCAGCAAGAACATATACGTCAGGATACAGATGTGCATTGTCCCTCCACCATGTCAGAGGATTGCAGTCCTCATCAATGCAGGGCTGGTCAAGGTAGCTGTCCACCTGGCTGACAATAGGATTCTGAGAAGCTGTAGAGGGAGCTGGAACAATCATAAAATTGAACAACTTGCACCACTTTGGTGCTGGCTGGGCCTTGGAGGAATTAGAACACACACACACACACATACATACATACATATATATATATATTGAAATTACACTAATGAAAATGTAATGATGTGTAATGATTCATTACAGACCTTTCATTACCATTATCATTATTGCCTCAAAATTTCTTTCATCATCATTACATTATCATTACAAGAGATCTGTAATTAATTATAATTAATTACCATTACAATGATAATGACCCCATGTCTGATCCTGGTGGAATAGAACACCTCTGCGATTAATTAATGCAGGACATTTTTCTTGTAATGCCATCTTCAATCATTGGAGTTGCTGGCAGTAGACTTCAGCTGTGATTGTTTGGTTGTCTGGCAGAAGCTCAAAATGAATAATTCCTTGCATAACCCACCAAATGCATAGCAAAATTTTTTTTGAATGGGGTCCATTCCTTGGCTGAGGTTCAGCCACTGATGTCAACACTTAATATTGTTATAGAGGACCCATTTTTCATTCCCAGTGACGATCCAATTAAAAAATGGTGCCTGCAGTTGCCAAGAATGCAGTGATGTGCAAATATCAATTCAATATTGAAGATTCGCTTGTGACAAATCATTCGGAACCCATTTTCCAACTGTCACTACCGTATTTTATGCCTCATAAGACACTACAAGTGGTAAGATGCCCTATATTTAGCAAAGAATATTTAGGAAAAAAATATTTCGAAGATTTATCCGCCTGACAAAAAATATATTCCCATAACTTTATTAAAAGAACATTAAACAAAACAAAAACATATGAGCCCTGAAGTGATTTTTGGAGAGGTTTTTCAGGAAAAAAGTAGCATCTTATGAGGCATAAAATATGGTACTTTTCCTAATTTTCCTTCTGTATCATTCTGTATTGTGATAAAACCTGTGTGAACCTGTTACCATGTGTATTTTGCAACATTTCTAAAACTATTTCACATTGTCTTGAGGTTATTCTATTATCTATCATCTGTTTTCTAATAAAGTAGAATTTATGTTACAACTTGATATTTCGGATATTTTTGTTAGATCACCAGATAAAGCACTGTCTTCATTTTTCAAAGGTCCAATAGTCGCATGGTTTTTCAACTTCCTTTCTGCAAAATTATAGAAGTACTTTGAGTTAATATTTATCGCCTCCATAGCATTGCTGCTGCCTTTTTCTGTATGCTTCTCAGTTAGTTTCTGTATGACGCAATCGATACTCTGCAGTTTATCTTTCTCTCTTTCGTTACAATTACCTTTTTTGTCTCTCAAACCTGCTTCTCTTTCCCCATTGTTGTATTTTTGGGACATGTCTTTCCACAATTTCCAGCATATATATATATATACTGTATATATACACATATATATAAGATGCATGTATGTGTAGTGAGGAATAGTGAGAGAAATGTGTGTTTGACAGCACACTGGACTGCTCACAGGGTAGATAAGACATGGAAAAAGATCAGCTAAGGCCAGTGATGCAATAAATAGGAGTTCCAGCACTCCCTTTCTCCTACTTAACAGCCCCTGCCCCACCTGGAGTACTTTCCTGGTTGATTGGTGTCTATAATCTCCTCCTCCTCATGGTGTGAGGACTAATGAAAATAAAGTACACTCAGATGGTGGTGGTATGATTAGAAGGGATGGGGATGGAAGGAGTTGACTAGCTTTTTTTTCATCAAATAACTTCCAATGAAACATTCCTTCTTCAGAAAGTATTTTCATAGCTATATTGTATACAAAACTAATTCTCCTGTGCAAGTCAATGCGGGGAGCATGGGATAAAAATCTCTGAAGGAAGGAGAGCAATGCAGAATGAAGAGAAAGAAAGTGAACCTCTGCCATGAACAACAAAAAAATTTTAAGTCATGAGAAGTGTACATGTCTTCGGAGTTATTTAACCTCCTTCATAACAGCAAAGGTCATGTGATGAAGGGGACATACATGAAATCTGAACCACGGATCACTAACATGATCTGGATGCAGAGGCCAGTCAGCATATCCACCGATTACCTAGACCCAATGTCACTTAACTTCCCTGATCTACGGCAAGTGGTGTTGCAACATAGCCACAATCTAGCCCAATCATGAGAAGTCATAAAATATATAAAGACATTACCAGGTAAAATAGGAATAGGAATTCTTCTTTTTTCTGTGAGGAAAGCAAATTTGTCTTCTTTTACAAGAGTTTTTAATGGAGCATCTTTTTCCTTCCAATCTGGGATGAGTTCATCTAAAGCATGTGGTTCAAGGCATGCACCAGAAAGGATATGTCCGCCTGAAAATAAAAATTGGCTCTTATATTTTGAACATTCAATTGATGTTATCTGATGATATGGCATGGATTAAATAAGATCCTCATATTGAAAATCCTAAACCTGAGCTAAAAGAGATATTGTAAAAAATCTTCAATTTTTAAACAAATAGACAAAGCAGTTATGCATTGCATAATCTTTCAAAAAATGCAAAAACTAGAATGGTTAATGATATATCTACAATGCAGATAGACTAGCTCACCTAGACCTTCAGACATAAAAAAGTTAAAATGGCAAAAAATAAGTTTCAATAATGATTAAAGTAAAAACTATGAAAAGAAAAACAGACTATTTGAAACTAAATTGCTATGAAAAGTGTTAACCTACAAAACCTACACCTATACCACATTCTCCCCTCCTTTAGGCAATTGTAATTTCTGCTGACTTATTCACTGAATAGCCTTTAAACTTCCTGCAACATAAATTTTCTTTGTGACAGATAAACAAATCTGGTTGCCTCATTGAAAATTTGTGGGTGCTTTACTGTTGGTTTAAAATTTTCATTTTAAAGTAGCAATGTACAAGTAGGCAGTAACTGAAAGTGAAAAAGCTACACGACATTGAAGCATTTTCTTAATCTTACCTATGTCTGCTGATTTTTCTACAAGCATTTTCTTAATCTTACCTATGTCTGCTGATTTTTCTACAAGCATTACTCGTAACTCTGTTCCTTTTTTCTGAGCTAATTGCATTAACCGAATAGCAGCTGAAAAACCAGCTGGTCCTCCTCCTACAACGACAACATCAGCTTCATCTTCATACCTTTCCATGTCAATATCTGAAACCAATTCATTTTTATTATAAGCCTACTGGTACTGAAGTTTTAGTATTAAGTGTACAGTTGGTTAAAAAAAGTAGTGAAGCCCTTGGGTGTAAGGTAGGTGTGGTCCAGTGCATAACTATTTTTGTAACTGATTGCACCACAACTGACTATATTTAGTCTTGATACACAAATCTACCAAAATAGATCTAAACTCTATCTTCCAGAAATTGTTGATTGAAATTTTAGCGTGTATTTTTCCTTTAAAGTTTTGGCCTTGATCTATTTTACTGCAGTAAGCCTATATTTAGAACCAACCAAACTTGGTGCTAAGATGATGATTAATTAATAAAATTTGTCTTGCAAACTGCTTAATTACAAGCCTTTTAACTCAAAATAAAAATCAACCCTATACTGGGCCTAATGTTATGGTCTTAAAAAAAAAAATTCAGGTAATAAATAAGCAAAATGATTTATGAGCCTGTATATCATACAAAATTCATTTAAAAATGTTTATAGAAATATGGTATCTAGGCCTAGCACTCAATACCACATCCCAAACTGTCAATAAAAGTTTTTGAAGAATGTCACCATTATTAAATCTTATAAGTACCTACTTAGGATTTTATTTACTATAATCAAAGTAAGAGTACAGTACTCTCTTTATATAGCTATAAAAAACCAGCTCAAATTTCTTACTGACTTGGCTACATATAAACATAAGAACTGTTAAAGATTTTACACACTAAAAATAGTTAGGCCCTAAGAATAATCTAGTAGCTACTGCATTTTATATTTTAACTCACCCTTCCATCTAGGGTCTTTATCTCTAGGATGAACTGTATAATGAGTTGTAATTCTTGGAGCATTTTCAGAAAAATTTCTTTTAAATATCACAAATTTATGCGAGAACTTTGTTCCTGTAAATATAAAACAAGTATATTATAGTAATAATAAGTATACTGACTCTACTTTACAAAAAGCCAATGCATTTTTATAAAATTGCAGTGAACCATTTTCAGAAACTAGAAGGTAAAAAGAAAACTCACTAAAAAGTGATTGCCAAAATTAGGCTATATTCTTTTTCTGAATGCACAAAATGAAAACAAGAGCTTGGTGCATTAGCCAAAAACTAATATCAAGTGTCACTTGTGGGATTAAGAAGGGATGCTATGACTGATGCTATTCTGATGGAATTAGCCAGAAGCTGGTACCTACCAGGCCCTTGTCATCCATATTTAAATAATGTTCACTTTTAAGCTGCCCCTTATGAAGTGGGTTGTCCCTCCCCAACTCACCTATGATGTGATTATGAAGACAAATGTCATGCCAACACCATCTACCCAATTTAATCATGTATTAATGTGCGTTGGTGTGTGGGAAACTTATCACAATGAGAGAATTTTACATGTTATTTTACTGTTTGTTTATGGTTTAGGTATTAATATTGTGTTTGGAGTAACGCATACATGCATGGATGGAGCTGACATTGTCAAATGTTATACAGGTCAGCACTTGGGTAATTGATAGGTTGCTGGACATTGAATGACTTTTTTTACACTGCAGCCACATGTGCACTGAGCTTACTTGCCTGGTGGCAATGCTGCAAACCATGCACTGAGTTCACCTGTCCCAGCACATGATATATTATGCCAAACCATACACTCAATCTCAGTTCAAATCATAAAATTATGCCAGGCTTGTAAGGCATAACAGACAAGGAATATATGACAGAGATGTTTCTGAAGATATATTTGAATTGGTTAGGTAGACCAGCCATGAGTGGATCCTAGGGTCTTTGTTGGTCTGAAATATTATATTCCTTCTGTAATAAAATAGTCAATTGTTGGAATGTGTTGCCAATGGAGGTTGTATGCGCTCTTGCAGTGAACAAATTTGAAAGAGGTCTTGACAAGGTATGGAAAAACCAAGAACAAAGACTTGACTATAGAGCATAAATTTAATTGAAAGTTGGTAGTGAAAGTGACAACACTTTCTCTGTTGTGCTCCAAGGTTATTTTTTTACAAATTGTTGAAGGATTATATTATTAATTCTGTAGATTTTACTTTATTGGGATTATTAAGGAACAAATAGCTCTATTCCTAAGCTTTAACTTGACCACCACCGAGAGGCTCAATATGAGTCGCGAGTGCTGTTCCTGGTTCCCCGCAAAGCTCATATTGAGTCGCAGATGATTTGCATGTTCAATTAATTTCTTTGACTCTGGCTATTTTTTCATTTGTGGGTGGGGTAATGGTCATAATTCAGCCAATGAAATAACCAGATCTATATCTACATCATGAATCTATAGGAAAAAAGCCACTGGAGAATCTCAAGCTCTCCTTTGACGAAAACTGAACTGTAAGTAAAAAGTTTGACTATCTAAATGCCTCTTACCTTGTCTTTGAGACACTCTTCTCAATTAATTTATGCATATATGCATACAAATATGCTGTTTGTGTGTATGTGTATGATTATCATAAAAATTGTTGGCAAATTCCATATCCACCCGTAGTTCCTAAAATAATTTTTAAAGATATTTATAACTGATGAAACTGTGTCTTCATGAAATACTTTCATTTCCCATAAAATAAACAACATTTTCTAATCATAAAAACTGAAGTGTTCACTGGGTAACCCTATAAAACTGAATCTAAAGTTAATTTTGACGATGATTTTTTTCTTTGCTCAATAATTCTGTCTATAAATTCTTATACATATATATTTTGCAAATTTAATTACATAGGGTGATCAAAAAGTCACTCCGCAACTATGACTCTATAAGACAAAAATGCAATCATACAAGAAGTTAGATATTTTAATGAAAATTTACAATATCGTGAAATCTTTAACAAAATATTGGCGGAGTCTAGGCTAGTCTAAGCTAAGTCTTGCTACGGTAGGCTGTATGTGAGTATGCTTAGGCTAGGTCAATCAGATTATAAGACTAGCCTTCAACGTCATGCTGTTGTTTGAGGAAAGAATATTTTTAGTTGAGTTCGTGTTTAAAAATGGTAATAAATACACAGAATTTGTAAAGCGAGAATTCCAGAAATGATTTCCGGAGACACCATTGCCTCACTGAGATACTGTCCATGATTTAATTGCAAAGTTTCGCAAGACCAGCTCTGCTCAAGATGCTCTGAGAAGTGGAAGACCATCCATTTTAACTGAGGCAAAGTTGGGTGACATTTCTGATCAACTGCTACAAAGCCCAACAAAATCACTCAGGAGACTGTCGCAACAATGTGGATTGAGCTATGGCTCCACCCAAAAAGCAGTTAAGAAAGAACTCAAATTATATCCTTACAAAGTGACAGCCGTGCAGGAACTGAAAATTGCAGATTTTCCAAACAGGTTAAATTATTGTGAGTGGTTTCATAATTTTATTGATCAAAATGGAGAAGACATTTTGGATGTGACATTTTACACAGACGAAGCATGGTTTAGCCTTTCAGGGTACGTCAACTCACAAAACACGCGTCTGTGGTGCTCTGAAAACCCTAACAGTATTCACGAAGCTCCTCTACATCCTGAAAAAATTGGCATCTGGGTTCCGATTTCAAGACAGCGTATCATTGGTCCAATATTTTTTTCTGAAACCATCAATTCAGAGCGTTACTGTGAGCAAATTTTATACTCATTTATTGGCCAGTTGAACAAAAATGAACTCCAAAATGCATACTTTCAGCAAGACAGTGCTACAGCACACACAGCTCATTATTCCATGCAATTATTGGAAGATGTCTTCAGAGAACACATAATTTCAAGAGGAATTTGGCCTCCCTGTTCACCTGACCTCACGCCTGTTGATTTTTACTTTTGGGGGGCCGCTAAGAGCAGTGTTTATAAAAATAATCCAAAAACTATTGATGAATATAAATGGAGATCCAAATTTATGTGCAGTCTATTTCAGCTGAAACATTACACACAGTATTTGCTAATAAAGTAAGAAGGATCCAGCTATGTCGAGAAAATGGTGGAAAACACTTCCAGCACTTACTCTAAACAGGTAACAATGATATGCCATTATATTTATAGAATTCTTATATCTCCTTATGTAAAATTTCAATAAAGTAAATATCTTATTACTACTGCGGAGAGACTTTTCAATCACCCTGTATTATAATTATATAACTCTTTAGGATTAAAATGGTATTTAATTTGTATGTATTCAAAGAAAATTAAGGTAGTTGCATAATAAACTGCAAAGATGGGTGCAGAACTATTTTTGCAACCTGGCATTGCAGGATTGCTTGCGTTGATTCCCTAGCGTCCAAATAGTTAAACTTAATTTAACTTAGTATTTAGAGAGATCTAGGGTTCATTCAGTGCAAGCCCAGCATTTTGGTTAAATAACCTAGGCCCCCATTAGCTCATTCCATCCAGGGGATAACCTAACTTAGACCATAGAGCTTTTAACTGAGTTAAAGAATAGTATTTAACAGGGTTGTGGAGTCGGGGGTCAGAGTCGAGAGTCGGAGTTGTGGAGTCAGTTATATGTGGGTGGAGTCGGAGTCAGTACAAATCCCCCAACTCCGACTCCAAATCTTAAAACTACACGTTTTTCCTTGAAATTTTCAATTGCACATGGTTTCTCAGAATTTTCTAGGCGTGAAACTGCGCATATTTTCTTGGAACATCTACCTCATCAGAATGTCTTTTTAACCCTTTGTCGTATTTTCATACCAATTGGACACATTAACTAATTATTTTTTTTACCTACCTAAATCCTAATACTTCAGTGAGAAAAAATGCATCTCTTTTATAATTTTGTATCCAGATGTACCATAAACTGGGGTTACTTTGACCATTCTGATTGCCATCAAACAGACATATGATTGCCATCATTTTGTAGGAAAATTACTTAGCTTTAGGTATCACTAAGGCAAGAATTTTCATATTTTTAATTAGGGGTGCACCAGATATGAATTTTTCATATCTGGCCAGATACCGGATATGCCGGATATGGCCATATCTATCCGGCTGGATATACAGGGTGTCCATAAATGTTTACCCTGAAAACAGTATGCTCATGTTTTAATGACGAATCTTACATCTGTTTTCTTTTTACAGGTGATCTCATACACATACACACACAGTTTCTGTGCTGGTGTGTTTCGTCTACTGCATTCGCCACTAAGAGCGCTGTAGTAGCTGTTCAGTTAAGATGGCATCTGTGACAGAGAAAGCACAATGTGTTGTGTGGCTTGCAGAAACAAAATCTCCTGTCAGTGTTCAGTGAAGGTTCAGAATTATGCCATCCCCCAGCTGCAGGACAGGTAGCCAACTGTCATCTTCCAACAAAATGGGGCACCCCCTCATTGGGCGCATGTTGTTCGTGAAACTCTCAACGCAATATTTCCAAATCGATGGATTGGCAGGGATGGGCCAATCCCATGGCCCCCAAGATCACCAGACATTACCCCACTGGATTTCTTTCTCTGGGGTCATGTTAAAGATTTGGTTTATGCAACAGTTGTTCCAGATATCAGGACATTGCGAGAATGCATTACGGATGCAATTGCAACAGTTAACCCACAAATGTTGGAAAATGTGTGGCGTCAGTGTGAATACCGTTTAGACATTTTACATGCCACTAGGGGTGCACATGTGGAAGCTTATTAAGTTCATTAACTATGTATCAAAACTTTGTATGTTTATCTACTTATGATTAAAACTGTGTTTGAATATGAGTGTTTATTTAAAAGTTATAGCATGCTTTAATCAGGGTAATCATTTATGGACACCCTATATATTATTAGGTACCATATTATTTTTACACTCATACTGCTATGTTTTGTTTTGCATTGGGGGCAAGCGACCCCCCCCCCCCCCCCCCCCAAATATAAGATAAATAATAATTTAAGTATATTCAGATGTTTAATTGTTTTGTTCTCTTTCAGGTTCTTGTGTTGTATTAAACTATTAAGTATTAATCATGACAAGTTTTGTGTGGTCACTGTATACAATAAATGATCCTAGCGATATCACTGCAAAGTGTAATATTTGCCAAAAGATTATCAAACATGGGATGGAGAAAGGTGGCCAAAAGTCTTTTAGCACAACACCTCTTCATAATCATTTGAAGATTAATCACCAAAAGAGTATGCTGATGCCAAAAATGAAAATTACAAAAAAAGAATAGCTGCGACTGAATCAAAGGAAATAGGCATAGATAGAATACAGGCTAGACCATCAACTTCTACTGGTAATACTCTGAAAGAAAAGAAAATGGACCAAATGAGTAAGTAGATCTCAATAGAGGAAAGCTTTTCATCTAAAAAAATATGGGACATCAATGACTCCAGGTCTGTGATGATTCACTGTAAAATTGGCATGATGATGGCTTTGGACAACCAGCCATTTACTTTAGTTGAAGATGATGGTTTTATTGATCTAATGGCCTACCTCCAACCCAGATATCTCTTACTGAGCAGAAGGTACTTCTCTGATACTATAATTCCTTGTCTTTATAATGAGTTCAAGTCTAGAATTGCTCAGAAGCTGGAAGAAGTAAGGCATGTCAGCTTTTCTTCAGATATATGGATATGCACAACCTCTCAAGAAAGTTTTATATCATTATCGGGTCACTGGATAGGTAAAGATTTTGAAAGATACGATGCTATGCTACATGCCTCTCATTTCTCAGGGTCGCATACTGGCAAGAATATATCTGAAAAGTTTCGCTCTATGTGGGATAGTTGGGATCTTGATGCAAATAAGAGGAATTTATTGGTGAGGGATGGAGCTACTAATATGGCTCTTGGTAGTGACCTGGCTGAAATACCTTCAATACACTGCATCATTCATTTACTCCGACTGGTTATTAGTGACTCAATTATGGTTCAGAGGAGTGTAATTGATATCCTTGCAAAAAGTCGCCACCTTGCAACTCACTTTAATCATTCTCCTTTGGCATGTAACAATTTCAAACACATTCAAGTGCAGCAAAATCTTGAGCCTCTCCTATTGGTTCAAGATGTCCCAACACGTTGAAACAGTGCATATTTGGTGCTAGAAAGATTATATAAATTAAAAGTTCCAGTGCAACTGTATTTGGCTGATTGTAGTGAATTACCTACCATCACATCCTTCGAGTGGACACTGATATGAAATCTCCTTAAAATATTAAAACCATTCTTCCAACTAACTCAGGAAATGAGTTCGGAACCATGACATCGATTTCTTTGGAAATGAAGATTGGCCAGGAAATTCTCCTGACCTGAATGTCTGTGAACACATTGGATCAGTTATAAAGGACAAGGTTGAATGTCTCTTGTTTCAAGAACCTGCAGCAAATCTATTTTCGAAGGATACAATGACGCAACACATTGAAACTGTTTTAGCAAATTTGCGTAACGATCAAGATCTATTCACGTCACTTTTGGCAAGCTACCCAAAGCGAATTTAGGCTGTCTTGGAAGCCAATGGTGGGAACACCAAGTTTTAATTGTTTCTCATTAAATGCAGGATTAAATTCTCCTTTGTAAGGTATGTTTAGTTTTACTGTACCTCTAATGGTTTAGGCCATGGGTGGGGGGGGCTAAGGTCTATTGGAGCCCTGTAGTTTAAACTATAAGTATGACTCGTTAACTTTAATATTCATCAGTCTTTCAAATGTACAGTCAGTCATTCTGCTTCAGTTTGGCCTTAAAATTTTACCCCCCAATACTAAACACGTGCTCCACAAGGTCAGAAGAAGCAAGAATGCTATGGACTCCCAAGCAAGGGCACCAAGGCAGCAAGACAATGTAAATGAAAGTAATTTACTGTAATTGTATCAATTACCTTGGTTTCCCAATGTAAGCACAATTACATTTTAGGTAGTCAATTACAATTACTTACCAATTACATGAAAAAATATAATTAATTATATATATAATCAATTACAATTACCCCAAGTCTGGTTCTTTGGGGGTTTTGAAAGATAACTTTAGATCAACAGAGCGTATGGAGCATCAGGGTATATGTAAAGTAAATATATGCTGTTAGAGTCTTAAATACAGATTATGTCAGGAAAAGGCATATCAGCTATCTAGCCTAAGTTAAAACTGAGGGGTTGAAGGGTTTTTATACAAATGCATGCAGTCTTAGGAATAAGAAAAATGAATTATTTAGTTATATGGTTACCATAAACTGGGGTGACTTTGGACAAAATCTGAGTAAAAAGTTTTACTATTAAATAGCTCCTAAATGAAAAAATAAGAAATACCAGGGAAATGTTCTGACAGAGAGTTTTGTTTAATTATTTCATTTAGGAGCTATTTAAGAGTAAAACTTTTTACTCAGATTTTGTCCAAAGTCATCCCATGTCTGAAGTCACCCTTGTTTATGGTAGTGAAAATCTGGATATAGTCTTATGGAAAAACTATACATGCCTGTCATACACTTTACATTACAGTTCACAACAAGGCCTAATTTAAACCTAAACATGCTGTAGATGTTGTGAAGTTTTCACAAACCCCCACATTCAAGCAATAGGCTTGGACTAGGTTACCCAGTTTTCTTTATTAATGGCCCATCTGTCCTTTGGTCCCATTGGTATTTGCTGTGGGTCAATCCCTTGTATTTTCTTCTCATTGTTCCTCCCAGTAATTTGTTAGGTTTTTCTGTTCATTCATTTTAACCAATTCAGCAGTGAATTAGTCATTGCAAGGTTTTTCAAGTTCTATCTGGTTCCTGGGGTTTTATTAGGCAAATATTGTTTAATCTAAGAATTCTCAAGTTTTTCTCTCCCCTGAGAAGTCTAGTTAAATATTAAAAGTGTTATTTAGCTATAAAGTATTTGAGAGTAATTGCTCTGGACATTGTTTGCTCCTGGAAGATACTGTACCAGTATAAATTACAGTTGGAAAGCCAATTAAGATATTTTATTTGTTGAAGGTATTATAATTCTTTATCAGAGTTTCTTAGACATTAAAATTGCCAAGAGTTTTGTTAATGATGAAGATAATTGTTAGATAATGATTGGTATTCATTAAGATTATAAATAAGTGTGGGCATGTGTAATATATTTAGCCTGCTTAGGATTAGATGCCAGAGTTTTTGATTATTGCTTCAGCTTATAGTTGCAATTAACCTAATCCTGCCATTTTTGTCACTCATTAGGATAATCAGATATAGATTGTTTAGAATTATTTGTACCTAGTAACTTAACTTCAGAGATTTGCTTGTTGCTCATGCTTGGTTTTGTGTTGTTTACAGGATGCTTAAATTATGTGGGATTATGTTTGTCATGATTGTTAATGTCATTTGTATTTACTATTTTTATTATTTTAAGTTATTTATTATTTTATACTCATTCAATATTAATCTATTCTTACAGTGATTAATTATGAAGTCATAGTTCCAGTTCTTATTTGTGTGTTGTGTTATAATTTATTATTATTGATTAATTGTACTCTGTGCATGTAACAAATAATTTTGTGTTGTCTGGGGAACCAGTGGGGAAGTCCACCAACTAGCTCAACTAGTCTGGATACATCAGGTTTGAATTCTGGATCCAACCTAGTTGGAGTTACAAAGTCCATTGGGGTTGTGTCAGCTACAGTTGACCACTCCAGGTCTGTTACTGAAATCAGGCTTGTGAACCAAAAACTACTATCTAGACATTTACTTTGCATAAAATCGGGTCACAGGGTCAAGTTTGGAGTGTAACTGGGCTGGGACAAAGTTTCACATACTTTAGACAAACCATTTCCTATGCTTGTCTCCCACTTGCTTTCCATTGTTTTTTCTGCTGAACCTCACTAATTATTATTTGTTTTCATTTCCAGAGTTTTCTCCCATTAATTGTGACATATTGCCAGTGTTGTGTGTTTTTATACTTCATATTAAAAAACTGTATTTATTCCAGCCATAATAAAAGGGGTAAAAAATTAGATTGTATGATTACGGTACTAACTACTACCTAATATTCAAAATTGAATATTTTTAAATTCTGGTGAAGAAACAGGAGTTGGTCAGCATGTTCTGGAGAGAGCTGATTCCTTTTATATGTGTAAATATTTCCTGCCTGGCTGAACATTCTCTCACTAAATATACTTGAAGATGGAGGAGACAAATATTTCCTTGAAAGTTCAGGCAAATGGGAGTTTTTCTTAATGCATTTTTCGCGCTGATTCCGAATCTGATTTTATTTTCTTTCTAGCACGTATAGTTATATAGATACACTGGTTTTGATATAAGTTTTTGATATTGCTATAAGAAAATTTATGGATGTATAGATCACACTTAGGAATGCTAAACAACAAATACATCATATACCTTATTCAATGTACTTATAAATAAAGAATATATACATTATTTTATTAAAAGCGCTGTGAGTGTGATTTCCTTTTGTAAATTTGGCCTGGATTGTCACGATACAGCATCCAACAATGGTCCACCATCATGCTTTCATTCCAATATCCTTGGAAGCGCTCTCCTTGCTCGTCACTCACTGCACCAAGGTTTTCAGGAAAGAAATCTAAGTGGGAATGCAGGAAGTGAATTTTTAACGACATTCGACACTCCATTTCTTTGAAGGCATCAAGGAGGTTCTTGACTCCATCCTTATACGCAGGTGACTTGTTGCTTCCAAGAAAGTTTTCACATATCCATTTGAACGCCAGCCAAGCCTTCAATTCTAGCGGACTTAGGACTTTTTCAAATTCAGTGTCATTCAAAACCTCCCTTATTTGTGGCCCAACAAAAATTCCTTCCTTCAATTTTGCTGCAGTAACCTTCGGAAATTTCCTTGAAAGGTATTGGAACCCTTCAGAATTGACTTTACCCATTGCTTTAACAAAATTCTTCATTAAACCAAGTTTAATGTGAAGAGGTGGCAGATAGATCTTTTGGGGATCCACTAAAGGGACAGACTGGACATTGCTTATCCCTGGGACATATGTATACCTAAGTGGCCAGTCACTTTTGGTGTAATGTTCTATAGTGGCGCGACTGTCCCACAGGCTAAGGAAACAACAAAATTTTGTGAATCCTGACTGCATACCCATAAGCATTCCTATAACTTTTAGATCTCCACAAACATTCCATTGATGACTGTTGTATTTGATTGCCTTAAGTAGTATATCTATATTGTCATATGTCTCTTTTAGATGGACGGAATGGGCAATGGGGATGGATGGCATTATATTACCATTATGCAAAAGAACTGCTTTCAGGCTTCTCTGCGATGAATCAATAAAGAGGCGCCACTCAGATGCCACATACGTCTGAGATATGGCTGTAAATAGTCCATTGATGTCATGGCAATAACAGAGAGGACCGTCTACTGAAAAGAATGCTGTTAATTCAAAATTCCGCTTTCGGTAGTAACTAATACGAACATTGTTCTCAAGTAAATTGTTCTCCTTTAGTCTTGAGGCGAGAAGCTCTGATTTCTCTTTAGAAAGTGATAAGTCTCTAACAAGATCATTCAACTGTCCTTGGGTTAACTTTTTAGGCTCTAAATGTCTACCTTCAAAAGTGTACTCTGGTTCTGTAGATGGTCCGGAAATGCCAGTTGCACCTTCATCACTTTCCATGTCATCTATGATAGAATCTAGCCTATCACTTGGGGGAATTGGAATGGGCAATGTTTCATCATGTTTTACTGGTCTACGTGCTGAATCCAAGTTTGGATATACAATCTGGTGTTTGTTCTTGGCAGAAAACCCCATTAAGTTCACACTACAAAAATAACAGTCTTCATGATGGTCTCTCGGCTCCCTCCATATCATGGGTATGGCAAATGGCATTTGTAGTGATACGCTTTATTATTTATTTTCTTCATTATTTATTTACGCTTCTTCCTACTTTACTATATCTCTACTGCTCTTTATTTCATTTAACTGTACACTCTCGTTACTCATTTTGCCGTGCAGTATAATTATTCCGGTAGCGACGCCGAGTTCTGACTCTAAAAGACCGTTAGAAAGCAGAGGGACGGGGGAAGGTATATTAACACTCATTACGTTTTATTAATTTCGAAATTGGTTTAGTTAATTAGGGGATATGCGAGTATGAAATATTACTAAATATATTTAGGTCGGAGAGGGCGCAAAACAATTTAACTTTAAGATCACATGGCTCTAAATCTTACGCGTATCGCGTCCACCTCAAGACTGAAAACCGTTATAGGGTAGTCCACTCTCAAAGCCTATTCAGTATTACCAACCCTACCCATTTTAAACAATTAGTTTCATAATTATTAGTAAATGATTTACATTAAACATTATCTTATTTAATTAAACAAAATTTAATATTCTTAACTAAGCATTACTACACTCGCATCACCCCCTTGAAAATAAGTTTTTCCCTTAGGAAAACTTATTAATATCGTTTAACAATGTCAATAAATTTATTCAACAAACTTATATATTTTGCAAAAATAACATTTCACTCTAATAATTAAATTA
Source organism: Bathynomus jamesi (assembly GCA_023014485.1). Lineage (NCBI taxonomy): Eukaryota > Metazoa > Arthropoda > Malacostraca > Isopoda > Cirolanidae > Bathynomus > Bathynomus jamesi. The sequence continues at coordinate 140,816 of JAJOZX010002303.1, forward strand.
CAACCTGTAACTAATCTATACATGCCAAAAAAAATAACAGAAAATTTTCTTACAGTGGCTATACAAATCTCAAGTTCACAATCTATTCCCGCGATTTCTCATCACGATCGCTTTACATTCGAAACAATTATTTGTATAGTTATACAGTTACTATCAGGGCAACATAGAAAAATATAAGAAAAAGTTTACATAAAATACTGACCAAGAGCGCACAATCCCCGCACATACTATTTCACGAAAAACACAACAATTTTGGGCAAATCGCACCCTTTTCACTTATAATTTCATTAGATAATAATCAGTACATTTATTTGCTGGACGTTGTTTAGATGACACTCCACACGCTGACAACGGATTTCAATTTTCAATCGCAGCTCTCCTGCTCACTTCGCTAGAATGCAAGGGATTGCATCAATCAATATGCAACAGGGCAGCACGCTATAATGGTTCCGCTCTCTCTCCAATGGCGAAAAAAAAACAACAAGAGACATCCAATTCTAAAAGGATCAGGGGAGGAGATATCTGAAAGCAGGACCACGCGCTGGAATTGGACGGAATTTGCAATTCTAGAAGTCGATGAAGAAACTCGCCTTGTCTCATCTCCACTTTTGTCGGTGAACGCTGCTCTTCCTACGTCCAGCTGAAAGACTCTTCCACTGGCAACAATCAAGCGATGACTCCGCCATAGGCCATTTCCCAACGAACCTACTGTATGTCTGTATGGACAGTACAGTCGTAGGCGCCCGTTCAAGCTCTCGTGGCTTGTCTACCGCGCGCTTTGTTGACACATATTTAGCGAAGCATTCGAGCAACATGACCAGCTACTGCCCGAAAAATACCAGTAGACCATCTTCGATCGAAACTTTCGTGTGCCAAGACCCTGCAGATGTAAATTTCTCTTCTCTTCCGGAACTGTCCTGCGCCAATTCCCTGCGCATTCGGTTCCTCTCTTCTCTCTTCTCTTCCGAAACCATCCTGCACCAAGTCCCTGCGCAGTCTGGGTTTCTCTTCTCTCTCTCTCTCTCATTGGTGATCGATCACCTATCCGGTCGACTAAACTCACTTGATGGAACTCGGATTTCAACTTGGTTGACCCAAATTGAGCCATTTCAATTTTGAAAAAAAAAGTTTATTCTAAACGTGTTTCTGCACTGCTTATCATTTCATATTTAATTTATCGAATTTTCTCGACAGTTCACTTCGAAACAATAACTACACATTTGCTCTGGCCAAATTCACAGAAAAAATATTTTAAAAATTCGCAAAAATTTAATCAAATCTAGCTACCAATAAGGTCACTTATGGCAGTCACAGCAGAGAAGATAAAAAAGTCATAAAACGCACGAAAAAAAAAATTGTATAGTATAAATATAAAAGCGCCCATATATAGTAACTGTTAGTATAATTTAAGAAATATTATTGTTCAAACTATCGTCAGAAATCACCTCAATACCTCTAAATACAAAAGACAAAAATGAGCCCCAGAAACTTCATGTCATCCATTCTCTGACAATCATGAACCCTCTTGCTTTGAGGAGGAGCACACAGACGCCACAAAAACGTTACTGGCTATCTAGGAGGCTCCATTTCCGAGTGTACACTTGAGTCAATGTTTCAAATGCACTAGTTAACTCCGACTGAAGGTTTAAACAATAATAATTTTCTAAACAGTTATTAAAAAGTAAAAAAAATTTAAATATTACTACCAAAAATTATTTTACTACAGTAATTCCAACTTGAAACGTCAAATTTCATAAGAATTGAACTTGCAATTCGCAAATCACATCTGAGATACAACTCTCTCCTTCAACAGAAACCTCAGTATGGTTTGCAAATCACAAAAATCTCAGTAATTTACCATTTCCAAGTGAAACTACAAATTTGCATAATTATACTAAATAAGAATAGATCATATGCACTAAAAAATTACACACAATCCACTCTAAACAAAACTAAAACATTTCCTAATTGAGAGCGGTCGCTTTGTTTGTAAGCGAACCTCTATACAAATATCCCTAACCGAATGAAACTGCATTATATCCTAACATAATTTCGTAATATTTTCCATGCAAACGCTCAAACTAAAAAAAAAGGACATTTTTCATTTCTAATTCCAAATTAAAATATCCTTTTTAGAATACAATCTAAATTTGAACTAAAAATTTTTACCATTGTCATTGAACTGGCAAGAAAAATAAAAATCGGCCTACTTGTACAAATAAAATTGATTATTAAATGAATTCATAAAACGCAAAGAAAATTTTCTACACAAATTTCTGTAATTCAAAAAAATTATAATTTCCAGATTTAGTAAAATGTGTGCCGTAACTCACATTGGCCACCAAAACAAAAATAAAATTTACTGCCGCCTTTAGGCCTATAATTAATAAATTCAATGTTATGCGTGAAAAGCACAATTTAGAATCCACGCACAACATTTGTGCTTATTAAAGAAAAATCCTATGCTTATTTATGTTAAACCAATGAAAATTTTGTTAAATAACTAAAAATTTACTACTCAATAGACATACCGTAATAACGGTTAATCTCCGAACAATATTTTACGATAGGCCTACAAGAAATTCTTCTTACGTACGATACAATAGCCATCTTACCAAATATGTCGGAATTGTCGTGAAATGAATCGAAAGAAACAGAGGAAAAAAAAATAGATAACCAGCTTACCTACCAAATTGTATATAATTAATGAGTATAAAAAAATATCCAAAACAACTTTTATAGAAAATTTCACAACACAATTTCTCTAGTTCCATTAAACCAATTTAGATTATTTTTGAAATTTAACACAATCCTATACAGCCCAATCTGACAATTTTTAATATCTTTAAGATTTATTTTTCGATTTGTCCCTTAACTGTAACTTAACCTATATAGCGCGAAGCGAGCGAAGCAAAAAGCCCGTAAATCTATATAAACACAATAATCCTATTATTATATACAGGCAATCGAAATATAATAAAAAATCTGCTAATGAAACCCAGAAAATTTCTCTAAAATTTTTGCTAAAACATTTTGAAAGGACATATAAAATGTGTATCACTGTATTTAAACTAAATTCACTTACGTACAAATCATTATTCTTATTATTATGATTATTACAATTTTCACTAATTCCAAAAGTTTTAAACAAAAAATAAAAAGGTAAGCTGAAAGGCATACAGTGGAAGAGACGAAAAGAAAAGAAAATTGAGTCTTCAGGCAGCACGATAATTTTCAACTATACCCTCTCCGACCAAAATGCACGAAATTTAACGTAATAATGACTCGCGATATGGAGTCAGACAAACTTTTCTACCGAGTCTGTACCGCGACTAAGAATTTTGAGTCACTAGACTGTGAACGTAACGGAACAAACGATGAATTTCAGAATCCAACGAACTCTCACGAAATTAAATTTTTGAGGCGTGAAGTTTTTCAGGGACGCTATCAGGATGCGAAGCGCCATTTTTAAATTTTATGTACAATGAAATTTTAAGGCATGAAAATCGAAATTTGCCTGCAAACGGGGTAAAATTTGCATTTAGATATTTTAATAATCGAAATAAAATATTCATTAACGCTATTTGTTATTATACCGGGTTTTAAGAATTTTAATCGAAATACTAACACGTGGGTAAGCCTCACAAAATATGATGTAAGATCACCGCTAGCCACCAGATGTAGTGCTACGTTTTATTATTTATTTTCTTCATTATTTATTTACGCTTCTTCCTACTTTACTATATCTCTATTGCTCTTTATTTCATTTAACTGTACACTCTCGTTACTCATTTTCGCCGTGCAGTATAATTATTCCGGTAGCGATGCCGAGTTCTGACTCTAAAAGACCGTTAGAAAGCAGAGGGACAGGGGAAGGTATATTAACACTCATTAACACTTATTACGTTTTATTAATTTCGAAATTGGTTTAGTTAATTAGGGGATATGCGAGTATGAAATATTACTAAATATATTTAGGTCGGAGAGGGCGCAAAACAATTTAACTTTAAGATCACATGGCTCTAAATCTTACGTGTATCGCGTCCACCTCAAGACTGAAAACCGTTATAGGGTAGTCCACTCTCAAAGCCTATTCAGTATTACCAACCCTACCCATTTTAAACAATTAGTTTCATAATTATTAGTAAATGATTTACATTAAACATTATCTTATTTAATTAAACAAAATTTAATATTCTTAACTAAGCATTACTACACATTGAAGCTTTCTTTTTGTTAAGCCAATCATGTAATCCATTTGAACAGCCAGAACAGATTTGATGTGGCGCCCATGGTTTATCTTGGTCACCTAGATGGCAACCAAAGTATAGCTTGTATATTTTCTTAATGTCGGTTGTAATACTTCGTTGCTGTGTTTTAGTTGTCAACTGGCCGCATACGAAACAGAACTTGTCGGGGTCATTCTTACATTGTCGAGGCATGTTGACTGACCTGAGCAAACTATAAATTAAAAAAAAATGTACACCAACTTGACACAACAAGTTCTTGGACTGGACTGATCTTTTGACACACAAAGCACGGCGTTGTTGCCTGAATCACAATGCTGCTAGACGTAAAAGCTCACACCTGAAATACATAAGATGTATAATTAAGATAATTGAAATAAATAAGATGAATAAACTAAAAAAACACAATAAAATAAACACAATCAAATGTTGAAATATTAGTATTTTGCCTATTTAAAATGGTTAAATCTGTGTAGTTATATATATGCCTTCATCTTGAAAACTATACGTGCTAGAAAAAATCTGAATGCAGTTTTGGAATCAGCGTGAAAAATGCTATCCAGCCACCACAAATTTTACTCTGATGAAAAATCTTTGTTGACCAGTGTTATCTTCTGATGAAGATTTATCTTGCAACATTTCATCAAAGCACTCCCAGAAGGTGGAATGAGTCTCCTTTTGAATACACTAGGGAACAACATTTTTGTTTCTTGAAAACTATTTGGTGTTTCTTATAGAACGTTTGATGCTGATTCCAAATATGGTTTCAGAATTTTTCTATCACCCATAGTTTTCGAGAAAATAATATTTCCATTTAGAGTTTTCCCAAAATATTAAGTTAAAATTAAGTGTACTAATTTAATTTTATTTTTTTTTTTTCCAGGTTAACTATATTTAATACCTAGTATTTTTTGCATTAAAAAAATATAGCTATTTAAACAAACAGATTTTTAATAAAAGAAATAATTTTTTTTCAAGTTTTGCTCAAATTTTAAAATTTTTCATAGTAGAAAAAATTGGTTTTTCATTCCAAAAAGTTTTCCGTGATTTCAATATTTTTCTGCCAGCATGAATCGAAACTGTATTAATCCCAGAGATACATTTTGCTACGTATGTGGAGAACTGACCATAATGGCACAGAGGAAGATGATGACCCCACTCGTGAAGAAGGCTTACAAACTTTATTTTGGATGTAAGGTAGGCGACCAAGACAAATCCTGGGCACCTCATATCTCATGCATTTCCTGTGCCATCACTCTTAGGGGTTGGATTAAAGGTACCCGCAAATCTATGCCATTTGCCATACCAATGATTTGGAGAGAGCCCAAGGATCACCTAACGGATTGCTATTTTTGTATGACTAACGTTTCAGGATTCTCTGCCAAAAATAAACATAAAATTCAATACCCAAATCTTGCATCTGCCATGAGACCAGTACTACATGACGATGATAACCCAATTCCAACTCCCCCAGTCATGGACACTGGATGAAGAGTCTGAAGTTGAACCAATGGAAATTGATGACACTAAAGAGACAGACTTTCAGCAACCTGAATCAAATAAGCCACGTATGATAACGCAGGTTATGCTGAATGATCTCGTGAGAGATTTGGACCTTCCGAAAAAGAAAGCGGAATTATTGGGCTCCAGGTTATGTGAATGGAATTTGCTGGCAAAAGATACAAGCATATCGGCGTTCCGCACTCGCCAAAAAGATCTGATGCAGTATTTCTCCTCGTCAGGTGGTTTATGCTACTGTAATAATGTAAATGGACTGCTGTTAGCTCTCGGTCATGAGCACAAATCTGAAGATTGGCGTTTATTTATTGACTCTTCGAAGCTAAGCCTCAAGGTTGTACTACTTCACAATGGAAATAAATACCCTTCCATTCCTGTAGGGCACGCTGTCCACATGAATGAATCTTACGAAAATATGAAACTCATCCTTCAGCAGATTAATTATGACCAGTTTCGTTGGTATATATGTGGGGATTTAAAAGTCATCGCGCTTCTTCTGGGAATGCAGCTCGGTTATACGAAGTTCTGCTGCTTCCTTTGTGAATGGGACAGCAGAGCCAGAGATTCGCATTATTTTGTAAAGGATTGGCCACTTCGTCAAAAATGTATCCCAGGACTGAAGAATGTGTCTCATGAACCCTTAGTTGACCCCAAGAAAATATACTTACCGCCACTTCACATCAAACTTGGCATCATGAAAAATTTTGTCAAAGCAATGAACAAGGAAGATGAGGCATTCAAATATTTGAAGAAAAAGTTTTCACGACTTAGCGATGCAAAGATAAAAGAAGGGATCTTTGTTGGTCCCCAAATCAGAGAGCTCATGAAAGATCAAAAGTTTGATGATGCCTTGAGAGGAAAAGAAAAAGTGGCATGGGAGGCCATGAAGAATGTTGTCACAAATTTTCTAGGGAACATCAAAGCCTCTAACTATGAAAAAATAGTGCAGGACATGATTGAAGCATATAGGTTATTGGGATGTAATATGTCACTAAAAATCCATTTCTTGCACTCCCATTTAGATTTCTTCCCTGAAAACCTCGGTGACATAAGCGACGAGCATGGAGAAAGGTTCCACCAAGATATAGCTACTATGGAGAAACGCTACCAAGGGAGGTGGGATCTGGCAATGTTAGCTGATTACTGCTGGACATTGATGCGAGAAGCTCCTAATGAAAACTACAAGAGAAAATCAGTGACAAAAGTTTTAAGAAGAATATTTTAAATTCCAATCTGCCACTAATATAATTTTTATGAAGTATTTTTACTAACTTCTATACACTTTTTGAATAAATATTAAAATACAAATTTCTCAGTAACCTTGGGTGATAGAGAAATTCTACGGCTATATTCGGAATCAGCGGAAAAAATCCTATAAGACCGACCTGTTAACGTCCAAGAAACAAAAAAAATTAAAATTTGTTCCCCAGTGATATTTGCTATTTACTATGTAATTTTAGCCATGCTACTATTGTGAAGTTAAGATGTTGTATAGTTGCATATTATACTTTTTTTGAAAATACTTTTATATAATTTCATTGATTAAAAAAATGTTGATTTCTAATACAGGAAATTATAGCTATTACTATTACATACAGAAAAGATATAAAACAATACTTTGGAGTTAGGCCCCTATTTAGCTACTTTAGATATACTGGTGTTAGTGATGTTAAAAAACCATTTTTTTTTTTATGTCCATATTGTTTTTTTTGTTTTTTTTAATAATTAATATAGATATTGCCAATTTAATTATAAGGTATACTTTTGCAATGATATATATTATAAAAATAAATAAATAAATAATAAAATAGGCCATATGGTACCAGTATAGAATGGCCTTTTCAGCCTATTTACAGAAAAAAACTAGCCTCTTTCTTGCACTGAAAGTCTTGTATCTTGAGATCCGTTAAACTTGCGAGAACACTGGCTGGGAGCTGACTACCCATTGTCCAACCTTTCCAGGACTCTCCCATCCATGCCTCGGATTTTGAATCTCCCACTTAACTATCCTTTAGACCCGCAATGACATATTTTCCCCCCCGAGACCATCCATATATATACATACACATACACCCATATACAAATATACCAATATATACTGTACATAAATACTTATATACATATTTATATCTATTATATACCCCATACATACGCATACATCCAGAATTCCAGATACATACGCACGCATACTCACATATATACCTACACAAACTCATACACCTCTATTTCGCCCTTTCATTACCTCCGAGATCATTTAGCACATACAGTAATATCCATACAGCCAAAAGAAACTGATTAAGCACAGACAGAGCAGCAAAGCTAGTATTTATATCCCAAAATGCAAAATTCCAAGAAAGTGAAGTAAAACATGGTGCTACATTGGCTTCGTCAACATCCAAATCTGCAATAAGTACCAGTACCTGTGATATTGAAACTATATGCTCTAATCAATCTAGTGATAATGATTCTTCAATGGAAATAGAATCAGATAATGAAAGTTAAACAGCATTAGGTTAACACAAAGGTTAAAGAAAGAGATGAATATTTTTATTTTTTTTATTTTTCTATTTGGAATATATATATATATATACACACACACTGGTATTCCTGCCAATCACAATTATATATATTGTTTTATACCAGTATTATGTATTTTTTATTATGTATATTATACCAGTACCTGTGATATTGAAACTAGCATATATGCTCTACCCAATCTAGTGATGATTCTTCCATGGAAATGAAGGTTAAACAACATTAGGTTAACAAAAAGGTTCAAAAAAAAGTGAAATATTTTCCTTTTCTATCTGGAATATATATACCGTACTGGTACTCTTGCCAATCACAATTATGTATATTGTTTGAAACGAGGAAGAATGTTTTATGTTCTAGTTAAAAAATATATACATATAAAAAATGAGGGTTTGTTTTTCCTTTCTATTATATACTTTTTGCGTGATTCAATTTTTCTAAAAGATGACTATATATACTAGGTATAGCCGTATAAGCATGTAGTATAGTAAATTATAGGTAATACTAATATACTTATTAGATTAAAGGAAGAAAAATATTAAAAAAAAAAAAAAAAAAAAAACTACCTTCGTTTTAAACAAAAAAACGACAAAAAAAAAAAAACGACAATAAAAAACGACTCACATCACTAACTGGTGTGTGTGTATATAGGTGAATATAAATGTAAAGTTCAGAGTTTGGCATTAAGCTGTAGTCTCTGGCCAAAATCTTCCTCTGGTACATCACTATTTGCAATGGAGTGATTATGTATGGTAAATTATATGGCAAAAAAGATTTCAAGGAGCATTGCTATAATGTTTAAACTTAGAAATGTAGTCCCTAAACAGGTTTTATTGACTCTCTATTATACTTTTGTTCTTCCTTATATAACATACTGCACCCTTGTTTGGGGAAACTCTGCTAACAACACATTAATTTGATTAAACGATATTTTTATCATCCAAAGGAGAGCAATAAGGTTATTATCTGATGCTGATTTCCTTGATCACTCTAGTGCATTATTTAAAGAGCTATGCCTACTAAAGCTCAATAATCTAATCAAACTGGTACATTTTATTTTCATTTATAAGTGTAAGAACAAATTTATTATATAATTGACAATGGGTAAATAGATATTTTGTAACTCATCAAGAAATCCACTTTACCAGACCAGAAATAGATCAATGCATGTTATACCTCAATTTAGATTGTCTTCATCTCAAAAACTACCCATTTTCATGGGATTGAAACTCTGGAATGATTTAAATGCTGATATAAAAAATATTGTGAATGTATCAGGTCATCCCATAAGTAATGTCATTTTTTAGGTCGGAATTTGAAGGACAAAAAAAATAATAAACTTTTTAATTTAGTATATATTTTCCATCGGAATCAATGACACTCTGCCAATGTCCTACAGGCTTTTCAATGCCATGTTTATAAAATTCAGGCAGTTTTGAGGCAAAAAACATACAAAGACTGGTGTGCAGGTCATCTAAAGAAGTATATTGTTTCTCATCAAGATAGTTTTGCAGACTCCTGAAGAGATGATAATCTGAAAGCGCAAGGTCTGGAGAATATGGAGGATGTGGAAGTTTTTCCCACCCAAGCTCCTCAATTTTTGCAGAAGTGATCCGAGTGGTATGAGGACATGCATTGTCATGGTGGAACATCATTCCTTTCCAATCAACCAAAGGTCTCTTTTCTTTTAGTGCAGTGTTCAATCGATCCAGTTCTTGACAGTAGACTTGAGTGGTGATTGTTTGGTTGTGTGGTAAGGTTTCAAAGTGTATTACACCACCTTTATCCCACCAAACACTAAGCAACACCTTCCGAGAGTGAAGATTTGGTTTTGGCTGTGGTGTCACTGGTTCTCCAACAAACCCACTGTCAACGGCGCTTAACATTTTGGTACAGTATCCACTTTTCATCATCAGTCACTAAATGGTGCAAAAACGGATCTTGGAGTTCACGGGAATGAAGAGCTGTGCTAGTGTTTACCTGCACCCTCACATTGTCAACCGACAATTCATGTGGCACCCAGTTTCCTAACTTAGGCACTTTCCCAAGTTGTTGCAAATGTCAATGGATGGTGGATGGGAATGAATTGAGTTTCTGGGCCAATTCTTCAACAGTTATTGAACAGTCTTCTTCAAGTGCAGCTAACAGCAGGTCATCATCAAACTCAGCAGGGCGTCCAGAGTGTGCTGCATCTGTCAAACAGCAGTCACCATTCCTAAACTTTTGAAACCATCTTAGACATTTCCTCACATGCAGAATATCATTGCCATAAATGTCCTGAATGTTTCGTGTTGCTTCAGTAGCACTATTCCCTTTTTTGAACTTGTAAAGCATTATATGCCTGATATGCTCTTCTGATACCACCATGTTTATGAGGAGTTCACATAAAGCAAAACACATGTCTTCACTGGTCAAGGTCTGTAAAGTATGTAGCAAAACACGATAGATCTCCTCTTAGATATAACCTTCGGAAAATTTATGCTTAAATTGAGTAGGGCTAGTTTAAACTTAATCTATCATAAAAAACGACATTACTTATGGGATGACCTGACAAATTTGTTTAAAACAAAGTTGAAATCCTGATTATTAATGGTATACTAACAGAAATCTAGGATTAATGTACATTATTATTGTTTATTAATTTCTCATGTGTAATCTAGTATTAAAGACACATTTCTTATGATTATTCAGTTCTTATCTCTCATGTATAATATTGATTTCTTTGTATGGCACTGGTATAATACCTTCAACAATGACCTTGCATTTGTCATATTAATAATGATAACACTGGTCTGCGTCATTTTTGAGGTCAAGGTTTTTTGTTCTTCTTTTATAAGTTTTGCATGCTGAATTCAAAAATGTAACTCATTTTGCTCAATCAGGTCAGGTTTTTATGCTATCTCAATTTTAAAAAAATTAGATAATCGTTATGAAATGAGCAAGTTTATTTTTTTAAAACAGACTTACATTTTAGCCAAGTGTTAGCCATGCTCTATATAATAAACAGACAACTTATTTCTAATTACGATTGTCATTACTGTTTTTCAGCATGAATAGAATGTGCAAGAATGACCCAAACAGGTTCTGCTACATCTGTGGTAAAGTCACTATGTCAGACCGGCAGTCAAACATCACACATTTTGTGAGGAAAAGCTATCATGCCTACTTTGGAGTCAAACTTGGTGACCAGGACAAAGCCTTTGCCCCTCACATATGCTGCAAAACATACGTTGAAAGTCTGCAGCGCTGGAGCCACAAGAAGGTAGAGTGTCTACCTTTTGGTATCCCAATGGTGTGGAGGGAAGGAAGAGATCATACTACTGACTGTTATTTCTGTATGACAAACCTACAAGGTAAGTTAGTATGAATTTAGTATGAATTTCATTTTATACTTACAAAAATATGCCTGACAATATATGAGATATGTCTTTATCTTATCTTTATCTGTTTCCTTTTAGGCATAAATCAAAAAAACAAGCAACACGTAAAGTATCTAGACGTGCCATCTGCCATAAAGCCAGTGCCTCATGGACCAGAAATTCCAATTCCAACACTGCCCAACAACTTTGATTCATCATCCGACTCAGATGAAGAAATGGATGATGGTGACATATCTGGTACATACCAACCTACTGCCGAGACAAGTCAACCCAAACTCTTGAGCCAAGCTGAGTTGAACGATTTGACACAAGATTTGTGCTTGTCCAAAGAATCTGCTCAGTTGCTAGGGTCATGTCTTCGCGAAAATCGTTTGTTAGCTCCAGAAACAACATTCTTGTGGTATCGCAGCTGCGAAGAAGAGTTTCGAGAATATTTCACGTTGGATGAAGAAGCTTCGCTGCTTTACTGCAACAACGTCAATGGCCTCATTGCAGCTATGGGTTTGGTGTATGACCCTACAGAATGGTGGCTCTTCATCGACTCCTCAAGCAGAAGCTTGAAAGCAGTACTACTCTACAATGGTAACAAGGTCGCATCTGTTCCGGTGGGTCACTCGGTGCAGATGACTGAAAGTTATAGTAACATGGAGCTTTTGCTAACTGCTTTGAAGTACAAACATCACAATTGGATGATATGCAGAGACCTAAAGGTATGTTCATGTCTACAAAAAAAAATACAAATATATATATATATATATATATATATATATATATATATATATTTTTTTTTATAGGTTATAGCCCTAGTGCTGGGTCTACAAGGTGGCTACACCAAATACCTCTGTTTTCTCTGTCTGTGGGACAGCCGAGCAGACAAGCAACACTACGTACAATGCGACTGGCCAGCAAGACATGGCCTGGAACCAGGTTCACACAACGTTCTGTCACACACTCTCGTGAATCCGCAGATGATTCTACTTCCGCCACTGCACATCAAGCTTGGACTTATGAAGAATTTCATCAGAGCAGTCAACAAAGAAAGCCGAGCTTTCACTTTCCTGAATCAGGAATTTCCACGCGTCAGTGAGGGCAAACTGAAAGCAGGTATTTTTGACGGCCCTCAGATCAGGGAGCTAATGAAAGATGCTCAATTCGATGAAAGTCTGGAGGACAATGAGGACAATGAGATCAATGCCTGGCTCGCATTCAAGTCCATTGTCACAAATTTTCTGGGCAACCACCGAAGTCCAGAGTACGAACATGTTGTCGAGGAGCTCCTGCAGAGCTTCCAGGCTCTTGGTGCATGTATGTCCATAAAGATGCATTTTCTCAGCTCACACTTAGACTACTTTCCAGACAACTGCGATGATGTCAGCGAGGAGCAAGGAGAGCGCTTCCAGCAGGATATTCGAGTGATGGAAGAGAGGTACCAGGGCTGCTGGGATGTGAACATGCTCGCGGACTACTGCTGGTGCCTCAAGAGAGACATTCCAGCTGTGGAACACAGATGAAAGTCTTTGAGAAAGCCCTTTCATCCACATTAACTGTACTCATGTACCATTTTTTATATACTTTGTACATTTTCTGTCAATTTAAGTCTGTTTTAAAAAAATAAACTTGCTAATTTCATAATGATTATTTTTGAATTATCTATTTTTTTTAAATTGAGATAGCATAAAAACCTGACCTGATTGAGCAAAATGAGTTACATTTTTTAATTCAGCATGCAAAAATTATAAAGACAACTGAAAAAAACCTTGACCTCAGGAAAAAAAATTTCAAACGCAGACCAGTGTAATTTAAGATTAATACATACTTTAACTATTACTGATATTTATTAATTATTAATAACTAGCTATTTATTTTTAATAAGAGCCCAGTAAAGCCTAAAGCTTTAGGGCCAAATTAAATAAAATAAATAATCCAGCTTCACAAATTGTAATTGCATTAATGATATTATTAATAAAGATCAGTTTATTTCTGTCAGCTTTGCTGCAGAATTTTGGTTCCATTTTTGGACCTTGAGTTATTGGGACTGTTTTCCTGTGGAGATGAAGCTTTAAATTAATATATTTTTGGGAAGTAGCTTACAGTTAACATGTGGGTTGAATAGTCAGGGTTGGCAAAAACCTGGGTTTTTCATCAAAAACCCCAAAACCTGAAAACCCATGGGTTTTCAGGTACATGTTGGAAGTGTAAAAAAAAGCATCTGAATATTGTGCTGGTTTAGCACTAGATGCAATAAGAATGAAAGAAAGATATGGAAAAGATGTAAGTATTAATAGTTTAAACCAAATGGTAATAGTAAATTGATAACCTGAGTATTGGTATTTATTTTACATATTTCTAATTCATCACAGGACAGTTTGCCTAATAATAATAGAATACCATACACTTAGACTAACACCTAACAAATTTGAAACTTACATTTTCTGAAAACTCATTTAAAATAGTTTCTTGCCAATTCTTGAAAATTTTAGATGAAATTTATAAAATTATTCTTTGTTTTAGAGGTTTGCTGTATGCACAGACAATGAAAATAAAAAGGTAAATATGAAGGAGCTATTGAAAGAAAAATATCCTAATTTAGTTACTTATAGTTCTGCACATTATTTAAACTTGGTTGAAAAAGAAGTCACACCTAGAACAGTGCTGAAGCATATAATTAATTGAAGTAAATAGATACTTCAGGAATCACCATCATTCCATCAACCTCATGTAAGTATGGTTTTTGGCATTTAGTTTTTCATTTATCATAACACCTAACACACACACACAATAGACATCATATTTGTAAACTTAAAATTTAAACCCCATCATGATTTATGCTTACATAACATCAATAGCATGGTAGTTAAGTGTGAATTACTTATAAAATTGTAAATCAGAAGTATATCCGAATGATTTCTTCTTTCTCTTAGGATTGGTTAATGGGAAAAGGTGGAATGGTTCCTCAGCTACCAAATGATACAAGATGGAATTCCCAATTAGATTGCATCAAAACCTATTCAAATAATCATGGCCACTATCTTGACATTAGAAGGGAACACCTGGAGGAAATAAATACCAATATTGGAAAGCTCTTGGACAATTTAATGATTCACAGAGAAGCTCATAATTTACAGGCTCAAATGCAAGTTATTGGAGTAGCATTAGATAAGGTTTGTTATGTTTTAGTAGACATTTATGTTAATAGAGTTAATTAAGTATTTTTATGCTTTTCTAGTTCCTTACTACTTTACTTCAATACTTTTATATTTCCTACTTTCTAGATGCAAAGAGACAACACAACATTGGCAGATGCTGTTGATATATGGCTTAATGTATTAGAAGAGGAAAAACTAGCTGTGTACAAAGATGACATTGCAAACAGATTTGAAAAAGCTTTAGAACCATGTCACTTTCTTGCATATATTACTCACCCAAAGTATCAAGGTTGGTTCACTAACTTCAAATTAATTAATTTAAATTTTAAATTCGGTAACATTTTAAGTTAGCTTTATTCTATTTTGGAACTTTTTTTTAATTTCAGGAAGGAAATTGAGCAACCTGATGGAGAAAAGTGTAGAGGAGTGGCTGAATGAGAGACATCCAGAATTCATGCCAGCTTATTGCTCTTTTAGAGTGAAGGACAATAGTATTTTTCCAGGATATATGTTTAACAACTCATTTATTAACAGCAGTGGTGGGCACCGTTAACCAAAAAGTTAATTTTGATAACGATAATCCGTTAACCCCAATTTTTAACTCCGATAATTTTACTACAAAGTTAACGGAAGTTAACGATAATCCATTAACGATAACTATTTCTTTACTAACATTTAAAAAAAATCAAGGAAAAAAGCTTTAAAACCCATAGAAAATGTTTATTTATGCAAAATCCAACAATAAATAGGTATTTAACTATTTTTATCAAGTTTTGCAACTTTTTTGCTTAACTTTTTTTTTATTTTTAATAAAAAATGTACTGATTACATGTTTTGAAACCCTTGTAACCACTAACCATTAACTAAATTTTAATTTACCAGAGAATTATTATGGCGGGAACTGAAAGGTAAAATTAAATTTTAGGCACATTTATTAAAGACTATGACACAATGTGCTGGTTGCCCTTCAGAAAGACCAACTTCTCAAAGTTAGGCCCAACTGCCAGTCTTGACCTCTTGGGCCTCAGGATGTCCTTGCCGAGAGAGAAGAGCCATTCCACTGCGGCAGAGGACGGAATTGGCGTATTGTACTTCAGGAAGAGGTTGATGAAGATCTGCTCCCCCATGAAGTCAGAGTCAGCCATGTCTACCTTCCCATCAGTGTCCAGCCAAGTGTCGACAAGTCTCTTGGCCTTCTGCTTGACACTAGTACTTGAGCCACCGGCCATCCACCCAGCGAAGAGGTCATCAGGCATGCTGCTGTCAACGTTCCGGTTCCTCAGTGCTCTCTCGACCTCGTCCTCCATGGCGGCCCTGACAGAGACAGTTTGGTCACTGTCAAACCAGCGCAGCCAGTGGAGTGGAGATTTACTAACGCAGTGTAAAAATACTTATTCATTAGTCATTACTATAAATTAATTTTTCTCAACTGTACATTTTACCATACGTATTAATATATATATAATATTATAGGACTTTTACTAAGGTTAAAAAACCTTCTTACCTTCAATAAAAAGCGCACAACCTCCCCTTGCGAGATCTGGAAGCAGACTGAAGTTATGGCAGTTTGAATTCATTCGCGGAGCGGTGATCTTCCATGAATGACTCCTCGCAGTTAACGTGTTAACAGACTTTAACAGACTAAATATCGAGTTATCGGAAGTTAACTGGTCCGATAAGAATAAATGGAAATTAACTTCTGTTAATAGTCTGTTAAAAAAGTTAACTTCGTTAATTAACTGTTATCGGATTAACGCTTTAGTGCCCAACACTGATTAACAGTATGACAGGGTACAAGTGGTGGGTGTATGTTGAGATGAAGGAAAAGGGTCAGAATTTGCCTGCAGGATTTGCAACATTTATTAAAAATTTACAAAGCTGTGCTGCTAGTTCTGGTTCTCTTGAAAGATTCTTTAGTACATTTGGTATAGTATGGAGCAAGCTAAGAAATAGGCTTTGGGGAGAGAAGGTGGAGATGCTTGTTAGAATTCATAAGCATTTAAGATCAAGTAATACTTGTGAATAATATACAGTATATATACTTTTATATAGCATTCATTACTTTTACCGTACTCTATTTGTGTCTGTAGTCTGGACACCATTTAAAAGGCCAATAAAACTTTTCAATTTTTCATAATCTTTATTTACATATTGCATAATTTAAGAAGTTTTATAAGTCAGCTTACTTGAAATAATCAATATGCCAAAGCATTCTAATTAGCTACAATTGAACAATGTAGCAATCAGAAAAATTTAAATTATTTTAAAATAAACATCTCAGACCAAAAACCCACTGAAAATTTCTGTGGGTTTCAGGTTGGGTTTTTGGGTGCCAACCCTGGTTGAACTTGACTAATCTCCTAGAAAGAGACAGCTGACTTGAGAGAATCCTGACCCAGAATAGTAAGTTCATTTGTTTAGAATTTATAATTAGTGTAAGAATCAGAACTAGACTATAAGTGATCAGTGGTGGAGTGCAGTTCATGTAGCATCCAGAACCTTGATTGCATTTGTCCATTGTCATATTAAGAAAGTTGGGTGTAAAGAAAAACAATACCTGAGAAGACACTACAGGATATCAGAGATTACTATCCCTTTCCCTGGACATTTCATTGTCACAAATGCAGAAACTTGAAAGGGTGCTGGGTAGCTTGACAATATTGACATATGGGGACTACAGCCTACTCAGCCACCACAGCAACACCTACAATATTGTATCATATATGATAGCTTTATTTCATAATTAAATACAAATATTAATTTATTGTATTAAATAATTACAAAATTGCCTCAGGATTGGTGACAAAGCCTATTGGAAATTGGAAAAATTGCTCTATATGAAACCAAATGTGTAGGCATTGGGCCTGTAGACATAACAGGAAAAAAAATGTATTTTTTCATATCAAAATTTTCCATTGCTGATGCATGTAAATTACTTCAAGAGAAGAAATAATGAAAATACAAAAATTAGACATCTGGGGACTTTCTGTTTGCAAAGTGAAGTTAAGACAAAAGATTTACATAGGTCAACTGAGAGCTGCCTAGTTACGAGTGTTGCTGTAGGCAAGGGAGATATGTTTAATCTTCCTACAAGTTCTGAGTGAAACACTAATAAAATAAAACTAATAAAACTAATAAAACCAAAGGGTAAACCAATCCCTTTATGCATTTAGGCATAGTGAATTGCCTGTATTAATTAGACTGAATAAACTCATTGCATAACCCTATCACCTACATTGAGAGAGAGGCACAATAGGCAACTGCATGCCCTCCAACCAGAAGCAAGATCCAATGAAATAAGGTATTATAGTTTCCTTTTTTACCATTAGGCAAATAAATTTAATAATTTAATCCCCAAAAAAACCTACTTAAGGTCTTTTGAAGACCTCCACAAACCAGGGTTATGGAGTCGGTGAAAAAAGTTTCCGACTCCGACTTTGCCTCCAGAAATTTTACAAGTCTGACTCCAACTCCGACTGTAGTATATACTAACCATATGGCATATATACTTATATAGTATAGGCATGGTGTAGGTAAATGAATAGTCTCCGTGAATTTTGATAGTTTTAAATCTTGATTTTAGTTATTCTTTCCTCGCACAATAATAAAAACTAAAAAGTTATTTAATAGTTATAAAATAATAAAAATATGACATGAAATGCAATAAAAACTAAAATAATAAATGAAATAAAAACTAAGAAGTTATTTAATAGTTATAAAATAATAAAATTATAAAAATATAAGACATAAAAGTTGAAACTATTTCAAAATGGTTCAGCACATATATATACTGTACTATATATATATACTGTACTCTTATACCTAAACTGAATTTGCTCTTAGAAACAGGATCACTTCAGTTAGGTCCTCCTTCATTGCTGCTCTCAAGTCGGATCTGACGATTCGGAGGGCAGAAAACAAACGCTCCACGCTGACTTGAGTCAGTGGCAATGCTGTGACAGAGCGGCATCTTGAACAATCTCGGGGTATTGCATCTTTCACTTTCAACTTTGCAGTATGGTCAATTTTTTCTACCTCTACCAGTGCATGAGAAAAATCCAATTTGAATTTAGCTAGCACAGTCAGGCTCCTTTCTCCATTTTTTTCCAAATCTAATTGACGACGCTTTGACTGTTCATGGTCGTCTAGATGTTTTTCAAAATCGAATTCTTCATCTTCAGAATTTGAATTGGATGAGGATGATGATGATGGAAGGCTGCTGTGTTGCGGCATAGCTACAGCCTCATCTTCCACTCGTAGACCTTTCATACAAATGGCTACTTCACATAAAGCAGCTTTAGCTCTAATTTGTTCTTCTGTCAGTGTGATTTGGTACATGGCATCAACATAGATAGCAGCCAATAGGATGTCATTGTCCAGCAGATGACTTTCTCTGCACAGCATTGAGTTCATAATGCCATCGGCTATCATGCCACCAATTTGAGAGGCAGAAAATGAGGGTCTTCCACTCCTTATAAAACAAACCAGGAGTTCAGTCAGCTGCTTGCAAGTTTTTGTAATGGTGCCTAACAGTGCATATATATATATATATATATATATATATATATATATATATATTAGGGTGGTCCAAATCCATAGGGGGAAATTTCAAAATTGTCTTAGATAGTCTCCACAAGTGTGGTTTTTGTCCATTTAGTGTCCACATGGTCTGCGCAAAATTGCAGCATGATTGGTGAATATTTAGAGGTCGCCCCACTCTGAATATATATTATATAATGTACTTTTTCTTCCTTAGGTCCGATGGCTCAAACTCGATCAATTCCAAAAGTTTGGCTTCTAGGGATGGCAACTGGAACTTTATCCACGTCAAGGCTCCCTACATGCCTTGACGCCCTCCTCTTGGGGCAATACCACCACATCAATCAAAAGCAAACCACCTCCGACAGTCTGAACCAGGCATGCCAGAGGGTGATTGAAGTCTGGACCCGAGCGCGGATCCCAACTCAACGGATCGACTCCTGTGTCCGTAAGCTTTCAAAGCTTTTAGACCGCTACAAAACACTCAAGAAGCACAGGACCAGGCAACGTGCCAGCGATAGAATGAATGAAGACATCTTCAAAGCGGACATCCAGGAACTGTTTGACATCGCAACCAGTGATGCCATGAGCACAATCGTCAACGTTGAGGACCGAAATTTCCTGTCCATGCAGCGCAAGGACGTCAATTCTTGCAGCATGGCTGGCATTGATAAGGAAACGACTACACAAAGGACAGAAAGCGATCCAGAATGGAGAAGGAAGCCAAGAGGAAGGCAAGGCATGAAGCAACACAGAAAGATTTGGAAGAAGCAGGAGTGTCATCAATTGATCTTTCCTCTTCTTCTTCTTCCCTTTTTTCGCAAGACGACGACGACTATAGACCATCGGTTCCGATTCCTTCTTCATCTGAAGCTCCGGCACCAAAGCGTCCCAAGAACAAGGTTACGAACATTTTCCAATCTCCAGAAGTCATTGGAGCAATGGATCGCACCAATCTTTCTGACCGGAATGCTGTTTTCGTAACTGGAGCTGTATTACAGGCCGCGGGGCATGATCTGTCTGGGATGACGTGCTCTCGGAGCTCTATTCATCGCTACAGAGAAAGTGGGCGAGAACAGGCAGCTCGAGAAGACCTAGAATCATTCTCTCTAGAAGACCCTGTCCTTCTCCATTGGGACGGAAAGCTTCTCCCCGGCATTGAAGGGAAGAAGACGAATGTGCATCGGATAGCAATCCTTATAACATTCAATGGACAGGAGAAGCTGCTTGGTGTCCCAAAGATGAAACAAGGAACTGGAGAAGCACAGGCCCAGGCATGCCTTCAAACTATGAAATTATGGAACGTGGCACAGCATGTGAGAGGTCTCGTCTTCGATACCACTGCGTCAAACACAGGTTTACATCGCGGAGCATGTGTCAGGATTGAAGAAGCATTGGGTCACGAGCTAGTTTGGATCGGTTGTCGACATCATATACTTGAAGTTGTACTTGCTGATGTCTTTGCCTCAATATTTGGCTCAACAGGAAGTTCTGAAACACCTTTTTAAGCGATTTCAAAAGGAATGGCCATCTCTCTCCCACGAAGCATTTGTCTCAGCATCGGACAGCTTGTTCGAGAACCCTCAACTCCAAGAGATGAGAAAAGAGATGCTCACTTACTTACCTAGCGCTCTTCAGGCAAGCCAACGTCGTGACGACTACAAGGAGTTCCTTGAACTATCTTTGCTCTTCCTGGGGGGAAAGACTGGTGGTCAACTCTTTATCCGAGCTCCAGGTCCCATGCACCACGCGAGATGGATGGCGAAGGCGATTTATGCGCTCAAAATCTACCTCTTTCACTATCAATTCAAGCTCACAGCACGCGAAGAACGAAACGTGACTCAGCTGGCTTTATTTGTCAGTCTGATTTACGTCAAGTACTGGCATGAAGCGCCAATGGGGACACAAGCTCCTCTCAATGATCTCAAAATGCTGCATCTTCTGGAAAAATATCCACACGGAGGAGCTGCACAAGCGGCGAAGACAGCTCTAAGACGCCACCTGTGGTACTTGTCGGAGCATCTGATTGGACTGGCCTTCTTCGATAATAGGATCGATCCTGATACCAAAAGGAGAATGGTTCAACACCTCCAACATCCCCAAACGAATGGCTGCCCCCGACGAATCGACATGGCGGAAGCTGGTGTTGAAAATGATGTGGCATCCTTCGTCACGAAAAGGACATTGACCCTCTTTGATGCCTTGAAAGTTGGAGGTAAGGAGGAAGCGCGCCAGTTACTTCAAAAAGATCCACGGGAATGGCCAAATGACAAGAACTACAGGGAACTTAGAGATCGCGCCTTAAAGATGAAAGTCGTCAATGATGCTGCCAAGCGAGGTATTGCTCTCGCACAACGCTACAATGACACTTTGACACGAAACGAGGACAGAAGCAGTACCTCCTACAACTCGTAGCCGCCCACCAAAAACAGATACCAATACCATCCAAGGCGACTCTGATGCAGAAGAAATAATGAAGATACACCCATTATCATGTCCTATTGTCTTACTGTTTTCTTTCATATTCTTTGAGAACCAAAAAAAAATTTAGTTATTCAGTTGTCTATATATTTTCCCAAATTTTCAAAAAGGGGGCAAGTGGGGCGACCCCTAAATATTAACCGAATAACGTGAAACTTTGCACAAATACTGTCCACGCCAAGAGGCATAAAACCAACCTTGTGGAGAGAACTTAGTCAATGCTTTAACTTTTTGGACCACCCTAATATATATATATATATATATAATATAGTTTACTAAATAAATTACACACACATCAATAATATTACGTACTGTATATATTATAAATATACTTTTAAGAGCTCTGTAGATGTGAAATTATGCTAAATGTGTCCAAATGTATACAGAAATTTCCCCAGACAAACTTTTACCTTCTAGTACCTTTGTGTCCAATTGGATATGAACTATGCATAAACTCCTATACAAATTATATAAGCAGTCTTAGATAAAAAATAACCTGGTAGAATGCTTCTTTATAATCAGCAGAAGGGTAATTCCAGGACAAATAGACAAATGAAAGTGCCAAATGTACACTCCACCATCTCCAAAATTCATGAAATTTGGTGTGAGGGTTGGTTTTGGTCCAGAATTACAAAAATCTGAATTTTTTTTTAAAATTGTTCAAGTTGGTCAAATTTTATGGCTTGACCAAATTTTGGCCAAATGAAAAAACCAACAATTTTCAGATGTAAATATCTCAGCTGCTAATTATGGTAGCATAATAAGTCTTAAATGATAAAATATGTAAAATTAACTGTAGTTTCTAAATATGTATCATTTTTTTAGGGTAACAAAAATAAAATTATGATTTTTTGGAAAAAATGTCAATGTTTTTTTTTTGGCGATTTGGCAGCGAAGATATCATTTTTCGAAAAAAAGACCAAGAATAAAAAAATTTTATTTGATGTATGTACACCATAATAAGTAATAAAAAGTCAGCTTATAGTTTATTATAAGGCTCAAAACTGAGTTTGAAATTAAGTAATAAAATTTTTTTTCAGATGACCAAGATTTATTACAGACTTGTTGGTCCAAAAAAAGACAATTTTCAATTCATATAAAAAATACATGTAGATAAACCAAAGGAGAAAAAATCTTTTAAAATATATGTACAATGTACATACACAACCTCTCTTATATTTAGGGACAGAATATATTTAAAGCGCTTATCAGAGTATAAAATACTCTTCCTAATACTACACGTATAATAATAAGAAAAAAGAATTTGAAAAGATTTTTATAACTATTAAGTAGATACACAAATCTTAGATAAAAATTTTAGAAATATTATATAGACAATCTTAAATAGTATACATTTGATAGAATTTATTTTATCTTCTTTGAAAAGTTATTTAATTCTTGAAGCGGAAAAATGTATTGTATTCTTGTTCCTCCTCATAAACTTGCTTCAATACTCCCAAATATATTTTCTGTTGGAACGTGACAAACATCATCTTGTGCAGGAAAAACGTATGAGGGACATACGCCCGAAGGATGGAGAAATTTTATCAGAAAATAATCATATTCACAGTCAAAGGACTGGACTAATCTGAGTCATAGTTTATTTTCATACATACAACCCACAAAAGAGCCTGTTTCAATTTCGCGTTGAGAGACAGTATTATGTTCTTGAACCAAAGCAGAAACTCTAATGAGCTCTCTTATTTCGACTGACTGTGCACTCTGAGAGAGTGGATAAACCTTCAACGAATTCTTGGAAATTGGGATGAAGCGATGTAATTGTTGAGTACCTTTGATAGAAGTAATAGGTTCACTCAGACGTTTTTGCAAAGAAAGCTCTACATATACAACTTCGTAGAAGCCTTTATCTGTTTTTGTCGTGGCTTCAATCCAGCTGTAAAACAAATTCATAAATTTAGGTTGCGTGAAATAATCAAATATCAAATATTTTGTATATATGAATTCAAGTGCTGATGCTAATATTTAAAAACAGAAAACTACGAATTTGGCATTAAGAAACAAATGTCCTGAACGGAGTCTCTATTGTTTTATTACCTGTTTTAATAGGCTTTCATCAAATAAAGGTAAAATATTGTCGCTGAGCAAATCTTTATTGAATTGCCGGTGCTCCTTTAGTATGCGGTCTACAAATTCTGCCGCACTCTACTTTTTACATAATGCAGTCTACAGGTTTTTTTCATTAAATTTGTGCCTGCTCACGCATTCTGCCACTCTTTTTTTTTTGCTAAATGACTCACTCACATGACTTAGACCCTATTTGACCTTGAAATTCAAAATGATTGTTTAACATCAGTAGCATTGAGAAATTTGAAGCAGTAAAGTTGTAAACAATTCAATTGCCGGTGCTACTATAGTATGCAGTCTACCTACGATTGGTTAGGTTTAGTCAAGATATTTTCGTTAAAACTAACGAAAATATCATGACTAAACCTAACCAATCGTCAAGGGCGACTGACATTGGGATGTAAACAAGCTAAGAAGGTATACTTACATTTAAACTTTTTATGTTTTTAACTTTTCAATAATTTTTTTCAAGTAAGATTGTCATTTCAACCTTCTTTAACTACATTTAAAAAACAAATTGGTGTAGACCGCATACTAAAGGAGCACCGAATTGCCTGTCTTGAATGACAAATTCTTCCAATGGTGGTGGATTCGTGGAATCGCTACTGCTTCGCTCCATAGATTCGTTAAGTATGTCTGGCTCAGGTATTGGCGCAGGTTCCAGTTCTCTGGATGAACGTTGAACATGTTCTAATACAATTGGCTTCTTTTTAATTGTGACATAGCAATTGCTGCATAGTAATTGATTTTCTTCCAAAATTCCATAGCTTGCAGCTGCCATGGCAGAGTTTACTTTTTTGATGTTACAGAAAATTCTTCTTGAGTGTTTTTTCATAGGATCGCAACAAAATTTTGTGTTTCGAGGCATTTTAAGGGTTAGGTAAATTTACGTATACTAGAAAATTAGGTATATACTGAAAATCTGGAAAGAAAGCAAAAAATTATTAAAATTTGGAGGATTTTTTTTTTTCATAATAATCATCGATAAGCTGACTTTTTATTACTTATTATGGTGTACATACATCAAATAAACATTTTTTATTCCTGGTCTTTTTTTCGAAAAATGATATCTTCGCTGCCAAATCTCAAAAAAAAAAAAAAAACTTTTTCCAAAAAATCATAATTTTATTTTTATTACCCTAAAAAAATGATACATATTTAGAAACTACAGTTAATTTTACATATTTTATCGTTTAAGACTTACTACACTACCATAATTAGGAGCTGAGATATTTACGTTTGAAAATTATTGGTTTTTTCATTTGACCAAAATTTGGTCAAGCCATAAAATTTGACCAACTTGACCAATTTTCAAAAAAATTCAGAAATTTGTAATTTGGACCTAAACCAACCCTCACACCAAGTTTCATGAATTTTGAAGAGGTGACCGTGTACTTCATTTGTCTATTTCTCATAGAATTACCCAGAAGAAAACAACCTAAACAGAAGTTATCTTGTTAAAAAAAAACTTAGAAAATAACGTAAACATTTACCAGAAAAAAAATGGCTTCTGCACACACGCTTCAAATTGCTAGTGACATCAATCGCGCGCCATCTATTGAACAAAATAAAATCTGGGCCTAATGTGTACATCTGGATACAAAATTATAAAAGATGAATTTTTTCTCACTGAAGTATTATTAGGATTTAGGTAGGTAAAAAAAATAATTTACGTTAATGTGTTCAATTGGTCTGAAAATATGACAAAGGGTTAAAAAGGCATTCTAATCAGGTGGATGTTCAGAGAAAACGTGTGCAGTTTCACGCCTAGAAAATTCAGAGAAACCATGTGCAATTGAACATTTCAAGGAAACACATGTAGTTTTAAGATTTGGAGTCGGAGTTGAGGGATTTGTACTGACTCCAACTCCGACTCCACCCAAAAATAACTGACTCCACAACCCTGCCACAAACACAACTATTTCATGCAAAAATGTAGGGTCTTTGCCATCAACTCTAGCATTAAATCTGGCAGAAATTTTCACTAGATAACCAGGCTGATAGCAATCAACCCATAACCCTATAGAGTCATTCCAGCTCAACTGGTACAGATTTCAGAAAGTTGGTCGGGTGACCATCTACGATTTTCTTCAAATTTTCAGGGTTGATTCAAACACCATTCAATAGCTTAAATCTAAAATTTTAGCTTCCTCAGTCAAAAATGTTTAATTTTATGGTCGCTTAAATGGCCCCCACCTTCGACAAAAAATGCCCATGTTGGGCTTCATCGGCCAACACCTTCAATTTGAAAGGCCTTGAAAAGTGTCTTCTAATAGGAGTAGAAGCTTCAAATTTGTCATGCCAATACAACTTCTGGTGGGCTTTTCAATTTTGCAAGCTAAAAGGCTGTGGAACAAATAGTTTCTGAGTTACAAGGGCTTAAACATGGCTCCATTTTGAAGCTTGCATCAATTCCTCCCACTTTTACGACCATTTTCAAAATGGAATCCAGCAAACGTCCTCTTGTTCAGGCCATTTAAAAGGATTCTTTTTCATGAAATTTCCTCCCACTTTTATGACTCTACCATTTTCAAAAGTTTTAGTTCTACATCAATCACAGCTGTTTTAATACTCCTAATAGTCTCTATGGGTTGTAAATTTATGAGTGAAATAAAAAAATAACCAAAAAAGGATTTATTTTTATTTTTAAAAATTTCCAAAAGTTGATATTTTCACAAAATTTGCAAAATTAACATCAACTTTGGGGCTTAATATAAAGGTGTCCGAAATTAGTCGGAGTTGATACTTCTAGTAAAGAAAGATACATATGTGTACAAAAACATATATTAAGGAATAGATCTCAACTCAACTCCTTCATATAGTTTTGGCTATTCAAAGAAAAGTACTTTTTGTGAAAAATTCTGAATTTTTTCAAAATTTTGAAATGTTTAAATTTCTTTTTGCAATATTGAATTGTAATTTTACTTCCATTTTATTACTTGGTAAGTTAATTCACAAATGTTAAATTATCTAAATAAGTTTTACTCATAAAAAGACAATATATACACCTAGATTATTACTACATTTGCAGTTAACACAACAGATGGACCAGCTTGTAGGCTCAATACTTGGATCTACCTAAGTAAATCATGTAGAACCGTGTTCTACTGCTCTTTAAGCACTTCCTAGTAATTTAAATTATGCAGTTAGTACAGATAAACTAGCAGTAACCACCATTTTCAGTACAAAACCTTAAATTTAAGTAGCTTTGTTGTATTACTTCCCTTAATACAAGTGTACAGTACTTAGCTATATACAATAATGAATTCCTGAGTTTTTAAGCATGTGAATTATTGGCTATAAGTTCATATTCTTTTTTTAACACATTGACTGCCATGTCAGTCTTATGTGACTGACGGTAAATAATTCAATTATTGCTTCGTCAGTCATATATGCCTGACATGAACATCCATGTCTCGCGCCGCGTCAGTTAAATTTGGCTGACAGTACCTATGTTTTAACATTGTATTTGAAAAGCATGGCACCTGACGAACATTGTTATATATACAGTGGCACTGTGATGCTAACTTGGGTTTTTATATGGTAAAATTGGGGAAGGCAGATTTATTGGTTGAAGGCAGATTTATATGGTTTTATGGTGTATTTATATGTACTATATATAAAATTAGTTGTTTATATAGTGGTTTAGTGTTTTTCAACGTTCAGCTTTTACCCCAGGCCTTGGCACGTGGAGCCAGTTGGAAGTTGAAGCCCAACTAATCTTTTATTTTACTTTTTTTCCATACAAAAGGAAGAAATTGATGGATCTTCACAAACATTTTTAGCCAAGCCAACTTCTCGGATGCCACTTGCAGATTTTCCTGAATATATTTTAGCATTATATGTATATCCCTCAGACGAACACAGCTTGAAGAGTTTAATTCCGTATTTATGTGCTTTGTTTGGAATATATTGGCGGAATACTAGTCTTCCTCGCCATGGGATGAGTGTTTCATCAATGACAATATCAGGTCCTGGCAAAAATGTATCCTGATATTTCTTTAGCAGCATTTCCAGAAGAGGTTCAACATTCCCTAAGCAGTCACCTTCAGTTATCTGTTCATTATCGACAAAGTGTAGGAATTTTAATAAAATTTCAAACCAGTTCCTACTCATGATTCTGGTTGCAATGTCATTCTTATATAAAGCACAGGTACTCCAATAAGAGGAAATGCTCCCTAACCTAAGAAGGCCCATCCACAGAGTTAATCCTAGAAATTTTTTGATTTCGCTGTTGTTGGTTGGATTCCATTTGTGGAACCTTGAATGGGTCTTGAGCGTCATCTTTCCAATAGTTTGGGTGGCATACAGATTGGTTTGCTTAACCAATTCTTCTATAATTTGATCATCAACAAAGAGTTTATATATGTCAAAGGGAGTTGCATCTGGCGGTATATTCTTCTGTAAGCCAGATTTTCCCGTAAATAAAAAGTTTTTCTGCCTTCTTTGGAATGTATCCCATGCAACATTAGAAGCACTTTGATCAGCATTTTCCTCTTCCTCCTCTTCTAAATTCATCAGTTCAAGCATTTCATCAAGATTCTCGGGAGCATCAGCTTCATCGTCATTATCCGATACAGTTGGGTCTGGTTGATAATCCGGATCTTTGTCTGAATCATCATCAGGTGGATCTTTGTCTGAATCATCATCAGATGATGAAAGCAAGTCTAATTGCTTAGATATTGCTGCTTCACTGAGACTATTTCTTTTCCTTTTGTTAGGTTTAGGAAAACTCATTTTATATGGCTAATTTGAATATTTGGATAAAGTAATTGATATTTTAGTTTTTAAATTACTGAAATTAATTGATCTGAAATTATATAAACAGAAAATAGTAATTAACATTATGGACAGACATAAACAGGCTTTTGATGTGGAATAATATTGTATGGACAGACATAAACAGGCTTTTGATGTGGAAAACATTGTCAGTCATATATGACTGACAATGTCAGTCAGTCATATATAACTGACATGTCAGTTATATTTGACTGACAATGCCCCCACAGTCAATCATCACTTACATATAGTATCATCAAGTCGCCATGTCAGTCAAAATAAAAATGGCTATAACTAACGTAATAATGGCCCTATTCAATTAGAAACTGTACCAATACTGTTTTTACATCATAATTGTTATATTTATATAAAAAAAAAACATGGCGCTGCGCGACCGATTTTGCTCAACTGCCTTGGCAGTCAAAGTGTTAATATGTGTTGTTTTATGTAAATTCGTATGTAAACTTATATATAGCTAATAACTCTTATGTTTAGATACTGACTCAGGAATTTATTATTGTACTCTGGCTTTAAGTCTGATTGTCTTCAACACTCCATGGCCTCACAGCCATAAATTGGCAATTTATTATTCAGCTTGATACAGGTCTGTAGTTACTTAGGCTTTTTTTTAAATACTCCTCAATTTTAGATAAACAATCATTTGATAACTTGTACTGTCTCCCCATTTTCCCAGCAACTGTAGGTGGTTCAATTGAACACAAAACATGTTGGAATGGAATCCAGCAAATGTCCTCTTGTTCAGGCCATTTAAAAGGATTCTTTTTCATGAAATTTACTAATAGATCCTTCTCAATATCACACACTTCAACTATGTTTCCAACAAACCAGTCACCTTCATAGAAACAGGCCACATATGTACCAGGTTTATATTGGCAAGCCACATTTTCTTGTGTAGCATTGAGGAAGGAAAGTTGTACGTTAAAGAAATTTTCATCACTAGAAATTTTGTACAGTTTAATGCCTGTTGATGAAGGTCTAAAGCAGTGATATGAACGGGTTCCTGGGATTGTCTTAATTAAGGAATACCTTTTTTCTAACTCAAATAAATTAGCATTTTCCTCAATTTTAGCTGAATCAATGTACAGAAATTGTATACCATTAATATTAGATTTGCACCAATCGAACATCTCTTTTGGATTGGTGATGTGACCTTTACTTGTTGCTTGTAGACTTGCCCGGGCAACTAACCTTTTGACGGTGCCACCAACACCATCACAGGGGCTCTTTCCGTGAGAGGTGGCAAAAAAGTTCCATTCACATGTTAGTTGGAAATCTTCTTCATGTAACACTGAATTAATGATGTTTTTCTAGTTTTTATATTGACTTGCTGCGCCATCGCTAAAGTAACAAATATGTTTTAGTTTAGGATTCTGACTTTTAAGTAATTTCAAGGCTTCACATAAAAAAGAATGAACTGCAGTTGTGTTATGTGTAAGTGAATCTGATATTACACAAAAATTTGTAACTTTTAGTTCACCATCAACTTTTTGATAGCAGACTACCGGATGCAAGGTAGCCTGGGTATTGTCCCAGTGATGCCCTTGTACGGCATCCTGAATTATAAAACTATAGTTTTCAGAGAAGTCAACAAGCACTAATGCTGTAGAATCATTGAGGTTTTCTTTACAGTCGGACAAATATTTTGATTGGGCTTTTGCTATGAAATGGTGTACTTTCAACTTTTTTGCACTTTCACATATGTCTTCTACTACATTTGAAACACTTTTTGTCATTGTGACCAGTTGGGTATGGTCTGTATGAAGCCACTGCTTAAAGGAAACCTCATCATCCATGTCATAATCATTGTTTTCAAAAATGGTAAGAAGCCAATCCCGTAATTCATTTAAACCAGGACATGTTTTGCAGTATTAATCATGCAGTTTCTGGTTTCAGTGTTGCAGACTATTTTCCCTAGTAACTCTCTTAATTCTACTTTGACAGGGAGTGATTCACATAAAAGTTTAAAGTTCTGGTGTATTTCACAAATGCATATATTGTGTGATCCTTTACTCCCCACACCCATACACCATTTTGGTCTCAGTTCAAAAAACTTTGATTTGGAGATTTTGTCATTTGGATATTTATTTTTGTAAAGCGTATATAATTCTCTGATATTTGTCAACAACAGTATTTTCTGCTTGTGAACCTTCCCTTGTAGTGTTTTTATTGATTTGTAGTCTTTTTTACCAGGGCATTCTCTAGTATATTCATTGTTTTGGAAAAATTCTATCACTCTTTCCTTTATTTCATCGCTTATACCCTTGCTACTCTTTTTATTTCTCATTATAGGAAGGATACCTTCTTTTCTCTTTAAGGCCCTCACAGCATTAACCATTCTGGCTGACACTTCAAATTCTTTCATAATTCTTTCTCTGGACCAGGTTTTACCAATTGGAAGGAGTGTTAGAATTTGTATCTTTTCTTGTCTGGTACTAGTTTTACACTTTTCTTTCAGTTCCTCTATCATATGCTGATGACACTTTTCTTCCTCACTCTCTATAGGTTTCTCCGCTTCCTCATCCAAAATGCTAGGCTTCATATGAAGTACTTTTGACAGCTTTGATTTTGTTGATGTTTCAATTTGCTTTAGTTTCCTTTTCGCGTAAAACTTTCGATCTCTTGCTCTTACATACTTAATGGGTGAGCATTCTAGTGAACCTAACATTTCGTCAAATGTCTCCTTAACTATTTCTTCTGGAACATATTCATCACTACCCGAGTCTTTTTCATCTTCAATCGTCTTGGCTCTAGAGAAGCATGTTGAGCAAAGTTTCTGTCCTGGTATCAGATTCAGTCTAGTTGCTATGTCTTTGTCAATAATTTGTAGTGATTCTGCAAATAAAGTAGGGTAATGTAAACTCTAAACACATTGGAAAATAATTTTAAAACCTCAACATTTGGTTATAGGCTATTCGTATAAAATATTCAAAACATATGCATTCAGTAGCACAGTATATAGCCTACCCTATTAAAATTAAATAGCTAATTTACGTTACAATTTACAATATAAACTTCTTTATGAAATATAAATATATTAGTACCTATATTTACTTACTTGTTATCTTCTTTCGATGATTTCTCCATGGATCTTGGCAGCTACGTTGCATTTGTTGGTAATGCATTCCAAACATTTTTTCATGGTGGTAGCATACAGTAGCACTATTTGGGTTGATTACAGTTGCTTTTGTTCTCCACAATAGCAGTTTCCTTGTTTCATCTGTCAGCTCATGTAAGGTATACATACCCACCTTCCTGGTGAGTCTGTGTTCATGACATGGATCATCCAAGTACATACCAAAGCTGCACTTTGATTCTTGATTAGAATAAGCCATTATTACAGGCAGTAAAATTAAGTTAATTGCTCTAGTTAAATTTTCTGAAAATAAAAGATCATGATCTATAAAATAGGCCTGGACATTAATGATTAACCATCATGTTTTACATTTATAAGAATATACAAAGCGAAATGAGCTACCCAGAGCCCTTCGAGTCGCTGGTTGTTTTGACAGACATATTAAATTTCTTGTATGTTTTAGACTTATTTACATATTATTACAATTGTAAATCAACTTAATAAGTAATAAAATGGAAGTAAAATTACAATTCAATTTCAATGTCATAAATAGAAATTTAAAAATTTACAAATTTTGCAAAAATTTGAGATTTTTCACAAAAAGCACTTTTCTTTGAATGACCAAAACTATATGAAGGAGTTGAGTTGAGATCTATTCCTTAATATATGTTTTTGTACACATATGTATCTTTCTTTACTAGAAGTATCAACTCCCTGACTAATTTTGGACACCTTTATATTAAGCCCCAAAGTTGATGTTAATTTTGCAAATTTTGTGAAAATATCAACTTCTGGAAATTTTTAAAAATATAAATAAATCCTTTTTTGGTTATTTTTTTATTTCACTCATAAATTTACAACCCATAGAGACTATTAGGAGTATTAAAACAGCTGATTGATTGATGTAGAACTAAAACTTTTGAAAATGGTAGAGTCGTAAAAGTGGGAGGAATTGATGCAAGCTTCAAAATAGAGCCATATTTAAGCCCTTGTAACTTAGAAATTATTTGTTCCACAGCCTTTTTGCTTGCAAAATTGAAAAGCCCACCAGAAGTTGTATTGGCATGACAAATTTGAAGCTTCTACTCCTATTAGAAGACACTTTTCAAGGCCTCTCAAAATGAAGGCATTGGCCAATCAAGCCCAATATGGGCATTTTTTGTCGAAGGTGGGGGCCATTTAAGCAACCATAAAATTAAAAGTTTTTGACTGAGGAAGCTAAAATTTTAGATTTAAGCTACTGAATGGTGTATGAATCAACCCTGAAAATTTGAAGAAAATCGGAGATGGTCACCCCTGACTAGAGTTGCCAAACGTCCTTTATTTCGATCTGCTTGTTGAAATAAATATTTATCCTATAACATTTAAAAAATTTTTGGGAGCATCATTCTCTCTCTCTCTCTCTCTCTCTCTCTCTCTATATTAGGGTGGTCCAAAAGGTTAAAGCATCGACTAAGTTCTCTCCACAAGGTTGGTTTTATGCCTCTTGGTGTGGACAGTATTTGTGCAAAGTTTCACGTTATTCGGTTAATATTTAGGGGTCGCCCCACTTGCCCCCTTTTTGAAAATTTGGGAAAATATAGACAACTGAATAACTAAATTTTTTTGGGTTCTCAAAGAATATGAAAGAAAACAGTAAGACAATAGGACATGATAATGGGTGTATCTTCATTATTTCTTCTGCATCAGAGTCGCCTTGGATGGTATTGGTATCTGTTTTCGGTGGGCAGCTACGAGTTGTAGGAGGTACTGCTTCTGGTCCTCATTTCGTGTCAAAGTGTCATTGTAGCGTTGTGCGAGAGCAATACCTCGCTGGCAGCATCATTGACGACTTTCATCTTTAAGGCGCGATCTCTAAGTTCCCTGTAGTTCTTGTCATTTGGCCATTCCCGTGGATCTTTTTGAAGTAACTGGCACGCTTCCTCCTTACCTCCAACTTTCAAGGCATCAAAGAGGGTCAATGTCCTTTTCGTGATGAAGGATGCCACATCATTTTCAACACCAGCTTCCGCCATGTCGATTCGTCGGGGGCAGCCATTCTTTTGGGGATGTTGGAGGTGTTGAACCATTCTCTTTTTGTATCAGGATTGATCCTATTATCGAAGAAGGCCAGTCCAATCAGATGCTCTGACAAGTACCACAGGTGGCGTCTTAGAGCTGTCTTTGCCACTTGTGCAGCTCCTCCGTGTGGATATTTTTCCAGAAGATGCAGCATTTTGAGATCATTGAGAGGAGCTTTGTGTGACAAATAAAGCCAGCTGAGTCACGTTTCGTTCTTCGCGTGCTGTGAGCTTGAATTGATAGTGAAAGAGGTAGATTTTGAGCGCATAAATCGCCTTCGCCATCCATCTCGCGTGGTGCATGGGACCCGGAGCTCGGATAAAGAGTTGACCACCAGTCTTTCCCCCCAGGAAGAGCAAAGATAGTTCAAGGAACTCCTTGTAGTCGTCACGAGGTTGGCTTGCCTGAAGAGCATTAGTAAGTAAGTGAGCATCTCTTTTCTCATCTCTTGGAGTTGAGGGTTCTCAAACAAGCTGTCCGATGCTGAGACAAATGCTTCGTGGGAGAGAGATGGCCATTCCTTTTGAAATCGCTTAAAAAGGCCTGTTTCAGGACTTCCTGTTGAGCCAAATATTGAGGCAAAGACATCAGCAAGTACGACTTCAAGTATATGATGTCGACAACCGATCCAAACTAGCTCGTGATGCAATGCTTCTTCAATCCTGACACAGGCTCCGCGATGTAAACCCGTGTTTGACGCAGTGGTATCGAAGACGAGACCTCTCACATGCTGTTCCACGTTCCATAATTTCATAGTTTGAAGGCATGCCTGAGCCTGTGCTTCTCCAGTTCCTTGTTTCATCTTTGGGACACCAAGCAGCTTCTCCTGTCCATTAAATGTTATAAGGATTGCTATCCGATGCACATTCGTCTTCTTCCCTTCAATGCCGGGGAGAAGCTTTCCATCCCAATGGAGAAGGACAGGGTCTTCTAGAGAGAATGATTCTAGGTCTTCTCGAGCTGCCTGTTCTCACCCACTTTCTCTGTAGCGATGAATAGAGCTCCGAGAGCACGTCATCCCAGACAGATCATGCCCCGCGGCCTGTAATACAGCTCCAGTTACGAAAACAGCATTCCGGTCAGAAAGATTGGTGCGATCCATTGCTCCAATGACTTCTGGAGATTGGAAAATGTTCATAACCTTGTTCTTGGGACGCTTTGGTGCCGGAGCTTCAGACGAAGAAGGAATCGGAACCGATGGTCTATAGTCATCGTCGTCTTGCGAAAAAAGGGAAGAAGAAGAGGAAAGATCAATTGATGACACTCCTGCTTCTTCCAAATCTTTCTGTGTTGCTTCATGCCTTGCCTTCCTCTTGGCTTCCTTCTCCATTCTGGATCGCTTTCTGTCCTCTTGTGTAGTCGTTTCCTTATCAATGCCAGCCATGCTGCAAGAATTGACGTCCTTGCGCTGCATGGACAGGAAATTCGGTCCTCAACGTTGACGATTGTGCTCATGGCATCACTGGTTGCGATGTCAAACAGTTCCTGGATGTCCGCTTTGAAGATGTCTTCATTCATTCTATCGCTGGCACGTTGCCTGGTCCTGTGCTTCTTGAGTGTTTTGTTGCGGTCTAAAAGCTTTGAAAGCTTACGGACACAGGAGTCAATCCACTGAGTTGGGATCCGCGCTCGGGTCCAGACTTCAATCACCCTCTGGCATGCCTGGTTCAGACTGTCGGAGGTGGTTTGCTTTTGATTGATGTGGTGGTATTGCCCCAAGAGGAGGGCGTCAAGGCATGTAGGGAGCCTTGACGTGGATAAAGTTCCAGTTGCCATCCCTAGAAGCCAAACTTTTGGAATTGATCGAGTTTGAGCCATCGGACCTACGGAAGAAAAAGTACATTATATAATATATATATTCAGAGTGGGGCGACCTCTAAATATTCACCAATCACGCTGCAATTTTGCACAGACCATGTGGACACTAATGGACAAAAACCACACTTGTGGAGACTATCTAAGACAATTTTGAAATTTCCCCCTATGGATTTGGACCACCCTAATATATATATATATATATATAAATTTGAGAATCTGGGAGTGGCAGCTTGAAAACGTTTTGAGTGTCCTTTAATCCGGTCATCAAAATCTGGCAACCCTACAGCCCCGACCACCCCTGTACCAATTGAGCTGGAATGACCCCATATAGTTTTTCATAGTCTGCATTAGTAAGGCAGCATTCACTATGACATAAGCAGAGTACGAGTTAAATAGTTATACAATGTATACAGTCATCCCTTAAAATTCATGTTTTTGAAAAATAGTGGATTTTTGCTGCCAGAGGTCTCCACTCACAGCCTACATCACTAGCATCATAAAGGAGTCTTCCTGTGCCAGTTTTCTTTGAACTGTGCCTCCGCAAACACTTTGCAGGATCTTAATGTTCATTACATCATAACCATGACCCAGTGGCGGCTCATGGTCTGAGAGGGTGGGGAGGCCCACCAATAATTATTGCTATGTTTTATTACATAGTGCGAGGATAGTTATATATGGCATATGCCCATAAATAAATTACTTAAATTAAGATGGCTTAATCTGTACAAAATTATTCATAATATAGATACTACCGCTAAGTTACTAACCATTATTATAAATTAACTAAACAACATGGAGTAAAGTTATTAAAATATTAGAAAATAAAACGAAAAATCATCAATTGGTTTTACTTACGTCTTCTACTTGAAAAGAAGATCAATTCTCCTTTCTTTTCCAGTAGCAAACCTATTTATGATATTTTCACACCAGCAAGGTTGATTCGATAGCTTCACTAGTAATTCCTTTTCTATGGAAATTAATGCTAAGCTTGAAAGTCACTCCTGCCCCATAGTATTTCTTAAGCATGTCTTAATGCGGTTTAGACAAGAAAAACTTCTTTCAACAAATGCAGTAGTGGCTGGGATGATTGCAATGAGACTGAAAAGTCTATAAGCTTGGGGTAGTGTATTGCACAAGTCATTTTCCACAATGTTATTCAATATAGTTTAAATATCAGTGTTATGAAAAAGATGTTTGTTTTCTTCTGCATAAACAGCCATTAGCTCATTTCATAGAAACTGTTTGTCAAAGAAGTTTCCATAGGTAGCTATCAAGGAATTTAAGGCATCTTCCGGGAATTTTGGGGGGAAATTTGCAAATTGGCTACAGAAACTTTAAGGATGCCATGTTTGAGAATCTTGTCCTTATTTGAGTAGTAATATTATCAATGATCTCATAAAAATTCTTTCGATAATGGCAAGATGTTGAATTGTTGGTTTTAAGTCTATTTCTCGAAGCACAAGGAGAATGTCCAGTTGCTGTTTGTGTTTTCTCAATATACTTTTGAAATGTTTCATCATTTCGCATATCTTGTATAGCTGTTTGGCAAATAGATATGTGATCCATGCACATTTGAATATCTATTGATTTTTTTTGGAGAATATTATAAACCACTTCAGTTTTCAAAAAAGATGTCTTGGAAGACCAGAAGATAAAACACAAAGTTAAGTTCAGACAGCTTATTTTTGTAGGCTTCTGCTTGATGTATTGTTTTACCTATAATATCATCGGTATTCATGAGTTCCTGAAAAACCTCAGTCAACTTAACCCTTTCAGTGGAAATTGCCGTGACAATTTTTGCATTGGAATTCCATCTTACTTCACTGTTGGTTGGTATTCATTTTCCCACGATTCAGTCAAGGACGGCTGTTCTTTTTGTTGATTTGTGAAAGAAGGCAGGAATTCCTTGTAAAGTGCCAAAGAAAATATTAACAGCCGATATGTTACAGCAGCTGTGCTGCAATACTAGATTTAAATGATGCGCCAAACAACGGGTAAAAAAAGCTTGAGGAGCATAGCTGCGAATTTTTACTTGAAGCCCATTCAATTCAGATGACATAATACTGGCTCCGTCAAAAGTCTGTGCTATAAGTTTATTTTGAAAATCAAATGGCTGTAATATTTCCACAAGCTGCTGACAAATGCCTGCTGCACTTTTGTCTTGTCCAACATCATAAAAACCTAGAAAATGTTCTTTTATATGTCCATTTCTATCAACACAATGGCAAATGAGTGAACATTGAGCTTTTTCATTCTTGTCAGTTGTTTCATCTACCTGAATTGAAAAAAATGGCGCACTTTTTATGGTGTTTTGTATAGCATCTTTCAGTTCTCCTATAATACATTCAATAATGTCATTTTGTATTATTTTTGACAAGCCAGTAAAGGCCCCCATTTTTTCCCAATGGGATTTCACTTCTTCATTATGATTGAGCATTACATTGAAGATTTCCTTAAAATTTCCTTGATTGTAAGAGCTCTTTGATTCGTCATGCCCACGAAAAGGCAATTCTTGTTTACAGAGGAGACAAGTTAAATCAATCAATCGCTTGAAGACTTCTCTGTTCTTTGCTACTTTTGCATTGTACTCATTTTTTGATCTCTTCGCATATTCATTTAGCTGTTCAAAAATACTGAATGCCTGTTTAGATAACTGTTTAACACAAATATCATTTTGAATGTGCTCTTTCGAAGTGGAATGTCTCTCCAAGCTCCTTGCCAAGTTCTTCCAATCACGAAACCCTTCATCACTCCATACATTTTTTTTCACATCAACTAAAAGACAAGACCAGCAAAACAAACCATTTTTTTGCAAACTTCCACACAGCCACTTATATCTGTCATACCAATTAGATTTAAAACTTCTGTTTTTGCTCTTATTTATTTGAACACAAGAATATGTTTGGAGTTGATCTACCTTTATTTAAAATGTATCTTTTATTTTCTTCGCTTCTTCTAACAAAAGAAATGTCCAATAGTGAAATGATTATCTCAGTAACTTCTTCCATTTTGAAGGGTTAAGTTCACACAAAGAATATAAACTCTGATATATTGTCTTCAAAAACTTACAAATAACATAACACTACCATAATGTAGCCTTTAAAAATGTACAAATAACAAGTTAACACTGACATACCTACGTTGGGTACACTAAATCATATATAAATAACACAAAATTCACTTATAAAGAGTTGAATGACAACGTAACAGGTTCGTGTAAACAAAATATAATAACTAAATAAAAATTTAATTTCACGTGGTATTTAGCAATAATTTTGACTCTGAAGATCTGGTTGCTAGGCAACAGCCATTTAACTCCACCCACTGGCTGGCCATGATAAAGCTCGCGGAGGATTTGTGATTTTGGGCCTCCATTTAACGAATTCATGCCTTTTGACAGGGCAGAATATAAGCGTGGCATCAGTACATTGCCATGACAACCAAGAAGCTGAAGGGAGGCTTTCCTGAATACTTCTTCCTTTTGATTTCTCGTGCTGAATTTGACCATTATAGCTAAAGGTTAGTTATATTCAAGGGGGGAGGGTGATTCTATTGAAAATTAAACTTTTAACAACTATATTTGAAGGGGGAGGGTGATTCTATTGCTAATTAAAATTTTTAACTTAAATTATATTAAAATTTTTAAATTTTGCAATTTAGGAAAAAAATATTTATCGGAAACCAAGGAGGGACAGCCTCCCATGACTCCCCTGTAAAGTCGCCACTGCCATGACCCCAAAGTGCAAGAGAAGTGATAGTAACAGTGGCTCTAGTGGCAGCAAAACACCTAAGATGCCAAAAAAGAAGCTGAATGTAGTGGAGAAAGTGAAACTGTTGGATAAATTAGCTGAAGGAATGAGCTATGCCATATGTGGAAGGTTGTATGGCATGAATGAATCAACAGTGTGGTACATTCATAAGAAAGAGCAGGAAATGTGACAAGCAGTTCCTGCAAGTGCTTTTATAGCTGGGCTAAACATTGCCATAATGTCCGGGATAATGTGATGATAAAGATGGAGCATGCTTTGAACATACAGATGCAGGATATGAATCAGCAGAATGTTCCACTTGATGTGATTATGATTCGTGAAAAGGCAAAAGTCCTCTTCAGCCACTTTTGTGATGCAAATGGTTGTGAAGCACCAGTTGACAACTCCCAACAGCCCTCTTTTTCAGCCAGCAAGGCCTGGTTGAAAACTTTTAAGAAAAGAGTTTCTCTGAAAAATGTGAAACTTAGTGGTGTGTGTTGGCTGACAGTGAGGCAGCAGAACTTTTCAAGTCTGAGTTTGCCAAGTTATGTGAAAATAAGGATTACTGGCATGAACAGGTTTTTAATGCAGATGAAACAGGCCTGTGATGGAAGAGAATGCCAATATGCACATACATAGCAGCCAAAGAAAAGAAAGCATCAGGGTTTAAAGGCAACTAAGGACTGAATAAGTGTGCTATTATGCGGTAATGCAACAGAACACATGGATAAAACCCATGGTGCTGTGCTGTACCAAGCTAAGTATCCTTGTGTCTTTAAGAATAAGGTCATGAACCTGCTGCCTATGTTCTACCAATCCAACAAGAAGGCCTGGATGACAGTGAGCCTCTTCCAAGATTGGTTTCATAATTCAGGGTTCAGTGAATCTTGCCAAGTGATTTCCCTGACCAAATTAAATTTCATTTCACACACACACACACACACACACCTTGTTTTCCTATTATTATTAAGTGCCATTTCTTTACACAATGTTGATGATGATTCCACAGACTTTCTCATAAAACTTACTACTTCAGAATCTTCAGTGAAAAAATTACCTAAACAGTCTGCCATAGCCCATCATTCTTTAGTCATGTTAATTCCCTGACCACCATCCAATTTTTTTTGTTTTCCCTATAATTGTTTCATGTGTGAGGTGGAGAAGTACCTAAGGGAGGAAGAGATAGATTTCAAGGTGCTGCTCATTATAGATAATTGCCCCATTCACACAGAGAGCCTGAAATGTGCTCACCCTGATGTTGAAGTGTATTTCTACCCAAAAACACAACCTCAATAATACAGCCACTTGACCAAGGTGTCATTGCTTGGTTTAAGTCAAAGTACACTGCTTCAGCAGGATTAAAGATGCACTCAACAATGACAATGACCTTGATGTCCACCAGTCATGAAAAGCAATTAACATAGCCCAGTGCATCAAGCACATCAAGGAATCCCAAGATGAAATGGAAGCTAGTGGGATAAATGCATGCTGGAACAATCTATGGCCTGATGCTGTGTATAACTTCAAGGGCTTCCCCTCCACCACTGATGATGTCAACAAGACTGTAAAAGTGGCAAGAGATGTTGGAGAGGGATTCTCAGACATGCAGCCGATTGAAGCTGCCAGAGAGGAGCTCACAGACAAGGACTTGGGAGAATTAGTGAAAAGCAACCAAGAGGAAGAGGAGGAGTTGGACAAAGAGGAGGAACAAAGTGGATGGAACTTGGAAAAATTAGGGGAATGCCTCACTCGTCCGACATGTCAGGCAGTGGAGAGGCCCAGTAACCTCCTGCCACATCATCACCACACATATTATCATCATAGGATTAAAGTTAGTGTAATATTACAGCTATATTATAGCATTATAAGTGGTGGTTTTGAAATTTTTTGGATTTTGTGATTTTGCAGGGGGTCTTGGAACATATCCCTTGTGAATTTTAAGGGAGGACTGTATTTATCAAAGAATGGATAGGTGTGGGGGTGGTTTGGTCTTATACATTAAGAATGACTTTACTTCAGTTCAGAATGATAGTATTAAATTAGACAATAGGGTAGAATCAATTTTGGTTGATATTTGTGTTTCAGGCAGAGAGTATATTTGGATAGGTGCATTTTACAGACCTCCAACCCAAACATAGGAAGTTGATGACAGTATTGTTCAAGAAATAAATAAAGGTTGTAGTGCTAGAACATTAATTATGGGAGACTTCAACATGCCTCATGGATTGGAGTCTTTTAGAGGAAATTAATAGAGAAGGAACTTCTTCACTGACTG
Organism: Bathynomus jamesi; assembly: GCA_023014485.1. Taxonomy (NCBI): domain Eukaryota; kingdom Metazoa; phylum Arthropoda; class Malacostraca; order Isopoda; family Cirolanidae; genus Bathynomus; species Bathynomus jamesi. Next base: position 182,520 of record JAJOZX010002303.1, read on the forward strand.
CTATAATGATTGTTTTCTAACCCAGTTTATATAGACAAACCAATCTTAGAGCTGGTTTTCCAATGATCATAAGCTTATTAGGGAACTTGTAGTAGGAAAGACATTAGGGAATAAGGACCATTTCATCATACATTTTAAGATAGAATTAAATATGCATCTAGTCAATAATGACCATCCAGTCCCTTGCCTCTCAAAGGGTGACTATAGCAAATTTAGGGAGTTGTTAGGCTCAGTAAAGTGGGATAATGAATTTGCCAATAAAACTGCTATTGAGATGTGGTCTAAATTCAAAGAAATTCTAGAGGATGTACAGTGTAGGTGTATTCCTTTCAGAACTAGAAATACACTAAATATATATATATTTTCTACAATAGTTTGCACAAAAAATGAGTGACAAATTTGAATAAAGCGACTAAAACTATCTCATAAAAAGTTATTTTGATTTACAGGTCCAGCCCATGTCATTTAATACATATTGACCATAAAAATGCCCAGTTCTTTCACTGCCAAAAGCGTCGGTCAAACAGTAAAAAGTGCAACTTTAAATTATCCCTAGCGAATAATACGTTTTTTGAAGGATCCCAGCAGATCTGTAAAAGTAGCAGAAAAAAATCAAGAATTAATGCCCAGTTAGGTCAATTGAATGCCTGGTTAGATCAACTGAATGCCAGTTTAGGTTAATTGAATGCCCGATTAAGTCAACTGTAAGCCCTTGACAATTGGTTAAATCATATTTTCATTAAAAACACATTAATTATTTAAAGTACTCTAACGTGTTTGTGTTTCATTTCTCCAAAAAAAGAGTTATTTTTTAAATCAGTGACCAAAACTATATTAGTATACCAATTTTCATTAGAATTGGCAAACAGTAGCTTGTTGGTTAATTTTAAGAAAAATTTGGACACTTTCATGAATGATAGAGATAGTTTGTAGATTGTAGGGCAATATCCTATTTTGGTATCCCAAATTATTCAACCAACCAAAAATAAACAGTACTCCAACACTTTCAAATTATTTGTTTATGTTAATTAAGTTAATTGACTACCCAGTTAGGTCAACTGTATCAGGCACGTGCCGTGAGTAAATACTCAGGGTAGGCAGACTCAATGAGCGAGTGAAGCGAGTGGCTCCAAGCTAGGGGGTCTGGGGTGGGCACAAGCTCCCCCAGCAGGTTCCGGGGCGGAGCCCCAGCCACCAACGAATTTTAAGCATAATTAACCCCTTCCGCACCATTTGTGCTAATTTTTGGTCAACAACAAATATTTACTTACCGCTTTATTTGTAGATGAATTCCATTCTTCTCTCTTTGTTAGTAATAAAAATATCTGTAATTTTTTCAAAGAAATTGTAAGTGGGATTTTGCTCCATTTTAGTAAATCTTTCCTTTTCAATTGAAATTAGGGCAAGTGATGAAAGCCTTTCCTGTTTCATTCTATTCCTGGTGTAGCTTTTAATTCTTTTCAAAGCTGAAAATGACCTCTCAACAGAAACTGTTGTAGCTGGAATTGTTAAAATCAATTGCAACAGCTTCACCGCTTCAGGAAACGTTAGTTCAAGTCCATTTTGAAATATGAAAGCAAGCAAATCTTTAACTGATTTATCCGTGAACACTTGTGCACTATAAATTCCAGCTAGATCAGTTTTCAATCTTATGACCGAAGAAGTTACCATAATTCTTCTCTAAACTTTCTAGTGCATCCTTATCAATTTCTGTAGCTAGTTTTAGAAACTTTTTACTAAGCACACCGGACAAAAAATTAGTCACCCCTCTCAGAATGTACCTAATAACGTGTGACGGCGCCTCTGGCCTTGATAACCGCACGAATCCGGCGAGGCAGAGACTCTACGAGGTTGTGCATGTACTGAACATCGATTTGCTACCACTCGTTCATCAGCCAGTCCCGAAGTTCCGCCAGAGTCCGTGGGTGTCTATTCCTGCGCTTCACTTTCTGTTTCCAGCCTGAACAACACCTTCGACGCATTCAGGATTAAAGGCTTCATTGGACCTGCGATGTACTCGTCGCCTCCCATCATTGGAGACCAAACGAAAACGGGACTCATCGGACCAAATTACACGTTTCCAATCTGCCGCAGTCCAGTTTTTGTGCCTCTGAGCCCATTTATAACGTGCCAATTTGTGACTTGCTGTTAACAGCGGCCTCTTCCGTGGTACCCTGCTCCAGATGTCCATCGCATGCAGTTCTCGTCGCAATGTCCATTCGGAAATTGGTTGCTGGAGAACCTCATTGGTTTCTTGGAGCAATTGTTCTCTGGTTTGAAAATGATTTGCAGTTACTAGACGAGAAACATGGCGGCAGCCCCTATTGTCGAGAATTGTTTTCCGGCCACAGTTACGCCGTCGATTTTCAGTTGATTGCGAACTACACCACTCTTTGTAAACTCACTGGACAGTATGCGTTGACACACCAACAAATTGGCTACTTCAGACATTTTGTGTCCGTGGGCTCTGCCAAACACGATGGCTCCTTTTTGCCACTGAGTAACGTCTGCCTCACGACCCATTTTGCAGACTATATCCAACACACACTTTGTTCTTCACCACCTCACGAAACAGATCTGATCCTGTGTGCTATGTCACCGCTACTTGTCACTTACCAATGCTACATCAGCGCCCTCTGTGTGACCTTGAACTTCCTACTATCGGTGCTATTAGGGGTGACTAATTTTTTGTCCGGTGTGCTTATCAACTAATGAAATAAATTGTAAATTTTTGAAGTCACTGTATCTTGCTTCCATATGCTGCAGTATATCATTCAATATTAGAGAGAATATTCTTTCTCTTTCTTTTTTAATTGGACCTTTTGTACGACATTTTGATTCAGTCAAGTTATTTTCTTTGAAACATTCTTCAAACTTCTCATAGATATCATCAAAATTTTTGCGCAGACCCTCGAGGGAATTCATTGTTTCATTGATTCTTTCAATGCAATATGGAATATCTATAATTTTAGTTTGTAAGATATTGAAGAGTGTGTCAGTTCTAATGAAAATCTTATCATATACCATGAGAAGAAAGTATGTTGAATCTTTCGTTAGCCAATTATAAAATCCATTACTTCTCACTAAAGTATCTGAGTCCCACAATAAAGGATTGAGCTGTCAATGTTGTTGAAAAGTTTACAAAGGTCACTATGATAGTGTAAAATAGTTTGCACTAGCTTTGAGTTAGAACTCCATCTCATTGGTGCAGCCTTTGGAATGCGTTTATGTACTATTTCATCAAGAAATTGCGTTCGTTTTGTAGTGTGATTGAAAAATGCAGCAAGACCATCAATGGTCTTGAAAAAGATTGTACATTCAGGTATAAATTTCGCTGACTGAGATAGAACAAGATTCAACTTGTGAGCGTAGCAATGGGTAAATAACACTGATGATGCCTTTTCTCTTACTTTAGCTTGAACGCCATTTAAATGCGATGCCATTACTGATGCTCCATCATATGTCTGTGCTACAAGCTTCTCAGCACAGTTGTATTTATCTAAATTTTTAAATATGCATTCTGTTACACCAGTAGCTCTTCTGTCTTTAAGTTCGTCAAATCCTATGAAAGCCTCTTTAATTTCAGAATCCAATACATATCTTAAAACTGTGGAACATTGAGCTGTATTTGAAATATCAGTCGATTCATCCACTTCTATAGCAATGAATGGGGATCTTGCGATATCTTCTTTAATATTATTTTCTACAGCTATGCCTACTGCTTCAATCAAGGCATTTTGTATCTTGTTAGAAACGCCAGAAAACACGGATGAAGTCTGTAAATGTTGTGCTAATTTTTGGTCAAATTTTGCAGTGTAGTTCAGTAACTCAATATAGTTTCCACGATTTAAAGAGGATTTATCTTCATTATCACCGCGGAAAGCAAGTTCTTGTTTAATCAAAAAGCAAGTAGCAGAAATTAATGTTTTCAGTATGTCTCTGTTTTCCTTTACCTTTTTATTGTGAATTTCAATGCTAAGTTTTTTTGCTTATCTATGCTCAAGTCGATTCGTGTAGATCCAAATGTTTTCAACGATATTTGACTTTCATAATGCACAGCAGACCTCTCGTGCTTACTTAAAGCATTAGTCAAATTATTTAAATCACAATATCCTGTTCTTATCCACACACTTTCACTAGATATGGAAAATAACAAGCATGGAAAACAAAAGAGTCTACCTGTTGTAACACAACCACATAACCACTCTTTCTTGCTGTACCACGTCGTTTGAAACGTTCTGATTATTTTTGTTCCTTTACGCTGTAGCAACTGTTTCAGTTCCGGTGTCAGCCTACCATTTTTAATCACATTCAACCTTTCTTCATAAGACAGTTTAGAAAAATTCTTAAGATACTCACTGTCCATATTTGAAAAGGGTTAAATTTTGAAATAAAATGTCTAAAATTTAGTTCAATCACCAGAGGCAAACGACAACACAGACGCGCGCACAGCCACACACCCGACCATGTGCCCGAACGGCAAAACACTGAGTGAAAAGCAGAACTAAATCTGCTTATATAGCGCAGTATTTGTCACAGCTTGGAGCTCCACTCATGGCACGTGGGAAAATTTCATTGTCAAGTGTTAATATACCGTATATAAAGGTTGAAAGGCACGGGGAAATTGTGCTTCTAACACAATATTATCCATTTACAAATTTATATTGAATTTCATACATTAAATTAACATTTATATAATGAAGTGAAAATCATTTACTTTTTATATTTAATATTTTTAGTTTTATTCAGGGTAAGCACTGCCTACCTTGCCTACCCAGAGGGCACATCCCTGAACTGTATGCCCTTGATGATTGGCTAGTTTAAGTCTTGATATTTTCGTTAGTTTAAACAAAAATATCATGACTTGACTTAACCAGTTTGTTGAATAATTTGGTATACCAAAATAAGATATCACTGATTGTAGATACTGTATAGTATATTCTTAACTTAAGTTATGTAGGCTACTTTGGTATAGTAGCTGAATACACTAGACTCTTGAAAATTTGGCACTTCAAAATCTGGCATATTTTGAAATCACTAATTTTAAAATCATAAATGAAAATAATAAATCATACTGCTTCAGAGACTAATAAATCCATTTGTGAGCGGAAATCATTGCATAAACCTCAATTAGATCAACTGATAAAGTTTTACAAGAGTGGTTTGCTTTAAAAAGGTCAGAAGGTATTGCTATTTCTTGGCCCATTCTGTCAATGTAATAACAACAATGTTTTTAGACTAAGTTTAGAATACAAATTTTCAAATAAATAAAGTTCCTTAATTATGTTTAATTGACAATGATGTTCTGTAACACATTATTGGCCCATTGGCTTTTATAACTACGATCTTTGGATTAATAAAACAGTAAGTTTATGTTCATTTTTTGTTTACTCTGTACTTTATTATTATAAAATGACCTCTCAAAAACACAACATACTTCAAAATCTGGCACATGCAAATCCTAAAGGGTTCCAAATTCTACAGAGTTTACTGTAATTATATGCTCATTAGCTGACTTGAGATTGACATGTTGCAAGATTTTATTATTATAAATTATAGCTCATGACTTGGATAACCTCAATAGGCCCCAGTGAGGCAGATATTGGAATTGGAATTTTATTTTTCCATAACTTCTTGGATATACAAGGTTTCAGCATATACTGACTTTAAATAGATCTGTTAAGAAATAAATTGGCAGACATCAAAATAATGCACATCATTTTTTTAAAAAAATCGAGAAAAAAAAATGGGTATACAATTGACCTAACTAGGCCTTCAATGTTATTCTGATATCTGGCATTGAAGGCCCAGTTAGGTCAACTGTATGCCCTTGACAATTGGTTAGGTTAAGTTGTGTTATTTTCATTAGTTTTAACGAAAATAACATGATGACAACCTAACCAATTGTCAAGGGCATACAGTTGACCTAACTGGGCCTTAAATGGCAGACATCAGAACAACACCGAAAGCCCAGTTAGGTCAACTGTATGCCCTGACTGGGCTGAAACCTATAAATCCAAGAAGTTATGGAAAAATAAAATGCTTTTGGAGATGGTGTGTATTATTCCAATGTCCACCAATAAAAAAATTTTTTTATTTTTTCTAAAAAAAAAAAAAATTATCCAACTGTATGCCCTTGACAATTGGTTAGGTTGTGCTATTTTCATTTGAAAAATTTTTTTTTACATTTTTCCTAAATTTATTTCTTAAGATTTAAAATCAGCATATGCTGAAACCTATAAATCCATGAAGTTATGGAAAAATAAAATGTTTTTGTAGATGATGCGCATTATTCCTAAATTCAGGGCTGTGGAGTCGGCACATAAAAAAATGACTCCAACTCCTCAATTTTTTGTCTGTCCGACTCCGAAGGTATATTAATTCTAAATCTGCTATGATGATAATTACACAATAGGCATTTCATCACCACCATATAGTGATGTTAAAAAATGGTTTTTTTTATGTCCATGTTGTTTTTTTGTTTTTTGTTTTTTTTTTTTTTTTTTTAATAATTAATATAGATATTGCCAACTTAATTATAAGGTATACTTTTGCAATAAATAAAAATAAATAAATAAATAATAAAATAGGCTATATGGTACCAGTATAGAATGTCCTTTTCAGCCTATTTACAGAAAAAAACTGGCCTTTTTCTTGCACTGAAAGTCTTGTATCTTGAGATCCGTTAAACTTGCGAGAACACTGGCTGGGAGCTGACTGCCCATTGTCCAACCTTTCCAGGACTCTCCCATCCATGCCTCGGATTTTGAATCTCCCACTTAACTATCCTTTAGACCCACGATGACATATTTTCCCCCCCGAGACCATCCATATATATACATACACATACACCAATATATACATATATACCAATATATACATAAATAGGTGCTCCTTTAGTATGCGGTCTACAAATTCTGCCTCGCTCTACTTTTTTCAAAGTGCAGTCTACAGGTTTTTTTTGTTAAATTTGTGCCTGCTCAAGCATTCTGCCACTTTTTTTTTTCACTAAATGACTCACTCACATGACTTAGACCCTATTTGACCTTGAAATTCAAAATGATTGTTTAACATCAGTAGCTTGAGAAATTTGAAGCAGTAAAGTTGTAAACAATTCAATTGCTGGTGCTACTATAGTATGCGGTCTACGTACGATTGGTTAGGTTTAGTAAAGATATTTTCGTTAAAACTAACGAAAATATCATGACTAAACCTAACCAATCATCAAGGGCAACTGACATTAGGATGTAAACAAGCTAAGAAGGTATACTTACATTTAAACTTTTTGTGTTTTTAACTTTTCAATAAATTTTTTTCCTTACATTTAAACTTTTTATGTTTTTAACTTTTCAATAAATTTTTTTCAAGTAAGATTGTCATTTCAACCTTCTTTAACTATATTTAAAAAACAAATTGGTATAGACTGCATACTAAAGTGTGAATTTGTCTGTAGACCGCATACTAAAGTATGAATTTGTCTGTAGACCGCATACTAAAGTATGAATTTGTCTGTAGACCGCATACTAAAGTATGAATTTGTCTGTAGACCGCATACTAAAGTATGAATTTGTCTGTAGACCGCATACTAAAGGAGCACCCATAAATACTTATATACATATATTTATATCTATTATATACCCCATACACACGCATACATCCAGAATTCCAGATACATATGCACGCATACTCACATATATACCTACACAAACTCATACACCTCTATTTCGCCCTTTCATTACCTCCAAGATCATTTAGCACATACGGTACAGTAATATCCATACAGCCAAAAGAAACCGATTAAGCACAGACAGAGCAGCAAAGCTAGTATTTATATCCCAAAATGCAAAATTCCAAGAAAGTGAAGTAAAACATGGTGCTACATTGGCTTCGTCAACATCCAAATCTGCAATAAGTACCAGTACCTATGATATTGAAACTATATGCTCTAATCAATCTAGTGATAATGATTCTTCAATGGAAATAGAATCAGATAATGAAAGTTAAACAGCATTAGGTTAACACAAAGGTTAAAGAAAGAGATGAATATTTTTATTTTTCTATTTGGAATATATATATATACATACTGGTATTCTTGCCAATCACAATTATATATATTGTTTTATACCAGTATTATGTATTTTTTATTATGTATATTATACCAGTACCTGTGATATTGAAACTAGCATATATGCTCTACCCAATCTAGTGGTGATTCTTCCATGGAAATGAAGGTTAAACATTAGGTTAACAAAAAGGTTCAAAAAAAGGTGAATATTTTTTTTTTCTATCTGGAATATACAGGGTGTTCGGAAAGTCGCTGTGCACTTATATTTATTTAATAGCATACAATAGTATAACATTGCATATATGATAGAGGTATGGATGGGACCATCGAACTTATAAAAGGTGTTGAAGTGATGTCCTTTAACAGCAATACAGGCCTGGACCCATCTTATTTTATTTTGAAACACCTTTGTCAATTCTTCTTTTGAAATGGACCTTATGTACGCAGTTATTGCAGTTTTCAGGTCATCAAGCGTGAGTGGACGATCTCGATTATATAAGTGCACAGTGACTTTCCGAACACCCTGTATATACTGGTACTCTTGCCAATCACAATTATGTATATTGTTTGAAATGAGGAAGAATGTTTTATGTTCTAGTTAAAAAATATATATACATATAAAAAATGAGGGTTTGTTTTTCCTTTCTATTATATACTTTTTGCGTGATTCAGTTTTTCTAAAAGATGACTATATATACTAGGTATAACTGTATAAGCATGGTAGTATAGTAAATTATAGGTAATATTAATATACTTATTAGATTAAAGGAAGAAAAATATGGAATAAGTTTAAAACAATAAAAAACAAAAAAAAACACTTCATTTTAAACAAAAAAAACAAAAGACAAAAAAACAAAAAAAAATGACAATAAAAAATGACTCACATCACTACTACCACGTGAATCATCAGGCTACTTTTTAAACCCATAACCTGCAAAGTTTGAGTCTAATGGTTGTAGCGATGCCATTATGGCTTTATTATTTTTTATTTATGAAAAAACAAAATTCATTGAGCATAAAACAAAAAAAAAATTAAATTTAAGACTATGACAAAATAAAAAGTTCATTAAATGCAATCAAAAATATAAAAGTTTTCCTGCAAAATTTATTAAACTAAGGCCAAGGGTGAAAATCTAAAATTTACGAATAATTTGTTCTTAGGAACAGAATTGCTTCTGCCAGATCCTCTTTCATTGAAGCCCTTAAATCTGATTTAATTATTTTCAGTGCGGAAAACAGTCTCTCCACACTGACCTGAGTGGGTGGCATGGCTGTTACTATCATAGCTGGGTGCTCTTCCAATATGTGCTCTACCGCGAAACTGTGATCTACCATATTCCAATACGTGCTCTACCGTGAAACTAGCCTTATAAGGCTAACTAACGAAAATATCATGACTTAACCTAACCAATCGTTAGGTCAACTATACGCCCTTGACGATTGGTTAGGTTAAGTCGTGATATTTTCGTGTTAGCCTTATAAGGCTAACTAACGTACCTGCTGCTAATCCAAATAATCTAAGGTAGATCACGTATTGGAATGTAAATTTTAAGGTAGAGCATATATTGGAAGAGCACCCATAGCTGTATCTCTTAAAATCTCTGGATATGTGGGGATGACTTCTTGTATTGTCAGTTTAGATGAGCGATCATATTTTTCCATTTCTTTTAGGCCATCAAAAAAATCTTGCTTAAATTTCATTAGTTTAACATCAAAAGGTTGCCTATGCATGTTTAAGCAGCGACGCTTTGCTTTTGAGCATTCAATTTTATCTAAATATTTTTAAGTCTAATTCTTCATCATTTGAAGAGGATGAGAGGGACTTACTACTCATATCTTCATCCTGTGGTTCAGGATTTTCAGGTAATAGCCCTTTTATGCAAATTGCAACCTCGCAGAGGGCCTCTTTTGCTTTAGCAATTTGTTCTTCAGTCAACAAAATTCGGTTCATTAGATCTATGTAGACAGCAGCTAATAAGATCTCATTTTCCAGTAGCAGACCCTCTCTTTTCTTCATTGAGGATACAATTCCATCAGCAATTAATCCTCCACTTTGGGATAGACGAAATAATAAATTTTTCCATTCCTATAAGAATGTACCAGGAGTTAAATCCTCTGCTTACAACTTTTTGGTGACAGTATAAAGGTGAGCAAGCAGAGCTTCTAATTGTGTAACCTCCCTCCATTGAATTTCAGTTAGTGAAGCATCGGGATTATCAATGTCTTCTAGGAAGGGTTCTAAATCAAGCAAACGCTTAATCATCATATATGTGCTCCCCCAGCATGTCGCTTGGTCCAAAATAGCTCCCTTTCTGCACGTCTCTGGATAATAGCATCAATTTTAGAGGTCCTGGCTGCAGTGGCTACTTGCCTCAACTTGCCTATCAGAGTAGCTGCATGGCGGTCTTTCAATCCATCTCTTATTGCTAGCTGCAATGTATGTACAACACAATGCATATGTTGGATTAGAAAGAGCTTAGATGCTTCTTCAACAATATCATCTAAAATTTCATCGCTCTGTTCTGTTTGTGCTGTTTGAGAATCAGTTTCAGGAATGTCATCTTCATTAGCCACTTTTTCTTCATCAACTTTATTCAGCTTTTCTATTGTGCTTAGCATGTTTGAAGCATTATCTGTGACAATACATAGAATCTGCTCTTTCTTAATTACAAAGTCTTGTAAAACTTCCTCCACTAACTTCTGAAGATCTGTCATGATGCGCCTCGGTGTCCTTTACCCCCAATGTCCGAGTTACTATTTTATTGTTTTTATCAACAAATCTAGCATTGATGGCAAAATAGTTAACTCTATGACACGTGGCTGCATCCATTTTAATAAACATGAAGCGTCCCTTAAGAGTTCTTCGAAGTTCTTTCTTTTTATTTGTGGCTTCTTCAACTATAATTTTTCTGATACTTTGTCTTTCCAGAGAAACTACAAGTTTCTTGGCCATTTCTCCATTTAGGCCTAGAAAGGCTGGTTGTGAAAATAAAGATAAGGCTACACCATTTCTTACCACCAGTTCGATGATGTGCTTCTTGAACTTTTCTGTGATCATTGTTACGGTAACTTTGTCTGTAGTAAAGAATCTTGTAAGTGGTGCTTGTCATTCAGTAGATTTCTGATCTTTTGTTAACTTTGAAGTAGTTGGAAGATTTTTATTACTATCTTTCTCAATGACAACTTCTAAAATTTTGGGATGGAAATGCTGCAAATGTATTCAAATTTGATGCTCTGGTTGGTGCATTTTTATCAGAGCCAGTAAAACTACTGATTTTTGCTTCACATAATTTTTCACCATCATCATCTTCTATCATACACTGACACACGAAATGTTTCCCATCTGTGGTTATTGTAAAATATTCAAAAACTGCAGACTTTGTTGGAAGTGTCTTTGCCATTGTGAAAGGGGTTTTAGACTTGAAAGTTAAAAACTTATGAAATTTAGAAAGAACTCGAAATTAAATAAGCATTAAAAATAAAAAATATTATCTGAAAAGAAAAAATTAATTAATGGCATTAGTGTCTGAAATGGAAAATATTGTGTTTATTATTTAAGTGGTTTAACCACCATAGCTGCCAGTGATATCACACAAAAAAACATATTTTATTAAAATTTATATTGAGGTCGGAGTTGGTACATTTTTACTGACTCCGACTTCAGCAGAACCAAAATTGCTTCCGACTCCACAGCCCTGATTCCTATGTCCGCCCCCAGCAGCTTCATGTTTTCCAAATTGCCTCAGCCAATATCAAATTAAAAATAGTGAATATCAAGAGCTGGAGGCAGGCTGAATAGCCTCTTCCAGAACATCATATATGAGTAGACCTATTTTTTCCAGTCAGGCTCTAAGATACCCCAACCCATCAGGGACAAATTTTAATCCATCCCTAGATGTTTAAAAACGAAACTGATCAATTTTCCGCTACTTTGAGTAATTATTTTTTCCTCAAACACGTTAGTGCAAGACTATAACAGTATGATCGAATTTTTCATTATTAGGCCGAGGCCAATGCCGACTTCCACAATTTGGAAAGAATTTTTCCAAAAATGGGAGGGGCTTAGGCCAACCGGCTGCCTTCTCAAAGCCTAAGCTGTAACAAGGAGTTACTATTAATAATTAAAAACTATTTCTGCTACTTACCATTATTAATATACCTAATTATATTTGAAATCATTTTTTTGTAGTTTTACGTTCAAGTTTTAGTTATTGGCAGGGTTGCCAGACTTTTCAACCTCAGTATGCCAAATAGCTTTCTAAAATAAGCCAGATTACACAGGATTAAGCCAAACTAAATTTGCTTTCAAAATTATCAAACATAGGTTACATAAACTATGTAATACCAAACAAATACGGGAGAGGAGAGGGGTGGGGGTAATGGCTTTTTTACTTTTGTGTGTGGGGGTAATGAGGGAGTGGGGGTGGGAGGTAATGGAGTGGGGGTGGGGTAATGGCAGTTTTTTTTATTTTGTAACTTAGCCACTTCTTCCTATGAGGGCCTCATATAATATAATAAAAAAAATACATGAAAAAGTGAAAAAAAATGTCTTTTTCGCTTTGCATTTGTGATTGATTGGGTAGCCCGAAAGGACTCACAATTTAATTGGGATATTAAGCTTATTATATTAAGCTAAGGAAAGGATTTTGGAACATAGAATACGAAACATACTGGAACCTGGGTTACTGGAATATGAATGTGGCTTTCGTGCAGGCCGGAGTACTATAGATCAAATTTCAGCCATAAGACAATATCTTGAGAAGAGCCGAGAATTCAATTTGGACCGCTTCATATGTTTTTTGGATCTGGAGAAGGCATTTGATAGTGTGCCCAGGGAGAAGCTGTGGGTGGTTTTGAGTGAGAGAGTGCCACCCAAGTTTCTGAGAGCAGTAATGAGCACCTATAGGGTCTCCCAGAGTACGGTGGTGGGATCGGAGGAGTGGTTTGATATAAGTGCAGGAGTTAAACAAGGGAGTGTTCTGGCACCCATTTTATTTATTGCCTACATCAACAGGGTTATGGAACACATAACTAAGGAAATAGAAATTTTTGGATATGCTGATGATGTGGCTGTTGGGACTAACACAGCACAATCCCTGGAGAGAATTATGCAGAGGTGGGATGAGAGATTGAGGGAGTATGGACTGAAACTGAATTATGATAAAACTGAATATATGGTGGTAACGAGGGGAGCGAACGAGGATGGAATCTTTGTTGGGGAAAGGGAAATGAAAAAGACGGACACATTTAAATACCTTGGTAGTGTGATAGCAAATGATGCGGGTATAGATGCAGAGGTGAATGAAAGAATTGCTAAATATAGCAGAAATGTTTCCTTCCTGTACCCCCTATTGAAAGACCAAAACACCCCTAAAAAGGTAAAGACGCATATATACTCAACAATATTGAAACCAATCTTACTATACGGCAGCGAGACTTGGGCCCTAACCACAAGGACGAGGGGAAAACTGCAAGCAGCTGAAATGAGGGTCCTGAGATTTATAGGAGTAAGTAGATTCGATAAAATAAGGAACACTGAAATAAGAAGGCGATTAGGTGTAACTTCGGTTAATGAGAATATTGAGAGGAACCAACTGAGATGGTACGGGCATGTCCAACGAATGCCGGTGGAAAGGACAGCAAGAAGAATGCTGGAATGGGCCCCTCAAAACAGAAGACCAGTTGGAAGACCCAAGATCCGATGGATGGATAACATCAAGAGTGCTGGCGAGAAGTGTGGAATCAGTCTCCAACGGGCGAACTTGATGTGTGGAGATCGTGAGGCATGGAGGAGTCTCGTCCGAGGGCTCCCAACTGACAGACTGCTTTAGGTCTACCAGGCGCCTGGTAAGAAAGGTAAGAAAGAATTAAGCTTATATTACCGATATTTTATAAAGTATTGGTGGTTACGATTGTACCATCCAGTGATATGCCATACTTTTGTCGCTTAGCCACTTCTTCCAATGAGGGCTTCATATAATATAATTTTAAATCTACAACCAATAAAAAAATGAATAGTGGAAAAAAAATCCGGAGGGCGATAGCGAGCTACCGCTTGTGTTTTACTATATTGGATTTCCTTGGAAGGATAGTTTTCTTACATACCTTACAATAGGCTTCCAGAATTCCCAACTGAGGATTTAATGATAAAAGAAAATTCAATTTCCCACTGCTTTCTAAATTTTCTGAAACTATCATAATTCACTTTCTATGTTTTGGACAATGACATTTTAAATCATAAACCCTAAGTTAAATAAATAAACACACAGAATTGCTTTTAAGTGAAATAAACTCAGAATTAAATGAGTCACAACGTGGCCTAAATTAACAAACTGAAGAATGATCACATGAATCATTTTGTAATTACTGTGTGGCAACTATACTAATATAAAAGTAACCAAAAATTAATATTTATAATTTATATAGTCTTACAGGTTTACTAAATAAAAGTAGCAAATATTAATTTCTACATCCATTTATGATGACACATTGATGAAATTAGGAATAACCTATGCAAATCAGCCAGTAATTGGCAGAAATTAAGCCAAATTTTAGTTTTACGCCAGGCGATATTTTCTTAAGCCAACCACTTTCGAAGTAAGCCAAAATTTCTGAGTTTGGCTTCGAAAAGAGCCAAATGGCAACCCTCGACTGATTGGTGTTTTCCTTGGTGTTTTTATAGGGAGGGAAAACCAAATATTTTCGATTTTCTTCAAATTTCGCACAGATGTTGGAATCATTTTGGAGTTGCTCCATTTAAAATATTTAATAATTTTCAAAGTAGTTTAGTAGGAATGGGTCATTTTCCCGTTATTACTCACTAATATAAAATATATCCGAATTTACGGAATATTTGCTTATTAATTATGTATATTAAAAAATAAGCTAAATTTCCCTTACTATACTTCATTCTAATTATTTTCGGAGAGTTTTACAAAAATCGAATTTTTGTCGATAAACGAGAAAAATTCAAACATGCCTTGATGTTTTTATAGTGGGAAAAACCCAAATACTTTCGATTTTCTTCAAATTTCGCACAAATGTTGGAATCACTTTGGAGTTGTTCCACTTAAAATATTTGATAATTATTCAAAGTAGTCTAGTAGGAATGTGCCTCTGCCGTTGAGGATGGTGGTATTGGCAGTGACAGCACATGGCCTGGACTTTGGCATGAAAATTGGTTTTTCTGGTGTATTTCACTGTGTTTTGTGTGAATCTGACCTTCATTTCTTGTGCAAATGAACGGTTGTGGAGATATGCCCCCCCCCCCACACACAAATCCTACGATTTTGAAGCCCCGGAAATGGGCAGGGCTTTGAAATAGTGGGAAATTGTGGGGTAAAAGAGGGCGTGCTCCTAGCCGTAGTGGCAGTACCAAACCTAAAAAACCCAACCTAACCTAACCTAACCTAGGTATCGTCGAAACACCGCTTAATGACGTTGTAATAGGAAAGGTCACAACCGGTACACACAACGGCTATAATGAATTTGAATTTGGAGCTCAACGTCGTTTTCTTCCGGAAAATGCATCTCTGCATGGGCAAAGAAACTCACACAATCCTCCCACACGTCACGGTTGACAAACCATACGTCATTGTCGACACATTGATTTCAATCGATTTTAATCGATCCAAAAATTGCTTATATCTCCGTTAATATCAATTTGCACAAGAAATACAATAGAAGAAAATAGATT
Organism: Bathynomus jamesi; assembly: GCA_023014485.1. NCBI lineage: Eukaryota > Metazoa > Arthropoda > Malacostraca > Isopoda > Cirolanidae > Bathynomus > Bathynomus jamesi. The sequence goes on from JAJOZX010002303.1 coordinate 198,281, forward strand.
CAGATTTAAATTATACATAAGAGAAACCTATTGTCATCCCAAAGTCCAGGTCATGTGCTAAAACGAATATTAACCTGTATCACCCCTCTTCTTACGTGTTTGGTTTGCCTACGGGTGTGATTGGCGATATTGTGAGGTTGGAAGGTGAAGAAATATTGTTTGCATGAAGTGCAGAATGCAGGACCTGGGTGAAGCTGGTAGCCCTGGGGCTGAAGCATGCAGCCCAATGGTTAATGACCAGAGTGGTGCCTTCAGCTGCATGAAATTATAATGTCATTATGTGCTGCTGTGAAGTCTTTGTCATCACAGATGGAGACACTACACCAAACTGTTACTGAGATAGCTGTTCGTCCGCAGCCTTCTGCTCCTACCTCGGTTGTTCCCCGGGCTGAGACTTTGAGACCAATAAAATTTGCGAGGAGGTGCGTGAACTTGAGGAGAGAAATAAGAGAAAGCAATCAATAATTACACAGGCCTACAATGGTTTTGGGGTCTGGCTAATTATGTGTCCTGTAGTAATTAATGCATGCTGAGTTAAAAAGTTATATCTATTTTTCTCCATCACCCACGGATTTTTCGCAAAACGTCATACTGTTTTTGTCCGTTTCGGAATGAAATACAAGAAAATGATATCGCATTGTTCATCATGACAAAGTTGGAAGCCTCTGGTTACCGATATTTCTAGTAAATCTAGTATAATCTGTCACATTTGTATTGCATTAATAGTCCTCTATTTTCTTCACTTTAATTGAGTTTTGTCCATTTTTTATCAAAATGTACACAAGTTGTTATTTGGATATATGAAATACATTGTACAAGGTAAGGAAAAACGTGTTTTCCTTTTGCTTTTTTTCCCTTACGTGATACAAGAAAATGGGTGTCACTTTTGAAATCAGTGTAGCAAATTTAGGGAAGATCACATATTAGAACATAAACACCATTCTACAAGTTTCAATTTGTAGGCCTGTGTTATCAGAGGTCTGCATGATTCTGATGTTGATTCTGTTGCCACAAAATTTGGGGAAATATCAAACATGTTACTGGGTAAAACAGTTGTGCTGTCTGATATTAGAGTGATTAACAGGAAAAAAGTTATATTTAGGAGAAAGATTGTTAGAGATGATGAACGACAGCAGCTGCTTTCGAAAGTGAATAAGTTTAGGGACTCTTCTGATTTTAAGTCAGTTTATGTTCATAGGGATTTGACATACCAACAACGACAGGAGTTGTTTCGGAGATCCCAGAATGCAAAACTTAACAATAATAATAATAATAATAATAATAATAATGGTAATAGCAATGGTAGTGGATCTCAGGCCAGTGGGGAGATGGGTGAGGGGGGGGGAAGATGTGTCGGATGGGGTTGGCCTGGTTGCCTTTGGAACTTAGACAGTTTCTTTAAACAGCCGGGCCGGTTTTTGGCGCTGAATGTGTTTCTTACACTTTGAAAATACTGTAGGTCATGTTAATGTAAACTCAATCATTAATAAAGTAGATTATATACAAAGTTTCTTATGTGATGATAATGTTGATATTTTATGTATCAGTGAATCTTGGCTATTACCTTCTGTAACCAGTTCTTACATAGGCATTTTTTACTAGGAAATTGTCAGAAAGAATGCAGTAGGAAGGGTGCCTAAGCATGGGGTTTGCATTTATATATGTAAGGCTCTGAAGTATAAGGCAATAGAATACCTCTGTCCTATTGTTGTAGCGGTTCAACTTACTGCAGTCAATGTTTATGTTGCAGTTGTTTATCATCCACCTTCTTACACCGATGTTCACAATAATAATGTAATTGATTTTCTATTTGAGTTTTTCAGTGGTAAAGAAATAATATTGTTGGGAGATTTTAATTTGCCAACATTGTCTTGGCGACCCGAAGTTCGTAATAACCTTACTTCAAGGGCTAATCAAGCATGATTGGGCTATTTTAATACTTTGGGTTCACAGAGTGGATAATAGAACCAACATTTCTCATCTCTGGTAATATATTGGATTTGCTGCTTACAACAGAGGATGATAGGGTGGGCAATGTTGCATTGTTAGAACCCTTGCAAGGGTGTGGTCACTCTCCAATATTATGTGAATATTTGGTTCAGAGCGAAGTCCTTAGTTAGGGGTTTACTACTCTGAGGCTGTGGTACAGAGGAAGATATAGCAAAGTACAGTGTGTCCGTAAAGTCATGGTGGGATTTTAAATAGCTATATTACTGCAACGAAACATGATAATGAGATGAAAAAAAGGCAAATTGAAGAACAACTCTAAAAGAATAACTTTATTTAACGTAGTTCGATATGGGCTCCTCTGGTAGCCCTGCAGACATCTAGGCGGTGATTCAATTCCAGCCACACACGCCCAAGAACATCAGGAGTGACGGATGCGATAGCTTCCGTGATTCGCTCGTGCAAGTGATGAATATCCCTAATGGGTACACTGTACACGCTTTGCTTGACGTAACCCCACAAATAAAAGTCCAAAGGTGTCAGGTTCGGAAGCGTGGAGGCCATGGCTTCCATCCTCCTCTTCCTATCCATCTCTGTGGAAATTTTTCATTAAAGAATTCTCGAACAACGTTGGCATAGTGCGGAGGAGCACCATCTTGCTGAAAGATGACATTATTGTCAATAAATTGGGGTACTGCAAAATGTTCCAACTTAGCGAGGTAGTTGTGTGACGTCACAGTGGGTTCCGCGAAGAAAAATGGGCCAATCACTCGATCTCGTGCTAGAGCACACCACACATTAACTTTCGGGCTATTACGCTCATGTTCAACATAGGCATGTGGACAGCCTAGACTAACTACGAGATAAAGGTTAAGCTTAGCCTAGACTAACTACAAGATACAACTTTGAGAGTTGTTCTTAAATTTGGCATTGTTTCATCTCATTATCATGTTTCGTTGCAATAATATAGCTATTTAAAATCCCACCATGACTTTACGGACACACTGTAAGTGAACATCTTGCCTCTATTGATTGGGACTTTGAGTTCCAGAATTGTAATGTTAACCAGATGTTTAGCTTGATTTGTAATGTTTTTCAACCACTCGTTAAAAGGTACGAGGTGTGTTCGAAAAGTTCCTAAACTGGTTATGCTGCGCTCGCATCACATGACGCGCATGTGCGTTATGTGATGCATGTTGTAGTGGACTCAGTTTGTGTCCGAAGACGGTTACCGCTTGTTGATTTGTTCTCTCGATATTTACTGTGAAGTCATTCTGGGTGCTTTGTCGCATTTTGTGCATTTGAATAATGGCTACTGTTGAAGAACAACGTATGTCCATAAAATTTTACGTTAAGCTGGGTAAGACTGCTTTTGAAACCCATGCTATGCTGAACACACCAACGACGCCTTAAGTCGGACAACCACTTTTGAGTGGTACAAGCGCTTTAAGGAAGGCCGAAGGTCGACGGAGGACGATGCAGGGGTGGGATGACCTTCCACTTTAAGAACTGATGAAACTGTTGCTTGTGTTCGTGAAATGATTCGAGGGAACCGCAGACTGCCAGTCATTGAAGTCGCAGATAAAATGGGCATTTCGATAGGATCATGCCACACGATACTCAGAGAGAATTTGGGGGTGCGTCGTGGGTCAGCCAAATTTGTGCCATGACTCTTGACTGCCGAGCAGAAAGAGCAACGTGTTGTTGTATCTCAAGACCTCCTTCAAGTGCCAATCTTGATGAAAATTTTCTCAGAAACATCGTTGTGGGTGACGAGACGTGGGTGTACGGGTATGATGTTGAAACAAAAACAGCAGTCATCTCAATGGAGGTGCACGACAGTAGCCATTATTCAAATGCACAAAATGCGACAAAACGCACAAAATGACTTCACAAAAGAGTAAATAGCGAGAGAACAAAATACAATATCAACAAGCGGTAACCGTCTTTGGACACAGACTGGGTCACTCTACAACATGCATTATATGACGCGCATGAGCATCATATGATGCGCGCGCAGCATAACCAGTTCGGCAACTTTTTGAACACACCTCGTATGTACCCCTGAAAGAGTCCTCTGAACCATCTATGCCTTGGGCTGTTAGGTTACGTATATCTTTGCGTAATTCTAGAAGAGACTTGCGGAACTTTTGCAGAACACAGCGTTCTCTCTCTGGGAGGCACTCTGCTGAAGCCGCGGCGGCCCTACAACTCTTCCAGGTTGTCAACTCTCAATTTAGATCATTTACTATCAATGGCCAGTTGGAGTATGAGGAATCTTTGATCAAGAGACTTAATCATATGCCCAAGCTTTTTCATTCATATATTAGAAATAAAAAAGTTGACAGACCTGGTGTTGGGCTACTTAGGCTTCCATCAGGCCATTTAAGCCATGACCCTTTGGAAATGGCAGAATATTTTGCTGATTCATTCTCATCGGTCTATGTGGTTGAAGTGCCAGACTCACCTGCTGCTCATCAGTCCTTTGAAGGCGAGCTGAGGGACATTACATTTACAATTGATTCTGTCAGGAAGACGCTGTTGGATCTGGATGTATCCTCTTTTACGGGTCCTGATGACCAGAGCTGGGCACCGCAAACTCAAAATCACTTCCGCAATCGCAAATCCGCAAACTCAAACCTTACCTTCCGCAACCGCAAATCCGCAAACTGCTTGCCATTTTTGGTGCCGCAAACGCAAATCCGCAAACGCAAACCATATTTCCAATTTTTACAGTGCTGGGCACTTCCGCAAACACTTCCGCAAACCGCAAATTCCGCAATCGCAATTTTAACTATAAAAAGTATCCAAAACATTAAAGAGGTATAAAAAGTTTTTATATCTTTTTAATGTTTAATGTTTTAGCCTTGTTTTTATTAAAAACAAGGCTAAATAATTTATTACAATAAATCACTATTGTAGAAGAAATAAAAATACTACATATATTGATATATTATATTGAACAAAAACACCTCCTGCAAGTAAATAGTAAATAAATTAAATAATAAATTTAATCATTTGAATTTCATAAATTTTGAGACTTAGACACGTTAGAGAAGACTGTACTGTAACTGTAGTAACTGTACACACATTACATTACACAAGTTAATTAAGTTAACACTGTGACTGTACACAACTTGAACTCACTGTACAACTCAACCCCTCTAGCCTCTACAAGTGTACGCCTCTGGCTTTGTCAACAAGTTCAGTCGTCCTCCTCCAGTAACTGAGCCAAATCCAGTTTTAATAAGTCCATGTTCCCCTTCATGAACACGAGACGTTCGAAGTTGTCATTGTCAGAGGTCAGGCTGGGAAATTTGCGGAAAGATTTGCGTTTGCGGTCTTAGTTGCCGCAAACGCAAATCCGCAAACGAAAAACATACTTCCGCAATTGCGGAATTTGCGGTTTGCGGAAGTGTTTGCGGAAGTGCCCAGCTCTGCTGATGACATGCATCCCCAGTTTCTGAAGTCATGTGCTGCTGAACTTTCTTATCCTTTAAATAAAATTTTCCGCAGCTCTCTGGGCGAAGAAATCCTGCCTAAAGTTCGGAAGAAGTCAGTTATTTTATTCGACTTCCCAAAAGCTTTTGATGTCGTTTGTCATGTCCTCTTGTTTAGGAAATTGAAAGAGATTGGAGTGGGTGGTAAGTTGCTGGTTTGGATTAAAGACTTTGTGACTGGGAGAGTGATACATGTTTCTGTTTCAGGTTGTGCTAGCAGAGAAATGGATGCTGCGAGTGGAATTCCTTAAGGGGCAGTATTATGACTTATTCTGTTTTCAATTTACGACGAGATAAAACCAAGTTACTGGTTACCGTGTCCCTTCACCGACGAGGGAAAAACCGAGTTACTGGTTACCGTGGCCTTTTACCGACCAGGTAAAACCGAGTTACTGTTTACCGTGGCCCTTTACCGACGAGGTAAAACCGAGTTACTGGTTACCGTGGCCCTTTACCCTACCGACGAGGTAAAACTGGAATACTGTTTACCGTACCCTTTACCGACAAGGTAAAACCGAGTTACTGGTTACCGTGACCCTTTTCCGACGAGGTAAAACCAAATTATTCCTTACCGTCGCCCTGTACCGACGAAATAAAATCCAGTTCCTGGTTACCGTAGCCCTTTAACAACGAGGTAAAACCGCAATACTGATTTCTGTGGCCCTTTCCCGACGAGGGAAAACTGAGTTCTGGTTACTGTGGCCCTTTCCCGACGAGGGAAAACCAAGTTACTGTTTACCGTGGCCCTTTCCCGACGAGGGAAAACCAAGTTACTGTTTACCGTGGTCCTTTACCGTCGAGGTAAAACCGAGTTACTGGTTACCGTGGTCTTTTACTCTACCGACGAGATAAGAGAGAGAGAGAGAGAGAGAGAGAGAGAGAGAGAGAGAGAGAGAGAGAGAGAGAGAGAGAGAGAGAGAGAGAGAGAGAGAGAGAGTCATGGTTGGTTGGTTACTCTGGCCCTTTACTTTACCGACAAGGCAAGAGAGAGAGAGAGAGAGGTAAAACCAAGTTATACCTTGGCCCTTTACTGACGAGAAAATCCGAATTATTATTTACCGTGGTTCTTTCCCAACACGGTAAAACCGAGTTATTGGTTACCCTGGCCCCTTACCGATCAGGTAAAACCGAGTTGCTGGTTAACGTGACCCTTTACCGGCAGGTAAAGCCGAGTTACACTTTACCGTGGCCCTCTACCGACAAGGTAAAACCGAGTTACTGTTTACCGTAGCCCTTTACCGACGAGGCAAAACCGAATTACTGGTTACCGTGGCCATTTACCGAAAAGGGAAAAACCGAATTACTGGTTACTGTGGCCTTTTTCTCTACCGACGAGGTAAAACCGAGTTACTGGTTACCGTGGCCCTTTACAGACGAAGTAAAACTGAGTTTCACTTTACCCTGGCCCATTACCGACGAGTCAAATCCGAGTTACTGGTTACTGTGTTCCTACCCTGGATGATTTTTTTCATGGCTGATTTTTTTCTGGATGAATTTTTCCTGGTTGATATTTTCCTGTATGGTATTTCTGGGTGAACTTTTTCCTGGATGTATTCTCTCTTGCCTCGACGGTAAAGTAAAGGGCCAGAGTAACCAAACAACTATGACTCTCTCTCTCAATCTCTCTCTCTTTTGTTTCAGCGATAAAATAACGGGGCAGAGTAAACATCTAACCATGACTCTCTCTCTTTCTTTCTCTCTCACTCTGTCTTTCTCTTGTGAAAAATGCCGTGTAGGAATTGGTCCCCAATTAACCCACTCCTAGTATCTCCAGTCTAACTGTAGAGTAGGTTAAGCCTAGCCTTGTTGGGGTCAACCTAGAGATTCCGGAAATGGTCCAGAGCGGGCAGAGTAAATTGAGGTCCACAGTAGGATTCCTCACCAAATTAGGTAAACTGTGGTTTAGAAAGACAATTGTTCACTTACTGAGTGTTATTAAATAAGTCCTGATTTCTTCTTGGAGTCTTTCTTCTACTTGCTTAATTTTTGAGAGCGTACTTGCTGGTGGAGATCTTTTACTGTTTTCAAGCCCCTTCGTTCGCCATTTCGTTCTTGATGCAAGTCCTTTATTCCAGGCTTTTTCCACCAGCGTCCTTTTTGTTTGTTTTGGTTGATCGGTAGCGTATGTCTACTACCGAGCACGCTCTATCACACAGTATATAAATACTAGTGTGGAGAATAACTGGTGAGCAACCAATTGGTTTCATCCACCCGGTTACTGACATAAATGTTAGAAAATCTAGAAGAGGAAGAACCATTGTTGTCCCAAGGCGATACGATGACTAAGCTGATTGATGCAGCATTGCTTGTATATATATTAAGTTAAGGTGTGTATATATCCATCTCATAATTGTAAGGTTAGTGAAAAATTAACTTAATTTAGAGCTAGCATTTTTGAGCTCTTGTGGCATCATTGTTTGGTCACACTGTTGGCATCATTTTGGGACGTTGCGCGTCTTTTCTACTCGTTTGTGGAAGGTCGTACGTAAAGGTGTGGTCTGATAGAGAGCTCTCTTGCAATTCAGTTTGGTTGTTTAGATACATGATTGTTGCATCGTGCAATAGTCCAGGTTGCGTTGTTGTTGCAAGGTTCAGAAAGAAGACCACAAATAGTACCCTTTTGTTTACTTTAAGTTCATGTAATTAAGGTCTAAGGTAGGCTCGCATCGAGTCAGCAACCCTGAGGTTACCCTGAGGTAGGACCTAATAGGATCTCAAATCCGTAAGTTTTAATTTAGCTTAACTTGGGCTTTAGGTAGAACTTGCCCTTTAGAATTTGGCCGTTCACGGCTCAGCTGGGATTTTGAACCCGACAAATAAATAAAATAACATGGTCCTTCAGAACCGGATTCTACCCCAAGACTGAGTCAGTGACTATTTTTCGGCAAAGTTCTGATTGTGCAAATTGTATCCCAAGTTAGGCCTAGACGGGTTGAGTATTATTGAGTTAAGGTCCCAGGGTAAAAAGTTTGGTCGCCCAATTGCGAAACTTGGCCAGTCGTCTGTCGTTTTTGGCCTACATTTTTTCCGGTTTGGTTAATTTTGGGTTATTATTGAAAGTTTGGTCGCCCAATTGCGAAACTTGGCCAGTCGTCTGTCGTTTTTGGCCTACTTTTTTCCGGTTTGGTTAATTTTGGGTTATTATTGAATTAAGGTCCCAGGGTAAAGTTTGGTCGCCCAATTGCGAAACTTGGCCAGTCGTCTGTCGTTTTTGGCCTACATTTTTTCCGGTTTGGTTAATTTTGGGTCATTATTGAATTAAGGTCCTGGGGTGGAAAATTTGGTATTCCATACTGGTGTTTGGTTAGTACCCCACCCAGCAATTCAGTTTATTTGAAAGTAAAATTTGCGTTTGATCAGTTTGGTTAAGTATTTCTGCCAATTCAGCTCATTTGGTATTGAGCCCAAGGGTTGTTTACATTGAAGATGAGTGCATCTGAATTGAACAAATTTATAAAAAGGAGAAGTGCCTACAAAGGTCTAATTACAAAGGTCATTGTCACTATAGATTCTGCCATAGAGCAAGAGGATTTACGCTTAGTGACTGCGCAGCTTACCATATTAGAAACTAAAAAGGTTGCTCTAAGTGAGGTAAATGTTAAAATTGAGGCTCTTATAGAAGAGGATGAAATAGAAAATAACATAATTTACTTTGAAGAGATTATTGATGATATGATTAACGTAGGCCTCCGAGCAAAAGAGTTTAGCAGCTCAGTACAGTTAGAGACCAGGTCTAATAATGAAACACAACACTCAACAAATGATGCTTGTGAAGTTAAGGTTAACAGATCTGTAGTTCAATTACCGAGGCTTGTACTCAAAACATTTTCTGGGAGTATTCAGGAATGGCAAGGATGGGCAGACAGTTTTCAATCAGCAGTTCATTCTAGTCAAGTGTTAAGTGCCGTGGAGAAGTTTAATTATTTGCGGTCCCTCTTGGAAGGGGAGGCAGCAAAGACTATAGCAGGATTAGCATTAACAGAGGCTAATTATAATGTGGCTTGGGATATATTAAAGAAACGGTTTGGTAAGCCAGAGATCTTAATTAAAAGCCACCTCCGTGCACTTTTAGCTATACCTCCTGTTAATAATCCTAATAGTGTCAAGGAGTTACGGCAGTTATATGATGAATTTGAAATTAGAACTAGGTCCCTGGACAACTTGGGTGTAGGAATGGAAAAGTATGGTATAATGTTGGTTCCTATACTGGAGTCTAAATTGCCTAGCTCAATTTTGCTTGAATTAAGTAGGGGACACTCTGCAGAACATGTGTACATCCCCCTTCAGCAGATGTTAAGTCTTTTAGGCACAGAATTAGCAAGACGAGAGGGAGTTGAGTTTGCACAGTGGGATGGTAAACAAGGGGACAAAGGCAGGCACAGCACCAAAGTTTCCACAAAAAGGAATAGCCCAGGTACAGTGTCAGCTCTACATGCCTCCTCTGAGAATAAATTAAAGGGAATCAAGGAATGCATATTTTGCGAAGGCAACCACAAGTCATTTAAATGTGAGGTGGCTGAGGCCTTACCCTTTGAGGAGAGAAAGGACAGGGTAACTAAGTCCACAGCATGTTTTAAATGTTTTTTGAAAGGTCATAGAGCAAGGTTTTGTAAGTTAAAAATTTTGTGCACAAAATGTCATGGTAGGCATCAGCCATTATTGTGTGAAAACACTCTTAGTAGGCCTACCCCAGAAGTAGAGACATCAGTGGCACATGCCACTGCTATGCAAGGGAGTAAAAGTAAAGGGGGATTATTGCAAACAACTGCAGCCTTATTAATTGGGAATGAGGGAGAAGCTACTGTAAGAGTGTTGTTTGATAGTGGTAGCCAGTGTAGTTTTATTAAGACCAGAATTTCCAGAAAATTGAAGTTTAAAGAACTTAAGAGGGAAAATTTAAGAATTTCTGGGTTTGGGGGTTCCGTTCAAAACCGAACCAAATTTAAGAAGGTAGAAGTTCTGGTTAAAGGGTTGTTACCGCAAAGTCCCACTATCAAGGTCCAAGCTGTAGAGATTGAGGAACTTTGTGCTCCAGTCACTACTTGTTTAGATATGGCATGTGTCCAAGAATTGCAAGTTAAAGGAATTAATTTGGGCAATAATAAGTTTGAGGGAACAGAAGATATTAGTCTTTTGATTGGAGCTGACTATTATTGGGACTTCATCACTGGTAATATTGTCCGTACATCTCAAGGCCCGGTAGCTATTGAAAGTAAGCTAGGCTGGATGCTATATGGTAGTTATTGCAATGAAATGGAAGTTAAGGCTCTTTTTGTTAAGATTGAGGAGAACAGCCATGGTCTGGAAAGGCATTTGAAAGCGTTTTGGGAACTTGAATCTATTGGCATAAAGGACAACCAGGCAAGTACAGTGAACAATGATGTTTTAGAGCAATTTGAAAAAGGGATTGGGTTTAGAGATGGTTGCTATGAAGTTGGCCTATCATGGAAGGATTCTTGCAAACCCGGTTCAAACCTTCAGCTAGCTAATCGGAGGTTGGAGACTTCATTGTACAGGCTAAGAAAAAATGAGGAGTTGTTAATTGAATACAATGAGGCCATCCTGAGTTATGTAAGGGAGGGCTATGCTGAAAGGGTGCAAGGTGAGCTGGTGAGCCAGGAGGCACATTATCTGCCACACCATGCAGTGGTACGGCGAGACAAAACTACCACCAAACTGAGGGTAGTTTTTTGGCTCAGCCAAGGACAAAGGTGGTGTGTCCTTGAATGACTGTTTGGATGCTGGGCCAAATTTAAATGCAGATTTATTTTCCTTGTTACTGAGATTCAGGTTTGGTAGAGTAGCATTGACTGCAGATGTGAAGCAAGCCTTTTTGCGGATAAAGTTAAAACCAGAGGACAGAGATGCAGTAAGGTATCTGTGGGTGGATACGAAAGACTTGTTGGAAAATGAACCTAAGGTTCAAGCATATAGAATGAAGTCAGTGTTGTTTGGCCTCAGCTCTAGTCCATTTCTGTTGGCAGCTACTATGCAGTACCATTTTAAGAAATATTCTGAAGTCTATCCTAACACTATTGAACACATAAGGAAAAATTTTTATGTTGATGATTTGCTATGTTCCGTGGATAATACAGAAATGGCTAAACAGATATTCATGGAGGCTAGAGCTATAATGAGGGAGGCTGGCATGGAGCTCAGAAAATGGCAGACCAATCATTCGCAATTACAAGAGTTTATGAGTCATTCCTCTGTAGTACCTGATGCAGCAGAAAGTATTGAGGATTCTGGTATTAAGGAGTTGTGGGCAATAGACGCAAAGGTGCTAGGCATCGTTTGGCAGCAAGATGATGATTTGTTTACCTTCAATGGGAAATCTTTAGTAGAGCTGGCTGAGAATGAGACAAGGTGGACAAAACGTACAGCTCTTAGTTTGGCTTCGAAGGTCTTTGATCCTCTTGGATTCCTGGCTCCATTTGTGATAAAGTCAAAAATTTGGTTTCAGAGCCTCTGGGAAATTGGACTTGGTTGGGACCAAGAGTTACCTGATCATAGGGTGGAGGAAATTCAAGCGCACACAGATCCCAAGCAATGGAAGCATTGTCCAGGCATCCAAAACCCCGCTGATTTACCAACACGAGGAATTTCAGTGAAAGATCTTTCACAGTCAAGTTTGTGGTGGAATGGGCCAGAGTGGCTAAAACTTGGAAGTGAAAACTGGCCTTCTAATCAGCCTATTGTAGGAGAATGCCAGGCTGAAGAAGCATGGGTGAGTGAGGTGAGAAAATTCGCTGTGAACAGTTGTCAAGTTATGCAGCAGGACCCCATATTGAGGCTTGAGGACATTAGCAGTCTGAAAAGATTGTTAAGAGTGACAGCATGGTATATAGATTTACCAACAACATTAAGGGAGAAACAAGAAGGGAAGGAATTCTGAACAGTAATGAGATTCAGCAAGCCAGGAAATACTGGGTGGTATATGCGCAGAAGGAAAAATTTGGTGAAGAGCGGGAATTGCTCACCAGCCATCCATTATAGGTTCTACCAACACATTCTGTGCTCAAGGATTTGGATGTGTTTTTGGATCAGGATTTATTGAGAGTAGGAGGTAGACTACAGTTTTCTGGGCTTCCAGAGGAGAAAAGACATCCAATTTTGCTACCTTCTGGGGGGCACTTTGTGGACCTTTTGATCCTGGATACTCATCATAAGCTGTTACATGCTGGAGTTAGAGAAGTGATAATAGAGATTAGACAACAATTTTGGATTCCCAAAATTAGACAAGTAGTGAAAAAGGTCTTGCATAAATGTGGTTTGCAAGCGTTGGAGTGCAAAGCCTTATTATGAAAAGGTGGCTCCACTTCCAAGAGAACGGTGTGTCTATACTGCCCCATTTGATGTAGTGGGCATAGACTTTGCAGGGCCAGTCTATGTGTATGAGCGAGGGGAGTCTAACAAAGGTTATATATGTCTTTTCACCTGTGCTACCACCAGAGCAATCCATTTGGAGTTGGTAAGCAACTTAAGTAGTGATGTATTTCTTTTGGCCTTTAAAAGGTTTGTGAACAGAAGGGGTTTCCCAAATAAAATCATATCGGATAATGCAAAAACCTTCAAAAAGGCTGCAAAGGAACTCCAAGAAATTTGGTCCTTGCTAAAAGAGGAAGGATTCCAATCCTACTTTTCACACCAAGGGGTACAGTGGGAGTTTATTGTTGAGAGAGCACCATGGTGGGGAGGATTTTGGGAAAGGCTAGTGAGAAGTGTAAAGTGTCCATTAAAGAAACTTTTAGCTAATGCTCATTTGAGCAAAGAAGAATTCTCTACTGTTTTATGTGAAGTAGAAGTAATGGTGAACAGTAGGCCTATCACTTTTGTTTACAACAGTAGGCAGGATGCAGAGCCATTGACACCAAATCATTTTCTTTGTGGTAAACGATTAACATCAAACCCCAGTGTGCCAGAAGACTTGCAGCCTATCCAGAGCACTCGAGGAGAGTTAACCAGACGGTTCAGGTACCTTGAAGAGCTACAAGATCAGTTATGGAAGAGGTGGCAGATGGAATACTTGCCAGAACTCAATTATTACCCATCAGGCAAGGTAAAGGGCTCCAATGCAAATTGTATCAAGGTGGGAGAAGTGGTAATGATTGGGGATGAAAGACCAAGGCAATGCTGGAAGCTTGGCATAATTGAAGAGTTGTTTGTTGGCAAAGACAATTTAGTTAGGTCTGCACTGGTAAAGACTTCAGGAGGAAAGTTAAAGAGACCTATACAAAAACTCTATGCTTTAGAAATCAGCAAAAACAGATAGTCAAGATGAAACATTTGAGTTACAGCCTCATGGAGAAGGCTTGGCTAACCTTGCAGAAGGTAATGACAACAATGCCTCTTTGGTGGGGAGTGTTAGAAAATCTAGAAGAGGAAGAACCATTGTTGTCCCAAGGCGATACGATGACTAAGCTGATTGATGCAGCATTGCTTGTATATATATTAAGTTAAGGTGTATATATATCCATCTCATAATTGTAAGGTTAGTGAAAAATTAACTTAATTTAGAGCTAGCATTTTTGAGCTCTTGTGGCATCATTGTTTGGTCACACTGTTGGCATCATTTTGGGACGCTGCGCGTTTTCTACTCGTTTGTGGAAGATCGTACGTAAAGGGTGGTCTGATAGAGAGCTCTCTTGCAATTCAGTTTGGTTGTTTAGATACATGATTGTTGCATCGTGCAATAGTCCAGGTTGCGTTGTTGTTGCAAGGTTCAGAAAGAAGACCACAAATAGTACCCTTTTGTTTACTTTAAGTTCATGTAATTAAGGTCTAAGGTAGGCCCGCATCGAGTCAGCAACCCTGAGGTTACCCTGAGGTAGGACCTAATAGGATCTCAAATCCGTAAGTTTTAATTTAGCTTAACTTGGGCTTTAGGTAGAACTTGCCCTTTAGAATTTGGCCGTTCACGGCTCAGCTGGGATTTTGAACCCGACAAATAAATAAAATAACAATAAAAGGAGTTTAATGATTGTTAGATTAACTATTTACCTACTCAGTGGACTATTTTCGTTACCTCCCAACTCCCCACACGTATCAGTTTTCCATACTCTTTTGCCTCGTCGGTAAAGTAAAGGGTCAGAGTAACCAAGCAACCATGATTCGCTGATTCTCTGAGTCTCTGATTCTCTCTCTCTCTCTGTTTGGCCTCGTCGATTCAGAGAAACCAACCATGCCTCTTTTTCATTCTCTCTCTTTTGCCTCATCGGTAAAGTAAAGAACCACAGTAACAACCAACCATGACTCTCTCTGTCTGTCTGTCTCTCTCTCTCTCTCTCTCTTTCTTTTGCCTCGGCGATAAAGTAAAGGGGCAGAGTAAACAACCAACTATGACACTCTCTCTTCTCTCTCTCTCTTTTGCCTCGTCGGTAAAGTAAAGGGTCAGATTAACAAACCAACCATGACTCTTTCTCTGTAATAACGTGGGGGTGTTAGACCCCGTTAGGTATTAGGTTATCAAATAGACATAAAAGGTACTTACAGGTGCTTTGATTTAGATCTCCTTTAGGGCGTACCATTTGTGCCAGCGTCCCAACCTCGACCAACTTATTTCCTATTCCACTAATTTAGAAGCTATAGACATTACCCCTAACTGACATAATAATTAGACAACTTACACTCCTTTCACATTAGTCACTCTCGAAGCTTCACCAAATTAAACTTAGAATCAACGATTGCTGCAGATACAAAAATACATGCTGTTTAGATCAGCCCAATAAACAAACAGACAGCGCCCCGCTGTTTTTCTTTTGTGTTGCCATTCAGCTTTCTTTTAGTGACTTTTCTCTTTAGTGGCTTTTAGACTATATATATATATACACACGTCATCTCACTACTCCCCTAAAAGTTGAGTCTGTTAGGCGGGGGGGGAGACCCTAGACGACCTACGGAGCGGGGTTGATGTAGTCGGAGTAGGTGCAACGTGCATAGGTGGGCGAATTGAACCATTTTCAGGAGAATCGGGTCTCCCTTCCGGAGGACTCTGGTCATCCTGCAATTCACGTTCCCATATCTGGTCCTGATGGCGTTTAATAGAACGACCATCTTGTAGTTGGCACTTGAAGGAAACAGGGCCCGTTCTCTCCTGCACCGTTGCAGGAACCCATTTTGGTTCAGCCCCATAGTTTCGAATCATAACTGGATCATTAGGTTGCGCTTCTATAACTCTCCTTTTCTTGGTGTTGTGATATAACTTCTGTTTTTCCTGATGGCGTAAAACTTGCTGTTGTAACGTTTCGTTTGGACGTAACAGATCGTAAACTGAACGAATTCCCCGGCCAATCATGAGTTTAGAAGGAGACACCTCCGTCGTTGTGTGAGGTGTTAGTCGATATTTTAACAAAAATTTATCCAATACCACCTGCATTTCCTCTCCATGAGAATGACGCAGGGCCGACTTGAAAGTACGGACCATGTTTTCCGCGAGACCGTTAGTAGACGGGTGAAAAACATGAGACCGGACGTGTCTAATGCTATTTAGGTGGACAAAAGAACGAAATTCCTCACTAGTAAAACAAGTACCATTGTCGGAAACCAGAACTACGGGTAAACCCCATCGAGCGAAACATGAACGGAGTAAGCGGATAGTAACACCCGAAGTCGTGGAAGTGGTTGGAAAAATTTCCACCCACTTAGAGCAGACGTCCACAATGACTAGGAAATAGGTATTATTTATAAGATCTCCATAGTCAACATGGATCCTATGCTAAGGTATAGTAGGCCATTCTCAAGGATGAAGTGGACTTTTCTTCGGTAGATCTCTGTTCTCTAGGCAGTTTTGGCAGGAACACACCAATGATTCGAGTTCTCCATCTAAACCAGGCCACCAGAAATAAGCTCTCGGCAGCTCTTTCATTTTCGTTGCACCCCTGTGTTCAGCATGAAGTTCCTTCACTAAATTCGACCTGCCTTCATTTGGAATTATCACTGTGATCTCATGAGAGACAGCCATTTTGGATTGAGAGTCCAGACTGACGTTGATAAAAAGGCTGTAATTCACTCTCAACCTTAGTAGGCCAATCAACTGAGCAGTGATGGATTACCCTAGACAGAATAGGGTCTGATTTGGTCCACTGCGACAGAGGCGGTCCCCCCCCCCCACCTTGGGCCTTGTACCGGTGTCTATTGATGTGCTTATCTCTATAGCTATGTACTAAAGTTTGTACAGACAGTTACAGAAATAAGCAGGTTTTGTTTTAGTTTGTATATTTTATAGTAAGAATACATTTTAAATTATTACGAATTTATTCTATATGCATTAATATAAAATATTAATACTAAGCCTGTCATCCCAGGCCAGTGTTGCCAGGTAAAAAACTGAAAGCCCGCCAAATCATGCTTAAAAACCAGCCCCAAAACAGCCAAACCAAGCTTTCATACTATATACACACACCTTACCTTACCTTACCTTATGTTGTTTCGTGCGTTGGTCTCGCTTCACACGGAGGTCACGCTGGTGGCCCCGCCTCTAGGTCTGGCTTGGTGGAGGAGCGAGTTGCTTTCTTGCGCTCTCCACCGTACATAGCCAGGCACGCCTGGCTCATCTGGTACCATCCTGAGCCAGGCATCCAGTCTTCTCTTGAAGACTTCACCTTTGACCCCCGTTGAAAATTCTTGGACCCCTGACAACCAAGCTATTTTCCTTCAGAGTTGAGGAGGTCCCTTGTCGGGCCTTTAATTTGGGAACACTACACATCCTGCCTTTCCTATTTTCCAGTGTTGTTTGAATGGTAATTGGGTTTAGTTGTAAGTTTGGTACCAGTTTTTCGATCATTTTCCATATGTAGATTATGGTGTACCTCTCTCTTCTTCTTTCCAGGGAGTACAGATTTAGTTTACGTAGTCTTTCCCAGTAGTTGAGTTCTTTGCAGCCATCAATCTTGGCTGTGAAATGCCTTTGCGGTTCTTCTAGTTTATTAGTTTCTTCCTTTTTATATGGGGACGTCAAAACTGAGCAGTATTCAAGTTTTGGTATAATCAGTGTTTTTAGCAGGGGAATCATTACTGTCCTGTCCCTTCTCTTAAACGTTCTTAGTACCTTTCCGGCGACTCTTTTTGCTTTATTTATCGCTATCTGATTTTATGTTTCGAATTTCGCATCATCGGTCATTATTATCCCGAGATCGATAGCTTTCGTGCTTCTCTGAATTTCCTGTCTATCTGGAACATAATATGCAGTCTGTTTAAGTTCTTCTTTTCCACCATATCTCAAGAGCTGAAATTTCTCGGTGTTAAATGACATGTTGTTGTCTTCTGACCATTTGTATATTTTGTTCGTATCCCTCTGCAAGGCCTCCACGTCATGTACATCGCTGATTTTTCTGCTGATCTTTGTATCGTCTGCGAAGGATGTTACTATACTGTTGCTGTTTACTCCGCTGTCTATGTCTGTTAGCATGATAATGAACAGGAGTGGGGCCAGTATTGTCCCTTGTGGTACTGAGCTGCGTACTTCTGATTCTGATGATGATATACCTTGAATTTTGACGACCTGCAGACGTTCTCTGAGGAAGTTGTAGATCCATTTTCCCACTTTGCATGTTATTCCCATATATTTAATTTTATGTGCTATTATACCAAGGTCACATTTGTCGAAAGCCTTAGCAAAATCTGTGTATATAACATCGTAGTTGTCATTGCCTTCCAATGCATCTAGGATATTGTTGTAGTGTTCTATTAGTTGTGATAGGCATGATCTACCTGATCGGAATCCATGCTGATTTTCGTTGAATCTTTCCCGTGTCTCCAGGAAATCATAAATTTTCTCTCTAACTATTCTTTCAAACACTTTGGTGAGGTGGGACGTCAATGACACTGGTCTATAGTTCTTTGCTTGAGATATGTCCCTTCCTTTATATATAGGGACAATGTTTGCTCTTTCAAGATGCTCGGTATTTCCCCAGTGTCTAGGGATCTTCTCCATATCCAGTATAAAGGTGTAGCTATTTCATTTTTACAGTTTTTAATCAATGATGCGTTCCATTTGTCCGGACCTGCAGCTGAATGTGGTTTCATTTGTCCTCTAGCTCTCGCTACATCTTCTGGGGCAAAATCAAAGTCTGTTACATACTCTCCTTGCAGTTCCTCTTCAAAGAATGCATTGATGTCAGGTATCGCTTTGTCACTTTTTGGAGTACTGAAAACTGATTCATAATGAGCTCTCAATGTATCAGATATTTCCTTTGGATCGTCGGTTAGTTCATTATTTCTCGTCCTTAAGGGCCCAACAGCGGCGCGCGTTTTTGTTTTCCTTTTTGCATAGCTATAAAAGTATTTTGGATTTTCCTTTATTGCTTCTACCGCCTTTTCTTCTTCCCTCTCTGTATGGTCCTTAATCAGGGCTTGTATTTCTCTATCGATACCCTCCAGTTTTTCTTTTATTGCTTTCCTGTCATTATTTCCGCAGTTGCCTAACTTCGCCTCCACTCTCTTTCTTTTGCGGAATAGTCTTCTCTTTTGCCTCCCTAGCCAGCTCCTCCTCTTTCCTTTTGGCTGTGATTTCGGAGCATATTTTTCTGAAATTCTCAGAATTTTTTCTTCGAAGGTTGTTAGCATTTCTTCAGTTGTTTTATTCTCGAAAATTGTTCTCCATTCTATTTTGGCCATGTGCGATCTGATTGCTTCCCAATTTATAGTTAAAGGCCCCGAATTTACTTCTTTCCTCAATATGTGTATTGTCTTTTAATGCTGTCATCATATTTGTTGATATCTCGATTAAGTTGTGGTCTGAGGTAATGGTTGGGGTTATTTTTACATCAGCAATCAAGTTCGTGTTATTCGTGTTATTTTATATACAAGGTGACTCAAAAGTCAGGTTACATAGGGAAATACTGTATTATGTAATGATACAGGGGAATAGTCACATCACATGTTCGATATAGCCACCGTTAACGGCAATGCACTTGTGCAGCCAGCTAGGAATATCACATCAATGCGCTCCTCCCTCGATAACATCTCATAACTCATTTACCTGCAAAGAAACAGAAAAGCCCTATGTGAGTTCAAAGAATATGTTAAATAATTTCTGCAAAAATGTTACAGAGTGCTGTTTGGAAAAGCTAAAATGCGTTGGCTTGCGGGGCTCTGCCCCGGACCCCGCTGGTAGAGCTACCGCTCACCCCAGACCCCCTAGCTTAATAACTCGCGCCATTAGCGCTCGTCGATTTACACCCCTATCTGTATCAGAACCGGTTGTTAAGAAATTAGCACCGCACACCCCTGCCTTAATCCCCCCCCCCTACTTCCCGATTTGTCGCTCAGTGGGAAAAGCTAAAAAATGCTCTGCACACGCCCCCCTCTTGACCAAATCCTGACTACGCCCCTGCTGCTCTATCTGTACCGCAGTTATTGGAGTGGAGTCTAAAAACTCCACTAAGTGAACCCATTCTGTAGGTATAGGTACGCATTCATTTGGATTTTCTAAAGGCAACCTACTTAGAACATCAGCCGTACCTAGAAGTTTGCCTGACTGATATACTAAGTAAAATTTATAGCTTTGTAGAATCAGTGCCCATCGTTGAATCCTACCTGAGGCCATAACTGGAATATTTTTAGTAGGTGAAAATAAACCTAAAAAAGGCTTATGGTCATTAATTAGTTTGAATTCATGACCCCATAGATAGAAATGAAATTTCTTTACTACAAATACTAAAGCTAAGGCTTTACGTTCAAGTTGTGCATATCGCCTTTCAGTCTCAGTCAGTGTTCTAGAAGCAAAACAGATAGACCTATCTACACCATCAATGTGGTGAAATAACGCTGCCACAATTCCATAGGAACTGCTATCCGCTGAAATTGCGAGAGGAAGTTTAAGATGATTCATTATAGTTAGCTCTTTAGAATTTTCATATAAACTTAGTTGAGCATAGGCTTGTGACATATCTAGTTTTGTGAAATATTTACCTCCAGCAAGAGAGCTAAATAATTCATCAGGCTTGGGTATAGGGTAGCAATCTAGAAGAACTGCTCTACTTGCTGTTAAACGGTAATCCCCACATAAACGCACTCACTTCTCAGGTTTTAGTACAGGAACTACCGGGGCAGCCCACTTAGCGTGTGTGACTGGTTCGATAATTTTATCTTTGAACAGCCTATCAGTTTCTAAATCTACCTTCTTCCGCAATGCATGTATCGTATGTGGTACCTTTACTTCTTAATTAAATATAAATTATTAATTAATTGAATTAAATATCTATACAAAATTGCCTCGGGATTGGCGTCATAGCCTATTGGGAATGAAATAATTGCCATACATACATTACATAGAACCCCAAATGTAGGCAGTGAACCTGCATGACAACAAGAAAACCAAATTTATTATTTCGTATTCAAAATTCTCCATTGCTGACTCGTGAAAATTACTTCGAGAGAAGAGTCAACGAAATTTGCAAATTCAGCAAATAATAAAATACGAAGAAATATTATATTATACTGTCCGCACTCTGAGCTGCTTATGTTACAGCGATGCTTTAAGCAAGGAAGATGCCATTTATCTTCCTATAAGTTCTGAGTGAAATCCCCTTAATATAAAACCTAATAACTATAAAAAGGATAGGCCTATTCCTTCAGGTATTTAAGTGTAGTGACTGCCTATATTGATTACATCAAAGCAACTCGTTGTGTAACTCCATCGTACCGCTGCCCTACATCGAAAAACATCGTCGCGCCCTACATCGAAACAGAAGCGAGGCTCGACGAAATAATAAGGTAAGGCAATTTCTTTCTTTACCATTAAGCAGCGCAAATACCAAAGGCAAATAAATTTAACATTAACTACTGAAAAACAATACATAAAGAGGTCCTTTGAAGACCTACACATACATAACTCTCTATACAATAACTACATGATCATTTCCAATCGGCGAAGGTTGAAGCCAATTTCAATCATAAGCCCCTATAGTTTTTCATATGGTGGCCCGTCCATGGGGAAACCGATCCCTTTACCTTTACACTAACACAAACTTTACCTTTACACTAACCGTAAACAAAGCCTTGTTCATTTAACAGGCTTAATTTACTTTGGGTCTTATAAAAAATAGGACAATTTCAACATTAGCCTACTTAGTAGGCCCACTTTACATTAACTAATAGGCCTAATATACTCATACACTAAAGGCCTACTTCAAACACTACAATTTACAATTTAAATATACAAGAAGCCTACCTCACAAAGTAGGCCCTACTTTTTACACTCAAAGCCTATTCTAACTAAAAACACTAAATTTTTAATTCAACCTGTGGTGTAGGTTATAAAATTTATTTCGGCAATATAGCTTACTCATAAGACTCATTAACATCACAAAATTAAACTCGAACCTGTGACATCGCAAAATTAAACTCAGAACTTTAACATAAAAAAAACTCAACTCAGAACTTTAACATCAAAAAATTCAACTCGGAACTGTACCATCACAAAATTAAAATTAAACCTGCACCCACCTAACACACACTCTAAGTCCTATCTGACATATAGGCGTAACACATTCTAAGTCCTATTTGACATATAGGCGCAACCTATTCCAAGTCCTATTTCACATATAGGCGCAACCTATTCTAAGTCCTATTTCACATATAGGCATAAAAGAGAAAAGGCTTGATATAAGGGTCTCAAATGCAACATTTGAGGATCTTTACTCAACCAAATTGGTTAACCTAACACAAAACTCAAAAATAAAACCCAACAACAAAATATACGTTTACACACATACATACAGTATATAAATATATACATACAACTCCAAGCATCCAATTCTTCTTTTAAGGAAGAATCACTCAACAGATTTCATCAACAGACACATGCATTCCTTGCAAACAGATTGGATTCCCTCAAAACCCCAAACCTTCCAGACCTACCTGTACTCCTGTAGGACACAAAACATTTACTCAATCATAACTCCGGGTATTGACTTCACTGGAGTGGTTACTCCAAGTTTTGAAGACCAACTGGATTCAGAGGAATGCAATATATATATATATTATACAGGGGGGGGCCAAAAGTCACCCGACAGTTGAAAGTAAACTATGGAAAACTGATGAGTGGGTAGTTGGGAGGTAACGAAAATGGTTCACTGAGTAGGTAGGTAGTTAATCTAACAATTATTAAATTCCTTTTATGTCAATAACTGGGTGGATGAAACCAATTGGTTGCTCACCAGAGTTATTCTCCACACTAGTATTTATATACTGTGTGACAAGAGCGTGCTCGGTAATAGATATACATTACCGATCAACCAACCGAAGAAAAAACCAAGACGACGCTGGTGGAAAAAGCCCCGCGAAAAGGAGAACAAAGGAGTACGAAAACGAGGAACGGGGCGAGAGGACGGAACGAGGGAAGGGAGAAGAACAGACAACGAAGAAAGATCCCCACCAGCAAGTACTAGGCCTGTTCAAAAATCAACTTTTTCTTATTTTCATAGGTTTCTGTACATTTTCCCATGCTTTTTGACCTGAAAAAGCCGAAAATCACAACTATTTTGACCTAGGATGTTGGGAAGCATTGCCGCATGGAGCTTTAAATTTTCTGCCTTGAAATCGGCCAAAGCGCCAATTCCCGGGTCCCTTGAATTATGTTTTGCACTTTAACTTTTGATCTAAACAAGATAGAGCAACAAATTAGGTATCAAATGAAAGAGCATAAAATTACTAAATATAATAATAATAATAATAATAATAATAATAATAATATTAATAATAATAATAATAATAATAATAATAAGTAAATAATAATTAATAATAATAATAATATAATAATAATTATCTATCATTTTTCAGGAAACAACAGAAACTCAATCAGAATCTAGAAAACCATCTACAAGTTACAACTTCACAATGGCATTAAGCAAGGAGCTGAGGGAGCTCCATGGGCGCACAGTTGATATCTCAGAACCTCAACGTACTGTCCACAGGCAGGTGTCAACTGGGCCATCTACCAGATCTCTCACTGAAACTTTCCTGGTTGGATACCCTTCAGCTTTTATCAGTGGTTCCCAGCTTCCCACCAACAGACAGGCGTTCGAGTATTTCCTTAATCTTCAGAATTTACCGGAAAATGCAGGGAGGCCCATGGTTCAAGACCTTGCATATGAAACAGTTGAATCTATCATCTCATTCTGGCAGTTGGCTAGGATCAAGACAATGACCAAGTACAACGCAATGAAGCTCTTCATGAAACTACATGAGAAACATCGTGCTCTGGTGAAAAGCAAAGGAAGAGCAAGTAACCCTGGAGGAAAAAGAGGAGCATTTGTGCTGGAATTAGACAGCCTGTTCGATATAGGAGCTCCAGATGCAATCCAGGAAATACAGAACAACAGACTGTTATCCAGAGAGAAAAAGATGAGGATATCAGGTTCTACGAAGACCAAAAGACTGAGAGGAAAGGTCATATGTCTGGTCATGACAAGATTTTTGAGACAAGATCCCTGCAGCAAGCAGCGAGGAATGAAAGACTGCAGCATAGACAAGAACAAGGTAAAACTAATTACTTTGAACGTTACAAAAAGTTTTAAGTTTTACTCCATTGCGATATTTAGCATGTACTTAACAATTACTGTCTTAACATGTACTATTTTACAGCTGCAGCAGAACAAGAGGCAGTTGTTCATGTGGATGACATTACCTGAGGTGACTCAACTGACAACGACGCTAACACAGAGGACATGGATTACCATCAGCCTCGTCCTGGATGTTCTCACCATCAAGACACTGTGACTAGTGTGACTTTGACGTTTCCAAGGAAGGTCATGGAATGTGATGTCATCTGCAATACAGCTGATCGTCTTGGTTTATCAGACAATCAAGTTACTGCCATGGTTTATGCCACCTTGAAAGCTGGAGGGGCTGATCTGGATAACTTCGTCATCTCAACCTCAACAACACGTCGCAACAGAATGCTGTCCAGGTATAATATCAGCCAAAGTCACATGTCCAAGTTTTGTGAAAACCCCCCACAGTACGCTGCCTTACACTGGGATGGAAAGTTGCTCAAAGATGTCTTGGGCAGTGAACCTGGAAGTACCTCAGAGACTTTAGCTGTGCTAGTGTCTGGTCCACCTTCATACACTGAAGGAAAGTTATTGGGAGTACCTGTCATCGACAATTCTTCTGGCACAGCTCAGGCTGAGGTTTCAATGGATTTACTGGAGACATGGGAACTTACGGATAATGTTACTGCCCTTGTTTTTGACACTACATCCAGTAACAGTGGAGTTCACAGAGGAGCTGCCAAACTGCTAGAGAAAATGCTGAACAAAAGGTGTTTTATCTGGCCTGTCGACATCACATCCTGGAAATCCTAGTAGGAGCAGTTTGGGAGAAGCTGTTTGGGAAGGTGAAGGGGCCAGATAATCCCTGGTTTGAGCATCTGAAGGATGTTTGGACGGACTTGTCCAAGGAAAACCCAAAGATGCTGGCTATCAACAGCAAATGGCTGAAGGAAAAGAAGAACAGTGAAGAAATACTCCAAGACATTCTAACAGCAGAAAGGCTTCCAAGAGCCGACTACAGGGAAATGGCTGAACTGACAGTCATTGTTCTTGGAGGAACGCCTCCTCGAGGTATTCACTGGAGTCGACCAGGCGCCATTCATCAGGCCAGATGGATGGCCAGAAACCTGTACTCCATGAAAATGCTGATGTTTGCAGATCAACTTGAGTACGACGAAGACACTGTATCAAAGCTGGAAAGACTCAACACCTTCCTTGCGCTGTTCTACACTCCTGTATGGATGATGTCAATGTCTGCTGCAGATGCTCCCGTGAATGATCTAAGTCTAATCCAGGACATGTTGAAGTACAAGAAAACTGACCCAGAGCTTGCTGATGCAGTACTTAATAAGATGGAAAACCACAAATGGTACCTGACGCAGGAAGTCGTGCCATTTGCCCTGTTCAGCAGTAGATTGAGTGACACATTGAAGCACGACATTGCTGCCCAGTTACATGCCACTGAGAAGCCAGACAGCTTCAGAACAGGAAAGCCTCTATTCCAGAGAGTCACAGCTAAGACCACCCTGGTTGATCTCATTGGCCCAGAATCACATTTCCTGCTGGACACACTGAACATTGGATCCGAGTGGCTTCTGGAACCTGTCACGTCTTGGCCACAGAATGAGGACTACAGAAAAGCGTTGGACTATGTTAAGAATCTGAAAGCGGTGAATGACATTGCTGAACGTGGTGTCAAGATGATGAGCGACTTTGCAAATGTCATAACAACAGATGCCAAGCAAAGGGACTATCTCCTTCAAGCTGTGGAGTTCAACAGACGCCGCTTTGACAGCTTCAAGAAACAAACTCTCAACAACTGACTGTGTAAATGTCATTATGAAATTAATCATCATGTAATGCTTTCACTTCTTGATCGATTAGACTTGTGACAAAATGTTAATCTCAAATTTGTGTCATGAATAAGGCGCCTTGTCTGCCTTGAGTGTGAGAAAACGAATTTTGTGATATTTCTGAAATCTTTGTATGTACCAATGTGCCATTTCTTGTTCCAAGACTATCATAATTGTATAAGTTAGAAAGCGGATTAAAAACACTTTAATTTGGTGCCTATTTTGTTGCTCTATCTTGTTTAGATAAAAAGTTATAGTGCAAAACATGATTCAAGGGACCCCGGAACTGGTGATTTTGGCCGATTTCAAGGCAGAAAACTTAAAGCTCCATGCGGCAATGCTTCCCAACAACCTAGGTCAAAATGGTTGTGATTTTCGGCCTTTTCAGGTCAAAAAGCATGGGAAAAATTACAGAAACCTATGAAAATAAGAAAAAGTTGATTTTTAAACAGGGCTAAGCAAGTACGCTCTTAACAATTAAACAAGACGGGAAAAGGGACTCTCTAATAACTAGCAGTAAGTGACTAATTGTGTTTTTAACCCAGTTTTACGTAGACTCATTAAATTAAGCTGGGTCAGACAACTTAGGCCTACATTGTGGCCTAAGACCCAGCATCAACTCATAGCTTAACAAAGGTAAAGGTAGATTGCCCTAACCTAATTTGGTGAGGAATCCTACTGTGGACCTCAATTTATCTGCCTGCTCTGGACCATTTCCGGAATCTCTAGGCTGACCCCTCTAGGCTAGACTTGATCTACTCTATAGTTAGACTAAGGAGAACAAAGAAATAATGATGTCAATATTTATGGATTTGAGTAAGGCGTTTGATGTAATAGACCATAATATTCTACTTAATAAATTGTATTGTTACGGCTTTAGAGGGGCAATCAGTGATTGGTTTAAAAGTTATTTGTCCGATAGATATAATTTTGTATCAGTAAATAAGGTTTGCTCTACTAAAGCGCTTGTCAAACATGGTGTGCCACAGGGCTCAGTGCTGGGTCCACTGTTATTTTTATTATATATAAATGACCTTCCACGTTCATCTGATATACTGAACTTCATAATGTTTGCAGATGATACAACTCTCTCCTTTTCTTGCAAAGATGTTAATACAGCTAAGAATATATTCCATTCAGAATTCATCAATGTAATGAAATGGTTGACCACCAATAAACTCTTCCTAAATACCAGTAAAACAAATTTCCTGATTTTTACTAATAAAAGAAATGTATATCTTGATGAACTCAATGTTAATGAAATCACCATAAAGGAGTGTACTGTAACAAAATTTCTTGGTGTAATACTAGATAAGAATTTGCAATGGAGTGATCATGTAAATTATATCGCGAGAAAGATTTCAAGGAGCGTTGCTATAATGTTTAAACTTAGAAATGTAGTCCCTAAACAAGTTTTATTGACTCTTTATCATACTCTTGTTCTTCCTTATATAACATACTGCACCCTTGTTTGGGGAAACTCCGCTAATAACGCATTAAATGGTATCTTTGTCATCCAAAAACGAGCAATAAGGTTATTATCTGATGCTGATTTCCTTGATCACTCTAGTGCATTATTTAAAGAGCTAAACCTACTAAAGCTCAATGATATAACCAAACTGGCACATTTTATTTTTATTTACAAATGTAAGAGAAAAATCATTAATTTGCAATGGGTAAATAGATATTTTGTAACTCATCAAGAAATCCACCCGTATCAGACCAGAAATAGATCAAAGATTGTTATACCTCAATTTGGATTGTCTTCATCTCAAAAACTACCTAGTTTCATTGGATTGAAACTATGGAATGACTTGCATGCCGATATAAAAAATATTGCGAATGTAAATTTGTTTAAAACCAAGTTAAAATCCCGATTAATAATGGGATACTAACAAAAATCTTGGATTAGTGTCCACTAATAATGTTTAATATTGTCCATTAATATTGTTTAATATTGAAATACAGGCTTTAACTATTAATAATACTTATTTACTTATTTATTTACTTTATTGTTATTAACTTATAACGGCTAGCTGCTTATTTTTAATAAGAGCCCAGTAAAGCCTAAAGCTTAAGGGCCAAATTAAAAAAAAAATAAAAAAATAAAAAATAAATAAATAAATAGTCGAGCTTCACAATTATTTATGTCATTGTAAAAATTGTAAATTATAAAAAGACTACTGTATTTATTTTATTATTAATAAAGGTTAATTAATAATAATAATAATAAATAAGGGGTGGGTTAATTGTGGACCAATTCATACAGAGCATTTTTCACAAAACTATTAATGAATAACTGTCAGTTGACTTTTGGCCCCCCCATATATATATATATATATATATATATATATATATATATATATATATATATATATATATATATACAGGGTGGGCCGTAAGTTTCCATACATAGGAAAAATAAACATTTTTTTATGGACAACCATTTTTATTTATATAATATGCTCTACATGGTTGCCATTGTTTTGAAAACACATTTCAATACGTGTTCCCCACTGTTGATGAACACGCATTAGCACAGTTGACGTTATGCTTGTAATGGCGTTGGTGATACGTTCCTTTAGATGATTTATGTCTCGTATCTTTTCCTGATACACCATGGCCTTCAAGTGCCCCCAAAGATAGAAATCAAGGGGGGTGAGATCTGGGGATCTGGGAGGCCACTCCACAGGACCACGCCGACCAATCCAAGCATCCGGAAACTGCTGATCCAAATACCGACGCACGTGAAGACCATAATGAGGTGGAGCTCCATCTTGCTGGAAGTAAACTGGGAAGTTATCTTCCTCGTTTAGCAGGGATGGGAAAATCTCTTCTTGCAACATGTTAAGATACCTTTCGGCATTAAGATTTCCACTGACAAAAATTGGTCCAATAATTCTGTCACCCCATATCCCGGCCCACACCATCACTTTACCGGCACCTTGCATCTTCGTCGGACTCAGCCAGTTAGGGTTAGCATTACTCCAATAACGTATGTTTTGCCGATTAACCTCTCCATTGACGTAAAAATTTGCTTCATCAGTAAACAAGATCTTACGTCAAACGCATATTCTTAGGGTATCTGAAACATAAAAACAAACGTTTAATTTTTCCTATGTATGGAAACTTACGGCCCACCCTGTATTATTAATATAAAGAGGAAGTTTGTTTGTTTGTCTGTTTGTCTGTTTGTTTGTTCTCTATTGAAATGAATATGGCTGCACCAAATAGTGTTTAAGGTAGTGAATCAGATATAACTTTTCACGGGGAATCTAATGGTGTGCACAGTAGGTAGGTACAGTAGGTAGGTAGGTAGGTACAGTAGGTAGGTAGGTACAGTAGGTAGGTAGGTAGGTACAGTAGGTAGGTAGACTAGACAGTAGGTAGGTAGGTACAGTAGGTAGGTACAGTAGGTAGGTAGACTAGACAGTTTTATTTAGTAAATGGGTAGGTACAGTAGATAGGTACAGTAGGTAGGTAGGTAGGTAGGTAGGTACAGTAGGTAGGTAGGTACAGTAGGTAGGTAGACTAGACAGTAGGTAGGTAGGTACAGTAGGTAGGTACAGTAGGTAGGTACAGTAGGTAGGTAGACTAGACAGTTTTATTTAGTAAATGATACATTAAAATCTTGTTTAGTTTTGAATGACGGCATAATTTTATTTAGTAAATGATACATTAAAATCTTGTTTAGTTTTGAATGACGGCATAAAGTCACGGGATTTAAGTGGAATCTAATGGTGTGCATAAAAGTTTCAAAATTTTCGAGAACTTTTTAAAATAGGAATAAGTTTTTTCATTTTAACACAAAAAAGCTTAAAATCATTATTTTCGAAAACTTTTTAAAATATAAGGTTAAGGAATAAGTTTTTGCATTTTGACACAAAAAAAGCTTAAAATCATTATTTTCGAGAACTTTTTAAAATATAAGTTTAAGGAATAAGTTTTTGCATTTTGACATTTGAGTGTGACTTTTGCTATGGGTGACAATGGCCCAAAAAAGTTGGAACACCTCGCAATCTTTATGTTTTGACACCCAATGGAAAAACACGTAACATTGTTTACACTGAAGTGCTACAAAATGTCTGATGTTTTCAAGGAATAAAAACAATTACCAAAACTTTGTGTTTATGTGTTCATTTAGTTTTGTTCATCTTTTTACCTTATTTTGACACACCCTTACATCCCGGGCAACGCCGGGTATCTCTGCTAGTATATATATATATATATTAGTGATGTAGGTCACATCCGCATCAGCATCCGCATCCGCGGAACATCCGCACATTTTCTTGCATCCGCATCCGCGTCCGCATCCGCACTTTGGACTGCGGATGTCGTGCGGATGTGGACCGTTGAGATAAAACGTCATTAATAAGCGGAAATTATCAAATTCTACTATATTAATAGAACTAGTTCATTGTGCGCAAAAGTGATGCAAGCGACAAGACGAGAGGCTGTTCTTGTATGAAGTTACTCTCTTGCAACCTACTTAGATCCACGTTACAAAGCTAAGTTATTTTCACCTAGTACATTAGAACGAGTTAAATCATCACTTGGCAAAGCAGTTGAAGAGCTTCAATCTCTTGAATCTGTCGCTCTCGCCACCCACCAAAAGAATAAAAGTTTCAGTGACAGAACCAACACCTTCAACAAGCAAATCTATCACAGAATCTGTCTCTCAGTTTTCTTGAGTCAAGCAGCAATGACGAGACCTACGCGATGTCAAAAGATGTAGTAAAAATGATCGAGAGCTATCACCAAGAAAAACGCCTGGCTGCATGTGACAATCCTATTAGTTGGTGGAAAAATACGCAGAATATCTATCCATACTTGAGTAAACTTGCAAGGAAACATTTAGCCTGTCCTCCAACAAACGTACCAAGCGAGAGATTATTTAGCAGTGCTGGATTAATATATGATGAAAAGAGAAACAGACTGGCAGCAGAAAAGGCAGAAAAATTAATGTTCCTTAAGCATAACCTTCCTATAATTAAGTTTGAACATTAAACGATGAACATCTTAGTTTACTTTATTTTAATTACTCATTTATAAATATGCCTAATAAAACTTTAAACTTAATATAAATAGTTATCAAGCTAATTAAAGATCTCTTTCTATAAGGGTGGAGGTTGGGGAAAGAGGTCGGTGGGGTGCATTTGAGTTGGGTTCACGTCCCGCATCCTGGTAACACAATTATGGTTTCTAATTGTGGCTGAAACTCAACAAAATATAACGAATTTATTGCAGACGAATTCACTAATTGATTTCTATATTAGTTAGATGCTTGATATTATTTTATATGTTCAGAGAAAAGTACAGCAATTATTGTACAATTAATCAATTATATTACATTATAGCTACAGCTCTCTCTATATAATAACTTATTATATACGTTAAACACAACAAATCTCGAATATATCCTAAAAAATAACGAAAATGTAGACATCCGCATCCGCATCCACGGATGTTGAAATCAAACATCCTCATCCGCATCCGCATCCGCGGATGTGAAAAAAATGACATCCGCTACATCACTAATATATATATATATATATATATATATATATATATATACAGGGTGTCCGAGAATTATCTGTACAATTTTTGGCTGTTATTAAAAGTCAACCATGAAGTGTAGAAATTCCAGTTTGTCCCATTTTACAAAGAATCTCATTAAGTTTTTTCTGATACCACGTTTTGACAAGTTTTTTAGAAATGTACGCGGGTGACAGACATTGATGATTTAAAAGCAAGAATCACAGCTGCTATTGAGCGAATTGATGTGGATATGCTGTAGCGTACATGGCAACATTTGGAGTATCGATTGGATGTTTTGCGAATCACTAATGGTGCACATATCGAATGTTTGTAACAACGTTACTTTAATAAAAGAAACTTTTGAAAATACAGATTCTAAATAATCTTGTTTAAGAATTTTACGTGTGTTATCAAGAATTTTATTAAAATGAAATTGTACAGATAATGTTCGGACACACTGGAATTTCTAAAAAACTTGTCAAAACTTGGTATCAGAAAAAACTTAATGAGATTCTCTGTAAAATGGGACAAACTGGAATTTCTACACTTCATGGTTGACTTTTAATAACAGCCAAAAATTGTACAGATAATTCTCGGACACCCTGTATATATATATATATATATATATATATATATATATATATATATTGCATTCCTCTAAATCCAGTTGGTCTTCAAAACTTGGATTCACCATATATATATATATATATATATATATATATATATATATATATATATATATATAAAAAATTATTTCACGAAAATAACACGTGAAAAATATTTATGATGAATGAAACCACGAAGGAAAGGAAACACAGAGTGATGCTCAAGCGCTTTCGTCTAATTACATCCTCAGGAACACTGAAGTAAATAAAGAGTTGAAGACTATAATAAATAATTATTATATAGGTTACCAAAAAAAAATATATATAGTAAATATAGAAATAAAAATTGTGGGAGGAGCATACAAATTTGTAAGGAAAACTACCAATTTTAGCACTTTGCCCGAATTCAACACAAGATCAAATGGATTTTTTACAACCAATTTTATAGATAATGCCTGAATGATATATAGGTCACAAAAAAAAAAGAAAAAAGAAATAAAATAAAAATAAAAATTGTAAGAGGAACATACAAATTTATAAGGGAAAATTACCAAACTTTTAGCATTCTGCCCTTCTTGTCTAAATCTGTTCTGAACGAATTCAAAACAACGGGATCGAGTTGAAAAAGACCTTTGCTCATGTTAAAGTTATTTGTAAGTTGTATAATAGCAGACTCAAGAATATTTCTATTAACAATGTTGCTAGAGTGAAACAAAACTGAAGCATTATTCCAATCAATACAATGGGATAACTCTGACAAATGGACAAAAAGGGCACTGGACGACTGTCCCGTTCTAACGGAATATTGATGCTGTTTTACACGCGTGTGCAAATCCTTTCCCGTCTGACCAATGTAAAAGGAATCACATTGTTTACAACCAATTTTATAGATAATGCCTGAATTATTGGAAGGGCTATTTTTTACCATGATATTTTTCACAATATTGTTATATGAAAATACTACATTAATATCCAAAAGTTTAAGTACATTAGCAATGCCTAAAAAGCCCGGGAAAAATGGAAGTACTAAAATATTCTTTGACAAAGTGCGAGTGTTATTATTCACACGATAGAAGGTTCGTTTTGCCTTGTTAAGACAAGATTCCATAAACGCAGGTGGGTAGCACAGATCACTTCCAATACAGTTGATTTTTTCCAATTCAGCATCGATGTATTCCGGACTGGCGATCCTAAGAGCGCGGAGAAACATTGAAGAAAATATGACTTTCTTAATGGGGGTGTCATGTCCAGAGTAAAAGTGTACGTAGGACAAGTTTTTTTTTCCGATAGATACTAAACTTAAAACCTGGGCTTTCCCTATGTACACGCACATCCAAAAAAGGGATTGAGTTCTCTTGTTCCACTTCTAAAGTAAACTTGATCATTTAACTGAAGGGGGAAGTCATCCAGGTCACGATTCATGGGCCAGATACACAAAATATCGTCGACGTACCGCAACCATGGGATGCCAACCCCCCAGGATTCTCGGAATGTAAGTAATTTCGAAAAACTCCATATAAATATTGAAGAAGAAGAGGGGCGACAAGGGGTTGCCCATGGCCATCCCAAAAACCTGTTGATAATACTCGCTATTGAAAGTGAATTTACAGTCTTTGATGCAAAGCTTAATAAGTTCCAAAACGATGTGTGCAGGTAGTGGCAGGTCGTACTCATGTAATTCTCGGGAGAGAAAGTCAAGCATATCGTCAATCGGCACTTTTGTAAACAATGAACAAACGTCAAAACTGATCAATCTATCGTTGGTTTCAGTGCGTACATTATTCAATTTTTTAGTAAGATCAATGGAAGTTTTTACATGTGAATCAGAGATAGTTCCGAGAATGGGGAACAAGACTTTGACAAGCCATTTGGAGAGTTTATAGGTAATAGAACCCACCGAGATATTATTTCGTATTCAAAATTCTCCATTGCTGACTCGTGAAAATTACTTCGAGAGAAGAGTCAACGAACTTTGCAAATTCAGCAAATAATAAAATATGAAGATATATTATATTATACTGGCGGCACTCTGAGCTGCTTATGTTACAGCGATGCTTTAAGCAAGGAAGATGTCCTTTATCTTCCTATAGTTCTGAGTGAAACCCTCATAATATAAGGATAGGCCTATTCCTTCAGGTATTTAAGTGTAGTGACTGCCTATATTAATTACATCAAAGCAACTCGTTGTGTAACTCCATCGTACCGCTGCCCTACATCGAAAAACATCGTCGCGCCCTACATCGAAACAGAAGCGAGGCTCAACGAAATAATAAGGTAAGGCAATTTCTTTCTTTACCATTAAGCAGCGCAAATACCGAAGGCAAATAAATTTAACATTAACCACTAAAAAACAATACATAAAGAGGTCCTTTGAAGACCTACACATACATAACTCTCTAACGAAAAAACGTAGGGCTTTTGTCGTTAACTCTCCACTGTAATCTGCTGGAAATTTCCAACGGATGAGGGTATCAGGCAATAAACCCATAGCCCTATATAGTTTTTTCAAACCCCACATAAACGCACTCACTTGTCAGGTTTTAGCACAGGAACTACCGGGGCAGCCCACTTAACTTGTGTGACTGGTTCGATAATTTTATCTTTGAGCAGCCTATCAATTTCTAAATCTACCTTCTTCCGCAATGCATGTGCAATTGGACGAGCCTTACAAAATTTTGGAGTTACATTAGGGTCTACCTCTATACAGACCTGATGGTCTTTTAGTTTTCCTACTTCAGGCCCAAAAAGAGAAGAAAACTCCGTTAACAATGAATCTGTGTGAGATGGATATGCGAGTGTAGGCACATCTGCGGACCCTTTGACAAAATTTTGTCAATGGGCATTTTCAAGGCACCAATCCAATCACGACCTAGGAGAGTAGGCCCTTGTTCATCCACCACTAAAAGAGTTAAGGGACGAGACAAAGTTTTCTTGTTGAGTAACTGTGATGTATGCTTCTCCACAAATAGGTACTTGTATGTTACCATATTTTTTTAGTATTGTTTTAGATTCGTGTAGTTTAGGTGTATTTTTGAAAGTTTTGTCAAAAACTGTTTCAGACATGACAGTTCGGGCAGCACCTGTATCTAGTTCTAAAGGAACTGTAATTCCATTTAGGCCTACATCTATAATATAGGGACCCGTATTATCACCACTTTTCTGCTCATAAAATAGGTACTCCACTCCAATGTTCGAATTTGGAGGATTACCACAAGAAATGTTAGAATTAGAATTTTCACTCTTTTGTTTCTTTGAAAAACAAACTTTAGATATGTGGCCTATTTTACTACAGTTTCGGCAAACTGCTTCTTTAAAAGGACAGTCCTTCTTTCATTGGTGTTTTCCACACCCAGTACATGGCTTGGAAGGCTTTTCCTCCTGCTTAGCGTTCGAATTAGTAGGTTTAGTAGTATTCGCAGCATACCTTTTATTAGTTTGTCTAGTAGGCTCATTAGGTCTGCCAGGCCTAGGAGATTTAAAGCTATTTACATGTGGGCCTTACTAGTGTGACTGCCAAAAGCTCTAATATCTTTAGCGGCTGCTTCTCTAACCGCAGCTACTTCTACAGCCTGACTGAAAGTTAGGTCCTGTATAGCTAATAGGGCTCTCTGGGCAGACACCTCTTTGAGATCCATTACAAACCTATCTTTTAGCATTTCGTTTAATCTGTACCCAAATTTACAGGTATGGCCACGGGTTTTTATACCCGCAACAAACTCTGCAATGCTTTCATTAGCAGCCTGATGCCTAGAATAAAATTTAAAACATTCATAGATGAGCACCACTCGTGGTTTGTAATGATTGGTTAGGGCCTGTACCAATTCACTGTAGGTGCAAATTTCCGGTGCTTTAGAAGCAACTACAGTAGGTCCGTAACTAAGCCAAACGTTTAAGGGCCTATTATAGTTAGGAAAGTAGGTACTTTCTTAGTATCGGGAATGGAATTTGCCTCGAAAAACAACCTCACCCTAGTGGCATAAGCTTCGAAGTACTCTTCAGTCTTCGTAGGGACTTACATGGCCAATCACCGACATGCTATGAACAAAATCAATTTACGTTAAATAACGTGAAGTAGGTTAGGTAGGGTTTAAATATGATGAAGTTACTCCCCAGTTAGGGCTGAATAGGAAATTGTAATAGAGTTAGGGCTGAGTAGGAATTAGTATTAGAGTTAGGCCGGAGGGACCTAAGCTATAATAAGGTAGCTTACAGACACAAGCCAACCAAATCGAACGACCCACAATAAGCACTACATCCAATTTTCCAAACAACCAAATCCCATCCTCGTCGCCAAATGTAATAACGTGGGGGTGTTAGACCCCGTTAGGTATTAGATCATGGGTCGGGGAACTTTTTTGGGTATTACCCAAAAATCTATTTGAGTAAAATGAAATTCCCCCCAGACTTCAAAGTAAACAAAAACAAGCCAATTGCTCTTAAAATTGTTGCATATGGTGTCTCTCATACCGCACGCATTACCCCTAAAATTTTTAAATGTACCCCATTTGGGGTAATTTACCCCTGTTCGCCGACCACTGTATTAGATTATCAAATATACATAAAAGGTACTTACAGGTGCTTTGATTTAGATCTCCTTTAGGGTCTACTATTTGTGCCAGCGTCCCAATCTCGACCAACTTATTTCCTATTCTACTAATTTAGAAGCTATAGACATTACCCCTAACTGACATAATAATTAGACAACTTAAACTTCTTTCATATTAGTCACTTTCGAAGCATCACCAAATTAAACTTAGAATCAACAATTGCTGCAGATACAAAAATATATGCTGTTTAGGTCAGCCCAATAAACGAACAGATCGTTTCCCGGTGTTTATCTTTTGTGTTGCCATTCAGCTTTCTTTTAGTGACTTTTCCCTTTAGTGACGTTTAGACTATATATATATATATATATATATATATATATATATATATATATATATATATATATATATATATATGTTTGGCCTCGTCGAGTCAGAGTAACCAACCAACTATGCCGATAGAATAAACAAACTGAGCGCGTTTAAGCTCCTGGGCCAGACCAGTTTCTCCCAAGAGTGTTGCGGGAGGTGCGCGACTAGGTGGCTCCCCATCTGGCTACAGTCTTCAACAAATCTTTGGAGACGGGCCAGGTGCCTGGTGACTGGAGGGAAGTCAACGTGACCCCAATCTTTAAGAAAGGGGATCACGAAAGTCCAGGGAACTATCGTCCCATTAGTCTCACTTCAGTTGTAGGTAAATTATTATTAGAGGGGATAATAGCGGATAGGATCGTTGACCATTTGGATTCCTACAAGCTGCTTGGGGACTCCCAACATGGGTTTAGACGGCATAGGTCGTGTCTCACCAACTTGCTCGAGTTTTTCACGTCATGTTGGGTGAGTATGATAAGAGTAGGGCGATTGATATACTTTATCTCGACTTTCAGAAAGCCTTTGATAAGGTACCTCACCGCCGGCTAATGGCGAAAGTGCGCGTGCTGGGTATCGGTGGGGAAGTAGGTAGGTGGATTGAAAACTGGCTGAAGAATAGGCAGTAGAGGGTTGTAATTAAAGGGGTTAGTTCGAGTTGGGCCTCAGTCACAAGTGGGGTTCCTCAGGGTTCCGTTTTGGGGCCACTCTTGTTTATCATTTACATAAATGACATCGACGGTGGCATCGTCAGTCGGATAGCCAAATTCGCTGATGACACCAAGCTTGGGGCCAATGTTGGGACGTCCGAAGCGATCGAGCAACTGCGTGCGGACCTAGGTAGGGTAGGAGAGTGGTCCGAAAAATGGCAAATGCCGTTTAACTTGGGTAAATGCAAGGTGATGCACATTGGCTACGCCAATCCCAAGTCGGACTACTTGATGTTGGGGAGTAATATCGAGGCGACTGATTTGGAAAAGGACTTGGGTGTGCTAATTAGCAGCGACCTTAAGTTTACGAAACAGTGCGTAGAGGTGGAAAAGAAAGCCCAGAAGCTGTTGGATTATATCAGGAGGCAATTTCAGTTTCGGAACAAGGAGATTGTGCTCTCTCTGTACAATTCCCTGGTTCGGCCGCACCTGGAGTATGCTGTGCAGTTCTGGTCGCCCACCCTCAGAAAAGATATTGAGAGGCTGGAGCGAGTGCAGGCGAGGGCCACAAAGTTAATCCCTTCCGTCAGGCATATGGGCTACAATCGACGCTTACGCGCCCTGGACTTGTTTTCGCTGGAAACTCGGAGGCTGCGCGGTCAACTGATCGAGGTTTTCAAGCTCTTACGCGGGTTCAACGATGTCGATTTTAGAAGCATGTTTAGTTTAAATGATAACCCAACTCGCAACAATGGTTGGAAGTTGGATTTGAAACGGTTTAGGACTAGTGTGTGTGGGAATTACTTTACTATAAGATCTGTGACACGTGGAACAGTTTACCTTCGGAAGCTGTGAACAGTTCCTCTGTGGATCATTTCAAGAAAAGGTTAGACTAAATCTTGCACACTATTTGAGTGTGTAGAAAAGTTTCCCTGGCACCCGTTGCCATTGGTACCTCCTCGGTATGGGCCGCAAGGCCTTTTGAGGTACTTCTTTTCCTTGTAACTCCTTGTATCTCTTTCACGCTCTATTTCTCTCTGTTTTGCCTAGTCAGGAAAGTAAAGGGCCAGAGAAAAAAACAACCATGACTCTCTCTCGCTCTCTCTCTCCCTCTCTCTCTCTCTCTCTCTCTCTCTCTCTCTCTCTCTCTCTCTCTTTGCCTCATCGGTAAAGTAAAGGGTCAGAGTAGCCAACCAACCATGACTCTGTCTCTCTCTTTTGCCTAGGCAATAAAGTAAAGGGCCAGAGTAACCAACCAACAAACCATGACTCTCTCTCTCTCTCTCTCTCTCTCTCTCTCTCTCTCTCTCTCTCTCTCTCTCTCTTTTGCCTCATCGATAAAGTAAAGGGCCATAGTAACCAACCAATCATCACTCTCTCTCACTCTCTCTCTTGCCTCGGCGATAAAGTAAAGGGGCAGAGTAACCAATCAACCATGACTCTCTCTCTCTCTCTCTCTCTCTATCTTTTGGGTCGTACTTAAAGTAAAGGGCCAGAGTAACCAACCAACCATGAATCTCTCTCTCTCTCTCCTTCACCTTTGTCTCGTCGGTAAAGTAAAGGGCCAAAGTAACGAATTAACCATGACTCTTGAGTATATTTCCGTGAGTAAAATGGAATTATATTATAATAATAAAGAGTCCGATTAATTTTTTTCCGAAAATAAACCAAGAATTACGAATGTCACAGACCGTACAACTTCAATAAAAATGCTATAAATTTCGGCTTATAGAACAACAGATACAAATATCTGTAATCATTTATAACAAGAATTGAACTTTATAATCGGTTTCATTACTCTGTTTTATTTTACGCTTCTTTTCTTTTTATCTGAAAAGTGGACGAACTTCAAAAGCTCCCTCCTTTATTTGCTTCCCCCCACCCCAATCTGTGTGTTGCTTCACAAAATCGTTTCAGTTTTGAAGCATTAATTGGTAAACAGAATGGAGCTGCTTCGTTCCCTTCGGATGAAGTTGTAAGAGAGGAAAGTCAATGCTTATTTTATGATCTCACACATAATCGTATATAAGAGTAAAACAGTGGATAAATGAGTCATTTTGGTTCCTATTAAATACAAAGCGAGTCCTTAATTATGCCATACTTTAAAATAAAATAATTAAAACTTACGTTCGTGAAACTTGAAACGATTTTGTTGTGGAAGAATGCGAAGGTTTTTACAGGCACACAACATATGCTCAAAATGTCGTCCTGCCTTTTGTGAAATTACTTGAACAATCCGGGCATTGAAATTTTTTTATCAGTGTTTCATGAATGCCCACAAATCTTCCTTATCCAAACTCAGTCCTTTGAACTGAAAATATATTACAATTTCCTTAACATGTTATTAGTTTAAAAGGTTAAATACGGTTGCTTATCAGATTTTACCTGGGTGAATATATTCTCTTTCTTTCTCATTCTCTGAAGACGTATTGAAATAGGTCTCTGCCAAATCTCAGTCATTCCGATTTCAATGGTAGTCCAACAATGAGGAATCCGAAAAATTGGACTCCCGTAAGGAGGAAATTCTCGAATCGATCCATTCCTTACTGAAGGATTGCCCACTTTAAGTTAGATTTTTGCACAGAGAATACCCTCTGGACTTACGATTGCGTGATAGGAATCTTTGTACCTTCTCCCAAATCAGGAAAATCTGTTCTCAAATTCTCATTCGGAGCATTCTCAATTTCGGACAGCGAAGGGATATACTCGAAAGTACCTCCAAGCATTTTCCTTTTTCTTTTTCTTAATATAGGGATTAATTCAGTATAAATTCAGTATAAATTAGTATACATATTCAGAACGTGAAAGTGAACAATAAAGTTCCTATGAACATAAATCGGCAATCACTTCGTTTCCGAGATATATTGCTTTTTTGCCGAGGATATATATTATTCTCTGTACACCTATTGTATACTTTCTAGATATATCAGAGAACAATAAAATTATTATTTATTATTATTATTATTATTATGACAGGATTTTTATCTCGATTATAACAAGCACGAACCACTTCATTTCTGACGCATTTCACACAAGAAAAGATCGGAAACGAAGCGATTGCGGACTTATGTTCATAGGAACTTTTTTGTTCACTTTGACGTCCTGAATATGCATACTAATTTATGAAACATAATTTGATAACACCCGTGGGTATATATATATATATATATATATATATATATATATATACACTCTCTTTTTAACATCCTATTATATAAAATTAACTTGTAAACTTTGTTTATCTTTATAGAAAATAGCTCGACATCATGAACTGAATTATTTTTAACATTTATTTCTTCCTGAGAATAGTTCTTTTTAACATTTCTTGCATATGGTTAACTTTACTGATTTTATTCTGGTTAATGCCAGAAGATTTTATTCGGTGTTAATGGAGACCTTTATGCAACAAAAGCTAAAATCAAAATTATTCAATAATTTAATAATCGGTTGTATTTAGAGTTACTACATTAAGTTAAAAATAATTTCATGTATAAATTAACTTAACTTAACGAATAGAAAACGCCTTACAAAAATAAATTTTTAGATTTTCAAAAGTGATTTCTCCCAGCAAGAAATTGGACGTTTAGTAAATGTCAAAAAAATGTTTAGGACACCTACCTAACGTCCCATTTTTTGCTGGGCTAATTTCCGTGTTCCATAGAAATAGGAAAGAAACAATGTGTTGCATTAATTTTTATTCACAGAATGTACAATGGTGGCAGATCTACTGCTTGCAACATATTTCATAGAATGTTGAATCGTAGATCAACTACGACTGCGAGTAAAAGGGGGTGCAAAGCGGACATTTACAAAGGAAAGAGAACCCAAAATGAAAGACAAGAATTTGTTACAAAAATTAAATTTTCATTTTCTTCAAACGTCCACAACAGAAGGTACAACATTCACAACCGCGATTTGTTAATGTATGAGCACAAGGAAAATCTCAAGGTTTTGTACACTGATTAGCTGCGCTGATTAGGTTATTTGTCCTCAGGAATACGTCCGAATTCTGCGTTGACAATATCGTAAAAAGATCTTGACAGATCGCAGGGAATAGTGTCATCGGGATGACTACACGTAAGTGATTCTTGGCTGAAGACGGTCTGGTTGCCGCAATAGAACGAGAAATGAGCCGTTCTGAGAACGTTTCCCTCCTCGTCCTCCGTGGGAACGCAGACGTGGAAAATCTCGCAATTATTATCCATATCGGCGTAATATCCGTAGCGTAGTCCATCGCAGGAGAAGGAAGTGGTGATGGGAGAGGAGAGGATGGACTCAGCCCCGTTGGCGAACCGGTAAGCGGAGTGGGCCATGACCGAGGCTACCAAGCCATAGACAAAGATACAAACGAGTTTGAACATTGGGAAAGGGTTTACAAGGTTCTTACGATGAATGAAAACGAGAAACTCTGAAACAAAATTAAAGGAATATAGTACACAGTATACTGAACTTCACATAACTTGTTAAAACTTCACCCTAATCTCTAAATTATTTGACAAAATAATCCAGACTCATTAGAATAAATAATCTTAGTTAAACTTTAAACTTATTCTCTAAAGAATAA
The DNA here is from genome assembly GCA_023014485.1 of Bathynomus jamesi. Lineage (NCBI taxonomy): Eukaryota > Metazoa > Arthropoda > Malacostraca > Isopoda > Cirolanidae > Bathynomus > Bathynomus jamesi. The sequence goes on from JAJOZX010002303.1 coordinate 240,345, forward strand.
GCCATTGTATACAGGAAACTTACTGAAATCAAAAGTATATTTTACTTTCCATGACATACGACAATTTTATGTAAAGACAATTTGAAATTTGTATTACTTCCTATTTGTCTTAATTCATGGATCAATTTCTTCTGGAATTTTTACACTAACTGCGTTTAATATGATTTTAACTAACTCATTACGAACGACTGGGTCTCGAATAGGTACCGTTTCAAATGTACCCATTCAAATTTAACACTACAAAAATCTCCAGTCGTTAAAAGGTTAAATTAATTAAGGACTCAAATGTGAACGCAAAAGCAGCTACCTCGAACTTATAGACTGTACGTAGCGGTTTTAAGGCATGATATATATATATATATATCATGCCTTAAAACCGCTACTGTATATATATATATATATACACGGTGAACCAAAGTAGGTGGACAGTAGGTTGAATACGGTTTGTGTTATATTATATTATAACTATGGTGTTCATTATAACTATGGTGTTTGTGTTTTATTATATTAAATATTATAACTAAATTTATTTAAATTTTATTTTGTATTATACTATACAAAAAAATTAAATATGTATTCTCAAAATAAACGTTATCATTGACTGTCCACCTACATTTGGTTCACCCTATATATATATATACATATATATATATATATATATATATATATATATATACACTGTATACTACTGTATAAAGTAAATAATATGATTTTTAGCCTTTTCATCAAGTTCCCTATGCCAGATCAAAAACATCAGCAATCAAGTGCCAGTCCATCCTAACCTAACCTAGTTTATCCTAACCCAGTGGTTCCCAAACCCGGGGTCGCGACCCCAAATGGGGTCGCAAGCCTCATCACAAAGGGTCGCAGGGAGCCAATGTGGTCGATGGGGTCGCAAGTGTCTTTGCAATGACAATGAGGCAAGGGTGAATTTTGATATCTATGATGACGTAGAAAAGTTCTGGATTACTTTAGCAGAGAGACATTCGACTGTTAAAAATCGAGCTATCAAAGTTCTGGTACAATTTGGAACCACCTATATCTGTGAGGCAGCTTTCTCGTCAATGGTATTTATGAAAAATGAGTACCGTAACCGTATTTCAAACATCAACTTAGAAAATTGTATGCTATGTTCCTTAACCTCATATACCCCCAGGTACAAAAAATTAATCAAATCATAATGTACACATGTCAGATATGAAATATGCCACTGTTATAGCATATCAGACATATGATAGAGTAGGAACTTAGAATATTGATTGATATGTTGTTTTATATTACATATTAAACATGAGAGAGTTGTAAATAGTTTCTGACAATGTTTACTTTTACACTCTTGAGTTATGTAATACATTTCCTTATTTGTTTTTACAGTTAAATAAATACGTATAAAAATATGTCTCTATTTATTTTAAGATTCTTCCTCACTAGATAAAATTATATATATATATATATATATATACTTGTTCTTCGTAATGACTTGGGGTCGCACTGGATAGGCAACAGCACTAGAAGGGGTCGCACTGGAAAATGCTTGGGAACCCCTGTGACCTAACCTAACCTAGCGTACTTTATCCTTCCTAACCTAACCTAACTCGCAAACGCACTTTATTTAGATCGGTATTCGATCGCTGAGCTTGTCGAATCCGTGGAATTCGGTCAGTCAGAAGTGAGTACAAGAAGTTGCCCAATTAAATAAATTAATGTACAGTGCATGGAAGGTTATTTTAGAATTATATTCATACTTTCATTTTTTAGTTAATGTTTGGGATTGTTTAACCTCCTTCGTAACGACAAAGATCATTTGACCTGTAATAAATTTTCTAAATTTAATAAGCGTTTATAAACGTCGTTCATGAACGTTTAATAAACGTCGTTCATAAACGTTTACTAAACGTCATTCATGAACGTTTAATAAACGTCATTCATGAACGTTTAATAAACGTTGTTCATAAACGTTTAATAAACGTCGTTCATGAACGTTTAATAAACGTTATTCATGAACGTTTAATAAACGTCATTCATGAACGTTTAATAAACGTTATTCATAAATGTTTAATAAACGTTCTATAAACTTTACGTGAGATCCGAACCATCTGGTCATTACATCATAACGCAGAGAATGGCCACCCATCCAACTGTACTGAACAAACCCACGCAATGTCTTTTAACTTTGCTGATTTAACGGGAAACGGTGTTGCGTGGTGATCATGGCGTAGCCCTTTTAGTTTTGTAATTACCTTTCGTATATAAGGTCGTTAATTACCGATAATTACAATTCTGATTCGACTAACGTTCACTTCATTTTCTCCATTATACGTGATGGAAGCACAAGTGACGTATGAACGAACACCCGATCGTGGTAGTGAGTAGAAAATGAAAGGTTGAGATAAATTCACAAAATAATTTTAAAACTAAAGAAAATTATCGCCATGAAAGAGAGTTTTGAAAATGTGGGTTATAGTTTTTAATTAAATAAAATGTAAAATTAACCGAATTTTACTTCGCCAAATTAAAATTTAATTAAATTTTATCGAACTTTTTTTAAGTTAAATTAAAAATATTAAGCGCACTTTAACCACAATGAACACCTAATTTAAAAAGTTTAGAAACACAAGCATGGATTCCCAGAGCAATCTCCAACGAATTTTAGTACTCGAAATATTTTGGTGGAAGGAAATATTCAAATATTTTCCTGTATAATCAGGGGTCGGGGAACCGGGGTAAATTACCCCAAATGGGGTAAAAATGAAAATGTCGGGGGTAATGAAGGCTCAATAAACATATAAATAAAATTGCACAAAAATTTATTATTTAATAAGCGAGGCTAATTATCAAAGTTATATTTTTTTCGAACAAATAATTTTTAGTTTCTTAATAAAATTAAAAATCTAATTATTATTAACTTTCAAGTCTAGGGGGTAATATCGTTGTTCACAAATATATTTTGGGGTAATACCCAAAAAAGTTCGCCGACCACTGCAGTGTATATCTATCGATTTCCTGAAAGAACATGGTATAATCAGTTAGGAGGGCCAGAAACTGGCACAGCGCTCAGGCCAACTAACGAGTCCCATTGCGCTAACTCTTAAATTATTATTAACCAGCGCCATTGGGAATCGAACCACGAACCTTAATGCGTTTATTGCGCTTACAGGGAAACGGTGTTACCCATTGAGCCACGGCGCTGGCACGAACATGGTGTGAACTCACTCCTATAAATAATTTGGGAGCAAAGAGGAGAGGAAATGCTTTGAATAACAATGAGGATTCTTTATCATTAAGGTTCCTTTAAAAATCAAAACCACTTAAAGAAAGATTTTCCAGAAATTTTGATTTTTATAATGAGTTTTTTGTTGGGGGTTTATTGAGACAGTAAAAGAAAATAGTCTCCTGTTAATTGACCTTAAAGCTTTTTAGATAAATCCTTTTTTAGTTCCTTTCGATAACCTTTTATATATATATATATATATATATATATATATATAATATATATATATATATATATATATTATATATATATATATATATATATATATATATTGGTTGTCAGGGGGCCAAGACTTTTCAACCAACTTCCTAAGGACCTCAGAAACGTAACGGGGGTCAAAGTTGAAGTCTTCAAGAAAAGACTGGATGCCTGGCTCAGGACAGTACCAGATGAGCCGGGCGTGCCTGGCTATGTACGGTGGAGAGCGCAAGAAAGTAACTCGCTCCTCCACCAGGCCAGACCTAGAGGCGGGGCCACCAGCTTGACCTCCGTGTGAAGAGAGACCAACACACGAAACAACATAAGGTTCATAAGGTATATATATATATATATATATATATATATATATATATATATATATATATATAAAGCAAAATTGGTATTTTTCTAAAGTTATTTTAAAATTTGTTTTACTTCTTTTTACAATGAAGCCTTTAAAATTGAGGAAAATATATTTAATATTTTACATTACATTTTATATTATATTATATTATATTATTATATATCATTTTATATTTACATATTTTATAATAATATGCAAATTCAATATACGCGACTAAAATGATTTCATATAGAAAGAGTAATTAAAATCCGTTTTATTAAAAAGATTAACTACATTTTTCTATATATTAAACACTGCTGATAAGGTAATTAGGTTCTCAAGCAGATATTATATAGGGGGGTGAAAATTAATTATTTTAATTAATTATTAATGATAACAAAAGCCTTATCATTAAAAATACTTATCAGTGCTCATCCCTGTTATATAACTAAATTCCTTTTTGAGCTTTAGCAAAGATATTCACCTTAAAACTGATGAAGAGACTTTGATAGCGAGATTTTTGTTCCTCTCCTTATATAACACGACTCGTGGCGGGGGTTGATGGCAAGGAGTCTCCCAAGGAGGATTTCTGGTTCTCAGTCCGTTTTTTTAATTTTTTTTTTACATGGATTGTCCTTTAGGGGCGGGGCATTAGAGTACTGAGAAGGGGGTATATGGAATGGACGCCGTTCAGAATCGCTGGAAAGTTGTAGGAGGAGAGACTAAAAGAAAAGGTGCGAGAGGGCGGGCATAAAAACAACCTTGAAACAAGAAAACTTATTTATACTCTTATACAGAATAAATGACCGCATACCTTCCTATTGGCATCTCTAATTTGCATATTTTATGGTATAATGTATACTTTTATATTAAGCTTTACGGTTATTTATTTCTTACGATTTTGGTTATTAGCTTATGCAGACTCGTTCATATATTATTTTGCATGTCCATATTTTCCTATTATACAAGAATTTCAATTCATTCACACTACTAACTGAAAAATTATATATATATATATATATATATATATATATATATATTAATATATATAAACATTAAATAGATTTTCTCTTTTACTTATCTCTACTTTTTCTTTTCTCATTTTCTTTCTCGTCCTTTCTTTCTCTCTTCCACCTCTCTCTCTTCCACTCTCCCTCTCTCCCTGAGAATCTTTCTTTCACTCGTGCCGGTGGTTCAAGGCAAACCGCCTCGACTTCCCTTTCTGGAAAATTTGTCTGCTAACGCTGCGTTTCGCCTCCTCCCAATAAGCAGTCAAAAAACTCAGAGTAGTTTGATGACTGAAACGTTTACCTGCAGTTGCTGATGTTTTCCTAACATTTTAGCATTTCAGGGGAAATATATAATTCATTAATGGGCTGAACATAGCGCTTATTATGCTGGTATCACTCGCATTTCCCCCAAAAGGGCAAATTATATCAAAACAGGGAAACACAGAAAACCAACACGCTCTCACTTGTCCCAGAATAACCCTGTGTGATTACTGCCAACCACGGTCAAATTCGAAAGTGCCAAAATCTTTATTGGCGTATGGAAAGCGGATCCACCTCAGCAATACCAGATTGAGCGACCAACTATAATGAAAAGAGGTTAAGATACTTCGATATGATCGTAAAAGTGTCCATGCAGAGATTCAATGCATTCGTCCGCATCTCCTTTTCGAGATGCCCTCCTTGCCCTCTTGCAGTAGATTAAGCAATACCCATTACTCCTCCCTATACACTATACCTTACTATCACTAGTACCCAAGGTACCAGCGTTGCCAGAACCGAGCAGTCATGGAATGGAGTTTTATAATGAGAAAACTGAAAATGAGGCGGAGGTGAGAGAACGAAAAACGAAAAGTAATGAAAGACGAAGTGAAATAAAAGGGAGAAAACTGAATAAAAACCTTTATATAACAATAATTTTCGACTACAAAGGGATAAGGATGATTGCCTTTTCCTCATGCTATAACAGAGCCCACAACTACACCCTTAACTTACACTACACTGGGTTAATAAAAAATAAACTGAAGTCAACAACTCAAAACAATATAATAGTATAAGTGTGATTTTAGTGATTAAAATTTTATGTGGAAGAAATTCGTCTACAAAAATTGTATAAAACTGTTAACTTCGAACCCCAAACCTTTAATAACAAAATCTTCTCTTTGTCCAGTCATTTATGTGATTAATTAAAGACGCATAAAGATGGAATTGTTGTGGGTGCGTTTAGTAAACGTTTGTAAAACATTTAATAAACGTCCCTCACAAACGTTTATAAAACGTTTACTAGCCGTCGTTCAGAAACGTTTATAAAACGTTTAATAAACGTCGTTCAGAAACGTTTAATAAATGTCGTCCAGAAAGCGTTTAATAAACATCAAATGATAACTTATTAAATTGAAATCCAGTGTATATAAATATATGCAATAGCCAAGGTTCATCAAAATCAAACATCATGGCACCATATCACCATTTAATGAGTAAAAGCATCCGCAATTACATGGTGCCTGACTCTTGAACAACCTTGTAAACTATTGAGGAAAGAATCAGAGCTATATAGCTCGTAGCAATTATATACCTCGTAACCTCTTAGCAGTTCCGTGCGTTGGTCTCTCTTCACACGAAGGTCAAGCTGGTGACCCCGCCTCTAGTCATACCTTGCTTAACCTTGGTAAATAGCTTCCGCCAGAATTGTTCAGTCTGACGAAGGTCAAGCTTGTCACTTCACCTTAGACCTACAGTTTAACGTGGATTCCGAACCACGCCCCACCAGCAGCCCAGCGTCTTAACCAACAGGCTACCAAGGGTACCCTTTTATCTACCAACCAATTTATATTATATATATATATATATATAATATATATATATATATAATATATAATATATATTGTTTTTTTTAGAGAAAAAGTAGTTAATTTCTATAAAGATGATATAAAGACGTAACGTTATCTTTTGTCCTCTCCAAAATGAGTTGAATTTCGGAAAGGATTAAAACGATATTTCATAATCGATTTTTTTCATGGTATTTTCCTAATGTTTTCTCCTCCTGAAAATTGAATGGGGATTTGACATATATGATGATATACTGCACCTTACCTTACAACCTTACAAAGGTTCCGCGCGATGATTCCTCATTTCGCGAAGGTCAAGCTTGTCGCCCCTCCTCTCGAGTTGGCCTGGTGAAGTAGTGAGTTGGTTTCTTGTGCTCTCCACCTCACATAGTCAGGTACGCCCGGCTCATCGGGGATTGTCATGAGCCAGGAGTCTAATCTTCTTTTGAAGATGTCCACTGCAACTCCTTCGTGTTTCTTAAGTCTTTGGGCAGCTGATTAAACAGTTTTTGTCCTCTCACAACAAAACTATTTTCTTTCAGGATTAAGGATGTTCCCTGTCTCGCCTTTAATTTGGGAATACGACATAGTCTACCTTTTCTACTTTCCACCGTTTTGGGGGAGTTATAGTGTTCAGAGTAAGATTAGGGACTAGATTCTCCATTATTTTCCAAGTGTAAATAATGGTGTATCTCTCTCTTCTCCTTTCCAGTGAATAAAGGTTTAGTTCGCGTAACCTTTCGCAGTAATTTAGTTCTTTGCACCCATTGATCTTGACTGTGAAGCTTCTCTGAATCCCTTCCGGCTGTCTAATGTCTTCTTTTTTATATGGGCATGTTAGGACCGAGCAGTATTCCAATTTGGGTATGATCAGGGTTTTCAGTGGAGGAATCATTACATTCCTATCCCTTCGTTTAAAGGTTCTCAATATCTGCCCCGTTATTCTCTTTGCTCTGTTTACTGCTATCTTATTTTGTGTTTCAAATTTCGCATCATCTGTCATTACAACCCCTAAATCTTTTGCTCTAGAATTTCTCTGAATTTCCTGTCCATTTGGGGTATAATATTACATGGATTTTAGGTCTTCTCTTTTTGCGTACCGTAACAGCTGAAATTTCTCGGTGTTAAACTTCATATTGTTGTCTTCTGTCCACTCGTAGATTCTGTTTATGTCGGTTTGTAGAGATCCTATATCTTCTAGGTTTCTTATTTTTCTACTGATCTTTGTGTTATCGGCAAAGGATGTTACTGTGCTGTCTTTGGTAACGTCCTCATCTATATCAGTTAGCATGATTATGAAGAGTAGTGAAGCGAATACTGTTCCTTGTGGTACTGAGCTGAGGACCTCTGATTCTGATGAAGATACTCCTTGTACTGTAACGACTTGCTGCCGCTCACTAAGGAAATTACATAACCATTTCCCTACTTTTCCTGTTATTCCCATATATTTCAGTTTATGTATTATGATTGCATGGTCACCCTTGTCGAACGCTTTAGCAAAGTCTGTGGATAGTACAGCATAGTTTTCATTACTTTCTAGCACATCAATAATGTTGTTGTAGTGTTCCATTAGTTTTGATAGGCATGATCTGCCTGACCGAAACCCATGTTGGTTATCATTGAATTTTTTCTGAGTTTCCAAACAGTCACAGATTTTCTGTCTAACTATGCTTTCAAATATTTTAGTGAGATGAGATGTAAGCGACACTGACCTATAGTTTTTGGCCTCGGATCGATCTCCTTTATATATTGGGACTATGTTCGCGCTCTTCCGGATGCCCGGTATTTCTCCCGTGTCTAGTGATCATCTCCATATCCCATATAAGGGCTCAGTGATTGCATTCTTGCAGTTTTTGATCAGTGTAGCATTCCATTCATCCGGTCCTGCCGCTGAGTGTGTTTTTAGTTCCCCTATGGCTTATGTAATATCATGTGTGTATATATTTGCACACACACACACACACACACACACACATATATATATATATATATATATATATATATATATATATATATATATATTGTGTGTGTGTGTGTGTGGTGTGTTCACAAAGAAACTGCGCAGTGAATTGCATTTACATTATTACAAGTATAAAACGGAAAATAAATATTTTATGATCTCACTCTAAAAGCTTTCAAGTATATATATATATATATATATATATATATATATATATATATATATATATATATATATATATATATATTTTAACTGCAAACAACACAGTACAATTAATGTAAAGAACGACGCTTGTGCGGAACGTTCTTCTATACAAGCGTCGTTCTTGACATATATATATATTTACTTTTGTTTTACTTTTGTTGAGTTTGAACGACGGTTCAGGATCGACCTGCGGTCGACCCCTCTGCAGCATCCCGCCTCATTTGCGGGACTTGGTGAAGGAGGGAATTGCTCTCTGATCGCCTCCTGCCCTCGTAGCCAGCCACGCATGGCTGGTCAGGGACTTTGCACAAGAATCTGTCCAGCTGGTTCTTGAAGTTATTCAGGTTGGTGTGCTGGAGATTCCTCACTTCCTTTGGAAGGACATTGAAAAGCTTTGGGCCCCGTATTCTGAGGGTATTTTCCATCCTCGTTTTCATGGCTCCTTGTCCCACCGCAGCTGGGACCGTACAAAATCTGCCTCTTCTCTCATTCCAGTTTGTTTCTATTTCATTTCTGAGGTTAGGGACAGAGCCCTCAAGTATGTTCCATATGTATATTATTGTGTACCGCTCTCGCCTTCTTTCAAGAGAGTAGAGTTCCAGGGATTGTAGTCGAGACCAGTAGTCTTCACCTTCCGTTTCCTCTATCTTAGACGTAAAAGTCCTTTGTATAGCTCCAATGCTCGCAATGTCTCTTTTTCTGTGTGGGCTTGTGAGTACTGAGCAATACTCAATTATTGGTAGGACTAGACTCTTCCATAATTTGAGCATGATGTTTGCTTTTCTGCTGCGGAAGCTCCTCCAGATGATTCCCATTATTTTTCTAGCCGTTGTGATTTTGATTTTATAGTGCTCTCTGAATTCTGCATCCGACGACATTATTACTCCAAGATCCCTGACTTGTGGATTTGGTGTTATCTGTTTGGCTTGCGGAGTTTTGTACCCTTTTTTCTGTAGCTCTTTGTTATTACCATATCTTAGAAGTTGGAATTTTTCTTCGTTGAACTTCATATTGTTGTCTTCTGCCCACTGGAATAATGTTTCAATGTCGTTTTGTAGTTTTCTTACGTCATCTTCGTTCAATATTTCCTTACATATCTTCGTGTCATCTGCGAAGCATGATACAAAACTGTCCTTAATATCTGTATCAATATCTGCAATCATTATTATGAACAGCAAGGGAGCTAATACTGTCCCTTGTGGGACAGAGCTCACGACTTCCGAGACTTCCGATTTAACTCCGTTTACCACCACTCTTTGCGTTCTTTGCGTCAAGAAATTAAATATCCACCTTCCTAGCTTTCCAGTAATTCCTGTATCCTTAAGTTTGTGTGCTATGATTCCATGGTCACATTTATCGAAGGCTTTAGCAAAATCAGTATATATTACATCAATGTTTTGTCCTCAACACAATGTTCCTAATATTTTCTCCTGGTGGTGGTAGTAGCTGTGACAGGCATGATCTACCCGCCCTGAAGCCATGTTGATTTGGGTTGTACAAGTCTTTTTCTTGTAGGTAGTAGGTAATTTTGGCTCTAATTATGCGTTCAAAACAATTTATAAGGTGTGAGGTGAGAGCCACTGGCCGATAATTTTTGGGCATTGCTCTGTTACCACCTTTAAATAGGGGGGCAATATTCGCGTTCTTTAAGGGGAGTGGAATTTGTCCTGTGTCGAGTGATTTCCTCCATAGTAAGTATAGCGGTTTTGCAATACTCTCTTTGCATTTCTTCAGAAATGTGGCACTCCATGTGTCTGGCCCTGGCGCTGAATTGTCTCGCATCTGTGATAAGGCCGTAATTACATCTCCTTCCGTGAACTCGAAGTCCATTAATAGGTTTGTGCCGGGATTTGTTCTTGGTTGATCCGTTTCAATGTCGAAAAACTCGTCTGGGTTTTCCACTTCCATCTCGGACTTAGGGGTGCTAAACACAGATTTAAATTGTTCCCTAAGCAGTTCATTTATTTCTTTCGGGTCATTTGTGTATTCGGCCTCCCCGTCTATCAACGGTCCAATACTCTCTTTACACTGCATTTTCCTTTTCGCAAAAGTGTAGAAGTATTTTGGGTTATTTTTTATGTTTTCTGCTACCTTGTTTTCCTCCTCGTTTGTCTTATGTATGAATGTTTGCTTTAGGTCCATTTCTATTTCGCCAAGTTTCCTCTCTAGTTTGAGTCTCTTTGCATCAGTTCTGCATCTGTGGAGATGTTTTACGGTTTGTCTTCGTTGCCTGAATAGAGTCCTGATTTTCCTCTCGAGCTTGCTACGTTTTCTTTCCTGTTTCTCTGGAATATGTTTCAGTATTATAGGTTTGGTTTCCGTCTCTATTATACATAGTATTTCTTGTGGAGTCTTCTCGTGTAGTAGCAATTCCCAATTTACCTCCTTCAAATCTTTAATCACGTTTTCCCATTTTACTTTCTTTGAATTTATGTTTAAGCCTTCAAATATTCCATCTGCCTCTCTGGGATGCGTTTTCGGACCTCTAGGTGCTAACTTCAATTGTATATCGATGAGGTTATGGTCGGAGAACTTTGTGTGCGTTACTTTTTTATTTATTATTATCTCGTTGTTATTTGTCCACATTAAATCCAAAACGTTCTCCTTTCTCGTGGCTTCACAGATTTCCTGGGTAAGGGCGTAAGGGCGTAATGTTCCATAATATCTAAAAGCATTGTTGCTTGGGTTCTGTCATCTTTAGTAATGTTGCCATGAAACTTCTCAACATATATAACTTCGTCATTTTTCTTCCATGATATGAATGGGAAATTAAAATCTCCGAAAATTAGAATATTTGTTGCTGGAGTTTCAAGTAATTTTAATATGTTTTCTATTTCATTTGTAGCAAATTGGAATTCACTTTTTGTGGTGTTTGGTGGTCTGTAGATGTTCATAATGGTTAGGTTCAGTTCTTTTACTTCTAATATAATAACCTCAACTGTGCTGTTTGATTTCTTTACCCTCACTTCACATGTGTAAGTGTTTTTCACGTAGATACAACACCCTCCTCCTCGTCTAGCCACTCTATCTGCTCTGTATATGTTGTAGTCCAGCAATGCTATTTCAGTATTCTCGATGCAGTTTTCACAGCCTTTTTCGCACTTATGTAAGTGTGTTCCGTTAGGCATATGATATCTATGCTGGTTTCCGTAGCTAAATTTTGCAAGTATTGTAATTTGCAGTCTGCATGGTCCGTATAGAGGCCTTGTATATTTGTGTATAATACATTTACCGGGTTTCTTCTAATCTTCGTGTTCGATTTTCTTAAATGATGGTCGTTTCCTGGTCGGTGTCGGTTCCTGTTTGGTGTTATTGGTTGGGCCGCTGCATTTGGGAGTATTGGGGTTGCGGCCCGTGATACCACTGTTGTTGTTGTATTATTGGTGGGTGGTGTTGAATAGGGGGGTGATGTGCGTAATGTTGTGGTGCATATGTTTGCGGCGTTCTGTCTCTCCTTGTTAGAAGGGCAAGCTGAGCTTTTATTATTCTCATTTCTTCTAAAAAATATGTTTCATTACTCTTGCTATTTCTTCTATGTCTTTCTTCTAAAAAATATGTTTCATTACTCTTGCTATTTCTTCTATGTCGAATATGATCTGTTCTTTCCCGTTCTATTCTTTGCGTACCCTTTATGTGAAAAAGCGGGCACTCTATGTTCAGGCATTTTTTCTCAGTAATTGACTGTCTGCACATACGAGGGTGAAAAAATATATATATATATATAGGGAAGTGGATTTTTAATAAGTAATATATATATATATATATATATATATATATATATATTATATATAATATATATATAATATATATATAGGGAAGTGGATTTTTAATAAGTAATATATATATATATATATATACATATACCGGGTGATTACAAATGATCTTCCAATTTTAAACATTTATTATGAAAAACTAACAAAGCTACAGCGAAAAGCAAGATATACAAATAAAGAAGAACTCAAAAAGAAGTCAAGGGGGGTTAGATCGGGCCAAGGAATGGGCCCCCAACGCCCGATCCAACGGTCAGGCAATTGCTCATTCAGGAATGTTGTAACCTCAAAAGGAGCCCCAAAAGGAGCTCTTATTGAACTTCAATAGCTTGTAAATAAAACTTTTTGAGTTCTTTATTTGTATATCTTGCTTTTCGCTGTAGCTCTGTTAGTTTTTCATAATAAATTTTTAAAATCGGGAAGATCATTTGTAATCACCCAGTATGTGTGTGTGAATATATATATATATATATATATATATATATATATGGTCATTTTCAATCGCTGAGAAAATCTTAAATGATTCATTGACGAAATATTGGAAATAATTTCTTTGTTGCGTGCATAAAAAAAACCCTCTTATTTGTAAATCGCAAAGTATATAACCAAGGTTAATTGGTTATTATTTCCTTTTTCAATTGCAATTTATATATGCTTGTGACGTACACTGATTTTGTTTTACCGATGTTATTTGCTCGCAACATTGCAATATAGCAACGAAAACGAGAAAATTATTAAAATTTTTCTATATAACTATACAGGACTATTATTATTACTAATTAATAATAATATTATTAATATTATTATTATTATTATTGAAAACAGATTAAAACGTGAATAATATATATGATATTTCATGTTTTACTGATAAGAATTCGTGAAGGTTTTTCGTAAAAAAAAAAGTTCTCGTTTTTCATAAAGTTTTAAAATACGTTTTATTTTCCTCTACAATAAATTCACGTGAAATCTATATACATGATGCATATCCACAAGGAAAAAGAAAAATGATTCCTTGTGAGTTTGCGTCATTCATTCATTTCACGTGTTTAATTGTGAAATTTATTCCATATATATATATATATACACATCTTACCTTGCCTTACCTTACCTTATGTTGTTTCGTGCGTTGGTCTCTCTTCACACGGAGGTCAAGCTGGTGGCCCCGCCTTTAGGTCTAGCTTGGTGGAGGTGCGAGTTGCTTTCTTGCGATCTCCACCGTACATAGCCAGGCACACCCGGCTCATCTGGTACAGTCGTGAGCCAGGCATCCAGTCTTCTCTTGAAGACTTCAACTTTGACTCCCGTTACGTTTCTGAGGTCCTTTGGAAGCTGGTTGAAAAGTCTTGGCCCCCTGACAACCAAGCTATTTTCCTTCAGAGTTGAGGAGGTCCCTTGTCGGGCCTTTAATTTGGGAACACTACACATTCTGCCTTTCCTATTTTCCATTGTTGTTTGAATGGTAATTGGGTTTAGTTTTAGGTTTGGTACTATTTTTTCGATCATTTTCCATATGTAGATTATGGTGTACCCTCTCTTCTTCTTTCCAGGAAGTACAGATTTAGTTTACGTAGTCTTTCCCAGTAGTTGAGTTCTATATATATATTTCATTTTCATATATATATATATATATAATATATATATAATTATATATATATATATATATATATATATATATATATATATATATAAATAAAATGCATTACCCTGCACATGTCTATTTATTGTCAATCTTAAGCGATATCCACTTAATACCTTTGATAACAAAGATTTGTGGAAATGTTTTTAAGATAAAAAGATCATCTCAAATATCAAATGATAATTTTTCAAATTGGAAAATTAAATATTTTCTCACTTAAAAGGTTAAATAAAGCGTGAAAATCTTTATTTTATAAAAATTTAATATCGTCATAATAGAAATGATTCTTCCTAAAATTTGGAAATTAAATGTCAGACACACACACACACACACACACACACACACATATATATATAAGCAAACAACCACAGGGAAAAGGAAACACAAAGTTTTGTGATTTTAGTGCATATATATATATATATATATATATATATATATATATATATATATATATATATATATATATATATATATATATATATATATGGGAATGAACTCAGAATGGTTCCCTGAGTTTTTTATGATACACACAGACCGTGCATGGAACAAGGAACTCTTCTGGGATAATTAAATCCACTATAGTCCGTCCGAATAAGTAATGGTAAATGACAAATACCATAGTTTTTCTTTTTCATGATGCAAGCCCGACGTGGGCAACGGGTCTCTCGCAAAGAGGTCCCATAAATATAGCTTCCCTCACCAGCTATATTTATGGAACCTCTTTGCGAGAGACCCGTTGCCCACGTCGGGCTTGCATCATGAAAAAGAAAAACTATGGTATTTGTCATTTACCATTACTTATTCGGACTATAGTGGATTTAATTATCCCAGAAGAGTTCCTTGTTCCATGCACGGTCTGTGTGTATCATAAAAAACTCAGGGAACCATTCTGAGTTCATTCCCATCATGAAACGGACATGTTATGTGCCTTGAAAAGTGGACGCTCAATTCTGCCAGTTGAGGTTTAAGTTTTGGTTTTGGCTAAAAATGTAATAGTTACCCCTTTTTCTTTGATTTATTCAATCCGACGTGAATGCAACGAGCCTTTTACTTATATTGAGGTTCTAAATGTAGTGGGGCTAGGCTGCTTTAAACCCTAGATCCATGTCCCAAAGTTGGATCCTGTCTGCTTTGCAGATAGCTGGTGAGGGAAGCTATATTTATGGGACCTCTTTGCGAGAGACCCGTTGCCCACGTCGGGCTTGCATCATGAAAAAGAAAAACTATGATATTTGTCATTTACCATTACTTATTCGGACTATAGTGGATTTAATTATCCCAGAAGAGTTCCTTGTTCCATGCACGGTCTGTGTGTATCATATATATATATATATATATATATATATAATATATATATATATATATATATATATATACTGTAATTGTGGAATGGATGTTAAAACTATTTTTTTTAAATTTCAAAATGTGGCATTGCACAAGTTCAAGAAACATCAAAATGCCCTATTGCCCCCCCTCTCCCCTTTAAAAAAAAGAAACATTTTCATAATTTTAGACAAGGTCAAGACAAAGTTAAATTTTTTTTCGAAACGTTAAGAAAAATCCCTTTTGTTAATTTTGTTAATTTGGTTAATTTTATTATTCACTGACTTCGTTAATTTTCATCTGATAAACTCTTTTATATAATAATAATAATAATAATAATAATAATAATAATAATAATTAATACTGAGAAAATATTAACTGGAACTTAATATCTATTATTCTTTGGTGTTAATTAGCTAAAACAAGAGACTCTTATCTAAAAATTCTTCAGTTTACATTCATTTTAAGAATCTTTTGTGAGTATGTGTGATTTTTTTTCTTTTTTTTTTTTTTGACAAATATTGCCTCATGACACTTTTGGGAATGAAGCATTTAAATTTCCTTCATTATTTCAGTTGTTCCTCTTCATTTAATAACTAATGAGGAGGGCCAGAGACTGGCACTGCCTTCAGGACAGATTAATGCGGCTTCTGGACAGGGCCGTAGCAAATGGTAATCTCCAGGGGAATATACATAGTACCGATAATATAGGGAATTCTTTGTAAAAATAAAACACGTGTTAAAGTTAAAATTTTATATTACGCATTTATTGGACCAGGTCAAATAGACAATTACAAAACTGAATTATAATTCTAAAACTACTTAGTAAACAACGTGTTAGGATGTAGAAATTTTAAACAAACGAAACATGACTTAGGTACAATACAAAATACAAATTGGTAATAATTATAAAATAGTATAATGCATTACGGTAATTTTTCTTTTATTTGAATCTAATATTAAGTTATTGAAAACTAAACAACAACAGAAACACTGGTTCCAAATTTAAAAACAAAATACAGTACTTTTAAGTACACTAATAAAAAAATTAAAATTACTTCAAAATAGTTGCAACTTTCTGTTTTTCTGATCATTAAATTTTCTTAAAAGAATATCCATATTGATTGCTTTCGTGCATTTTTTCTCAAATGCCAGTAGAACTAAATTTGCCTAAAAGGGGAGGCTCAGCCACCCCTGGCGGCCCCCCAAGCTACGGCCCTGCTTCTGGATTATAATTACCAGCACTATCGGGATCCGAAAACCTGACCTCAATGTCTTCACTTAACTTAACACGGAAATGGTGTTACCCATTTAGCTCCGGGCGCTCGCAAGACAACGAATGAAGATATACTTAAACTATAATTAAAAGTATAATTCAAGGTATACTTGAAGCTCTTCAAATGTAACATACATCCTGGGGCGTTTAGTAAACGTCTTAAACGTTTATAAAACGTTTAAGAGGTTTGCTAAACGTACTGAACGTTTATAAAATGTTAATAAAACGTTTAGAAGGTTTACTAAACGTCCTAAATTTTATAAAACGTCAATAAAACGTTTAGAAGGTTTCTAAACGTTCTAAACGTTTATAAAACGTCAATAAAACGTTTAGGAGGTTTACTAAACGTTCTATTTCTTGATAGGTCGGATTTAGTCGAAAACTACATGGATGTTATTCGCATTTATTATATGTACAGGGTGTTTCAGGTCGACCCTAGAAATATGGAAATATGGAAATGAAGTGTTTCTTCATATTAGTTACGGAATTACTATGACAAACTTCAGATACCAAATACAAACCACAAATTCCGCCAATTTCCATATTTCTAGGGTCGACCTGAAACACCCTGTAGATTCAGAACAGTTAAAAAATATCCTTAACTGTACAAATGTACTTAGAATTGTTAAATAACTGAAATTATCAAGATTCAGTTTCAAATTCGAATTTTTAAAATTATTAATTATTATTATTATTATTATTATTATTGTTGTTTTCAAATGTTAATATATATACTGTATATATATATATACAAAACATGAATTTTAGTATTCCAAATAACAATGGTTATATTACTTATGTTGCATCCACCACTATGCAGTATCTTATAATAATAATAATAATAATAATAATAATAATAATAATAATAATAACAGTTAATATTATTATTGTTTATTGTTATTGCCATATTTGTTGTGTGATGACTCTGTAGTGATTTGGTTAACGTGATTTCCTATTTGTATGCAATTCAGGGAACAAATGTGGCGGGTGGTCCTCCAATTTAATAGGTCACCGTTGTCCTGCGGCTGAAGATGGTAAAAGGCGCATGCGCTGAGGCCTTCTTCCGTCAAAGATAACGCGTTCTCTCTCCTTTGCCTCCTCCTCTTCTCCTTTATTCTTCTTTCCTCCTCTGGAGAAGCCCCAGGGAAGCACTAACGCGCATTTTATCTCGTTAAACGAACAACGAAATAAAATAGCTGGACCTCTATTTCTGGATTCTTACGCTACTGTTATTCTCAGATTTATCCTACCCTTCATTTGGGCCAGGTAAAAAAGTGGTTATTACAGAACTATTTTATTATTTTTTTAACAGGTTTATCTGTCATATGTATGCATGAGTGTATATACACGTGTGTGTGTGTGTGTGTGTTCTGTTTTTTTATATAAAATCGTGCCATAAATTGCTTTTGACAGGACATGGAACGTAGTCAGACTATCATTAAGCAGTCGGTTAAATGATGAAAGACGAAGCTCAGATTAAAAAAGTGCGACTAACATTAAATTTTGAAATACTGAATAATAAACTGATGACTTTCTTACAGGAGAAAAGGTCCCTTTTCCTTAAGTTAATTCGACAACAGATATTAATTTTAGTTGACGATTCGGAATAGCATTTTTGTATATATAAAGACAGAAAAATAACATTTAACGACAATCAATCTTAACTTAAGCTTAATCTTAATCTTAACATTTGCTTATCACTGTGTGAATATTGCGGATTCTTCGTACTCCAAGCATGGACTTACTAGTTACGACCTATACAGGGTGTTATCCAATTATGTTTCATAAATTAGTATACATATTCAGGACGTCAAAGTGAACAAAAAAGTTCCTATGAACATAAATCAGCAATCCCTTCCTTTCCGAGATACATTTGCTTTTTTGCAGAAGACGATGCTATTCTCTGTACACCTATTGTATACTTTCTAGATATATCAGAGAACAATAAAATTATTATTATTATTATTATTATATATTATTATTATTATCTTTAGTATTATGACAGGATTTTTATCTCGATTATAAGAAGCACGAACTGCTTTATTTCCGACGCATTACATACAGTACGAGGAAAGATAGAAGCAATACTCTTCATAACTTGGGAAAAAGAATAATAACAACAATGATAATAATAATAATAATAATTTTATTGTTCTCTAATATATCTAGAAATCATACAATAGGTGTCCAGAGAAAAGAATGGTCCTCGTCAAAAAAGCAACGTATCTCAGAAACGAAGCGATTGCAGATTTATATTCAGAGGGACTTTTTTGTTCACGCTGACGTCCTGAATATGTATATTAATTTATGAAACATAATTTGATAACACCCTGTATAGGTTGTAACTAGTAAGTCCATAATTTGATAACACCCTGTACACATAATATAAACTCTTCCTCGTGAAAAATTCAAAATGTACCATTTATGATCCTTTTTTTTGCTGTCTTTTCCGATTCACCCAAAAGATAATGTGGCTTAAAAAAGATGTGACCAAAGAATTTTTTTTTTTCTTTTGCGTTATTCCCAACCTTCATTTAACGATTAGTCAGACATACATTTAACTTGAAAAAAAATAATGGAATGCAAATATATATATTATATATATATATATATATATATATATATATATATATATATATATATATATATATATATACTGTATATAGTAATCCCCCGATTTACGTGGTTCCTGACTTCCGCGTAATATGAATTCCGAGTAAATTGGGGGAACTATAACATATAATTCAATGTGCTAAGTACGGGACCCCCCCAACCCTAAGACACCCCAAAAACTAAATAAAATTAAATAAAATACAATAATAATAATAATAATAATAAT
>JAJOZX010002303.1:262500-280000 GCA_023014485.1 Bathynomus jamesi
ATTCGTCTTTACATCATATCACTCGAATAAGTTGCTTGTAAGAATGACCTCATTCTGCATTAAATGCCCTAATTAGCAATTTTCACAGTCAAGTTGAAATGGAGGGCTGCAGTGTCGCAGAATAAGTATTATATGGGCACTTTTCCCTCCTCTCGAGCTACGTTGTGGCCACTTTACACCACCACTCCCGTCAGATCAACGCGGTTATAAGCGACATTGAGTACGTTCATTAGTTGGATGGGTGACCGTCCTTTGCGTTCAGAAGAGATAATGTATCGAACCGTACGTGGTTCGGATCCCGCGTAAAGCTATAAGTTCCTCCATATACAGGGTGTTTCATAACATGTGGGACGCACTTTCAGGATGGATTCAGGACCTGAAAACAATGAAAAAAGTTTATATAAACATATGCCCGAAATCGCTTTGTTTCTGAGTTACAGCCCGTTTTGTGTTCCAGCAATTCTTTCGCAAAATGTTTACAAACACTGCTTGCCGACAATGTTTGTGAGAATGTGAGTGTGTACGAGACTTATTTCATGTATGGCCTTGCCGATTGTAATGTTTCGTACACTCTATGACATGTTTCAATATCGTTGAGTGTAGAGCCATCAGTCAGTCAGAGGTGCATCGCGGTGTTTCACTGTTCGTATTCGTAACTTCTTACCGTGAATAAGTGCAGTCCAGTGGAATAAAAAACCTTAAAAGTTTTTGTGCTATTTAGTGATAGTGTGCATTTGAAGTGAGAATGGAGACCTATTCAAACAGAGAAATGGCAGACATGCATCTCATGTATGGACTTGCCAAGTGTAATGCGGCCGCAGCAAGACGTCTGTATGCGGAAAGATTTCCGAATCGCTGTCTGCCAGATAAAAAGACATTTCAGAGAATAGACGAGCGTCTTGGTGATATAGGATCATTCAACAAGCGAGTTTCAGATGGTGGTAGACCAATCAGCGCCAGAACTGTTGAGCTGGAGGAACGGGTCCTGAATCGCGTGGAGGAACATCTGGTGTCAGCACCGGAAGGATAGCAGCAGCAGAGGGTGTAAGATACACAACTGTGTGGAGAATTTTACGGGAACAACAGCTTTACTCATCACATTCAGAGTATAAGGCCTTACTGAAGCTGATTTCCGACCACGAGAGGGTTTTTGTACTTGGTTCCATCAACAGTGTGCTCACGATCCTCTTTTGCTATCCTCCGTGTTGTTTTCTGATGAGGCTGCCTTCACAAGAAATGGCGTGATCAATTTTCGCAACACTCATCACTGGGCCGAAGAGAATCCGCATGCCATCATCCAGTCAAGGCACCAACAACAATTTAGTATCAATGTATTGGCAGGATTTATTGCCGACAATTTAATCGGTCCTTTTGTTTTGCCTGGAAGAGTGGAAGATTAACAGGAGAATCCTATTCCAATTTTTTAAGGAATGATTTAAGTGATTTACTAGATGAAGTTCCTCTCGGTGTCCGACGTCGTACGTGGTTTATGCATGACAGCGCTTCGCCTCATTTTAGTCGAGTAGCCAGAGACTATTTGGATGACCATTTCCCTGATAAATGGATAGGCCGTAGAGGACCCATTGCGTGGCCTGCTCGCTCCCCGGACCTGAATCCACTCGATTTTTACCTGTGGGGTCATCTGAAATCCATCGTTTACGTGACACCCATTGACAACGTTGAAATGCTTCGCCAACGTGTAGACCAAGGATGCCAGAAAATCCGAGCAATACCTGGAATGTTTGAACGCGTCAAGCAGTCTATGACGGGGCGTGTTCAGGCGTGTATTCAAGGGCAAGGCGGTCATTTTGAGCACTTCCTTTGAAGGTAAGGTTGATACTTGCTGGAACACAAAACGGGCTGTAACTCGGAAACAAAGCGATTTCGGGCATATGCTTATATAAACTTTTTTCAGGTCCTGAATGCATCCTGAAAATGCGTCCCACGTTATGAAACACCCTGTATATTCGTATCTGATAATTCTAAGCTACAAGTGAAGTCTGTTTAGAAATAAACACTATTGGAGACATCCCCTTCCAAACGATGGTCGTCTAACAAACTTTATGTAAAAAGTTTATCGAATGTTTATAGAACGTTTTATAATCGTTAATGAACGCGTTTAATAAACGTTTATGGAAAACGTTTCATAAACCTTTATGACAGACAATTACGAACATCGTTTTATAAACGTTTACGAAAGACGTCTATTGAACGTTTTATAAACGTTTACGAACGACGTTTATTCAACGTTTTATAACATTTAGAAACGTCGTTTATTAAACGTTTTAGAAACGTTTATGAACGACGTTTATTCAACGTTTTATAACATTTAGAAACGTTTATGAACAACGTTTATTAAACATTTTAAAAACATATTTCTTGGTATTAATTCCCTTTATCATCAAGGTAAAGTAAAAGTCGAAGATCAACAACTTTTAACAGAAGCCTTCTTTGGAGATAATAAACTTGAAATTCCAATTCTTGTATTGTCCTTCACCTTTCTCAGAGATCTGTTTTATATCCTTTGTGGATTCTAACTCCTCAAGGTCGCACACACACATATACAATATATTACATTCCACAAAGGTAATTTTCTGCATTCAGGATTTCTTACAATATATTAGAAGAGGAAGATTTCGCAACTTTGAGTTTGTGTTCAGGGTGAATAAACCTGAGTTTCTTGTTCTTTGACCTAATTTTTTTCCCACTTCAAGATTATTCTCAATTTAAATTTGCTTACCAAAATCAAGTTCATGAACGCATTCAATTTTATCTGGAAAACTGGAATCAATTTCAGGTACCCTGATTAAGGGCAAGGTCTTTTGTTAAGGAAAACTTGCTGAAACCATTTTATTCTGTTTTAATAGAACGCAGTACCGACAAATTTAATATATTCACTATAAATTAAACTGAAGTCTATTCTGTTGAATTTATATTGACAATTCGTATATAAAGTATGTCAAATTGGTCTACTTGTTAAAGGTTATACAACATTCAACCCTATTAAAAAGTGAGTTGTGTCGAGTTTATTTATAAAATATTGTTGACCAATAATTTTTTTTGGCTTATTTTCGTTGTTGAGTGCTTTACAGAGTGAATGTATTGAAAATATGAAAAATATTCGCAAAAGTCACGTGAACTAATAAATAATTAAATTAAAACAACTTGCAGGAAAAATAAAAGACAAAACTCAAAGCGCTTTCGTGTATATTTCAACACCTCCTCGTGAAGCAAATGCTTAAGACAAATATACACGACACGAAAGTACTTGAAGGATTGTCTTTATTTTAATTCTGAGTAGTCTTAATTAAATCTATTCAAAATGGATGCTTAATCATTGGATTAGGATTTTGATAAGACGAGAGTGAAATGGACTATTTGTTCATTCACGAAGGGAAAATGCCTGGTTTTAGCAACCAAATTATTTACTAACCAATTTAAACATTTAAACCAGAAAATAAACCAGAAAAATAAAATATGGTCATTGGAATCATGGTTAGTGGATTAACCATATGAATCGGTTGGCAAAATATTCAACCACATATTTTGGTTGCAACCAAGCATTTTGCTGGTGTTGTAAAACAAAATAAACAATTAAAATATAGGTTTGCTTTCAGTATCTAAACCATCATCGAATGCTATTAAAAAACGAGCTTTCTTTAGAGAAAGACAAGAGAAAAAATTATACAAAGCGTATTCGCAAATAACAACTAAAAAAAATTGTATAATATATGATTTTTTTTTTTTTTTTTTTTTTTTTTTTTTTTTTTTACTAATGCAACATTTCTCTGTTCTTTGTTGTTGTGAATTCACAATTCTCGTTTCATTTGTTTATCGATTCCCCAAACATTTATAAGGATTCTTCTCTTCGAGGAAAGAAGGGTTGGGTTGGAGCTTTGGAGGTCGTCACATATGTAAACGAGTTGAATGGAATCCTGCATGGAGGTGAACTACTCCATTCCA
The DNA here is from genome assembly GCA_023014485.1 of Bathynomus jamesi. NCBI lineage: Eukaryota > Metazoa > Arthropoda > Malacostraca > Isopoda > Cirolanidae > Bathynomus > Bathynomus jamesi. Next base: position 266,464 of record JAJOZX010002303.1, read on the forward strand.
TGAAATACCCACTCTCTCTCTCTCTCTCTCTCTCTCTCTCTCTCTCTCTCTCTCTCTCTCTCTCTCTCTCATTTCTGTGTTCTTGATACTTTTCACGTGGTTTCAAATAAAACAATTTAAAAGGTGAAAATCTTTAGGTATATGATCCCTAAACGCTCATCAGAGATATTTTTACCAACCTACAGAGAGAGAGAAATGCCTTTTTCCTGGTTATAACGAAGTAACATTTATACCCAGTAATACAACTTACATTATACGGACGTCTCTAAGAAACACTGACAGTAATGATGTCACACCACTTCTGGAAAAGTGTGCTGTACTTGTCCAGTAATAATAAAGATAATTTTATGGGTTTTTTAACCTCCTTCAGAACATCTAAGGTCATATTAAAGTCATGTGATGGAAAGGACCTAAGGTTTACTTGGAAAACTCAGAGTGGCACCCGATTCGCTAAATCTGAAGTCCCGGACGAAACTCAACCCAGGACCCTCAGATTTAACAGTCGACGCTTTACCATTTGGCTACTTTGGAGGGTGTGATAAGATGATGTTCATCTTTATAGTTTCAAAAGCGTATTTAACGCTTCAGCTTCAAAATTTGTACATTATTTTTGTTCCATTAAGTATATATATATATATATATATATATATATATATATATATATATATATATATATATATATATATATATATATATATATATATATACAGTGGTGGGCACCGTTAACCAAAAAGTTAACTTCGATAACGATAATCCGTTAACCCCAATTTTTAACTCCGATAACGATAATCCGATAATTTTACTACAAAGTTAACGGAAGTTAACGATAATCCGTTAACGATAACTATTTCTTTACTAACATTTAAAAAAATCAAGGAAAAAAGCTTTAAAACCCATAGAAAATGTTCATTTATGCAAAATCCAACAATAAATAGGTATTTAACTGTATTTTTATCAAGTTTTGCAACTTTTTTGCTTAATAACTTTTTTTTATTAATAAAAAATGTACTGATTACATGTTTTGAAACTTTTGTAACCACTAACCATTAACTAAATTTTAATTTACCAGAGAATTATTATGGCGGGAACTGAAAGGTAAAATTAAATTTTAGGCACATTTATTAAAGACTATGACACAATGTGCTGGTTGCCCTTCAGAAAGACCAACTTCTCAAAGTTAGGCCCAACTGCCAGTCTTGACCTCTTGGGCCTCCCCAACCTCCCCTTGCGAGATCTGGAAGCAGACTGAAGTTATGGCGGTTTGAATTCATTCGCGGAGCGGTGATCTTCCGTGAATGACTCCTCGCAGTTAACATGTTAACGGACTTTAACAGACTAAATATCGAGTTATCGGAAGTTAACTGGTCCGATAACGATAAATGGAAATTAACTTCCGTTAATAGTCCGTTAAAAAAAGTTAACTTCGTTAATTAACTGTTATCGGATTAACGCTTTAGTGCCCAACACTGTGTATATATATATAGGGTGTCTCATAAGTCCGGCATCATAGGAGAAATTCATATTTTTCTATTTCTACAAACCATAATTCATATTTTTCTCTTTCTACAGGCCATAATGTCTGTGAGCAAGGAAGAACAAATCCAGATAATTCTACTCATAGGAAATCGGAGTCAAAGAGAGGCCGCTGCTGAATTTAACAGACTGCATCCAGACCGCGAGCCAATAACACAGAGTTGTGTTAGCAGACTTGTTGCAAAGTTTAAGGAAACAGGATCCATAGAAGATAAACCACGCAGTGGACCTTCAAGGAGGTCCACTGACGATTGATACAGCAACTGCTATCCTGGCTCATTTTAACAGAAGTCCCAATAAGTCTCTTCGGCGATTGTCCGCCGAGACAGGAGTGTCGAAAAGTAGCATCCATCGCATTCTTCAGGCTCACAAATGGCATCCATATAAACTTCAGATCCTACAGAAATTAAGCGAAGATGATCCCTACCGGCGGATGGAATTTTGTGAATGGGCTACGGAACAATAAAACAATGGTGGACATATTGAGCACGTTCTGTAAATAAAAGCTTTTGTTTTGCCTTTTTTTATTTTTCCTATGATGCCGGACTTATGAGACACCCTGTGTAATATATATATATATATATATTATATATATATATATATATATTTTTTTTTTAACTGCAAACGACACAGTATAATTAATGAACAAGCGTTGTTCTTTACATTAATTATACTGTGTGTCGTTTGCAGTTAAAATGTGTATATATATATATATATATATATATATATATATATACGACATGAGAAAGTGCCCCCTCAAAGGGCATTCGATTCCGCTCGTACGTAGGAGAATTACGAATTCTGATTCATGGAGGCCCTTGGTGTAATGGTTAGCATATCTGACCGGCAATCAGATGATCCTCTATATATTCTTCTAAGGTTATTAAGTAAATGAACATATAAAGAAAAACATGATCAGAATGGTTGCATCTCACATACATGGAAAGGAGTAATTATAATTTTTATTAAACCTTACTACAGGAGAGTCTCTGGGCTTCTAATAAAACAAGAGGTCGTCTCTTCTAAGTCAGCTTTATTAACGTTTTAATTTTATAACTTTATGAAACTAAATGCAGTTTCAGTTTTGAAAATAAGTATAAAAAATTCAGTTCAGGACATTTCTTCGTCTTTGAATCAAACGATCTTGTTTGATACCAAGAGTGGAGAAAACATTCAATCAAGAGGTGTTCAAATGTAGCTTTCAACACAGAAGTTTCGAAATATTTAACAGGAATGCGTGGCTGATAAAAATTCTGAATTAAATTTAATATATGTGTAAAAATAAAAAAAAATCAGTTAATACACACACACACACACACACACACACACATATATATATATATATATATATATATATATATATATATATATACAGGCCCGGATTCAGCTATAGGCGAACTAGGCGATCGCCTAGGGCCTCGCGCCAAAGGGGGCCTCGCTCAAGCCGTTTTGCTCGTTCTGTTCAAGTGATATTAATGATTTAGAACTCTATGAAGAACTTAAAGTACTTTGCAGGTTTATACCTGAGAAAACAGATCTCGGAAATGCCCTTGTTTATATAGTGCAAAAACAACTAAGTGAGATTTATCCTAATGTTTATGTTGCACTTCGAATAGTATTAACCATCCCAGTTACTGTTGCTTCGGCTGAAAGAAGTTTCTCGCGTCTCAAACTTATTAAAACATATTTGCGTCCCACCATGTCTCAAGCGAGATTGCAATCATTAGCTATGTTATCAATAGAAAACGATATCACAAATTCATTAGATTATTCTCAATTAATTGAAGAGTTTAGCTCGAAGAAAAGTAGAAAAGCATTGCTGTAATATTCAAGGAGCATCTGAACCAAATAGTAAAGCATTAATATTTAGCCTGATAAGTCGATCGCTCACTATTATAAAAAATGAAATGTCAACATCTCTTATACATCACATATGAAAAACGTTTGTATACTATGGAAAGTCATTACCTATAATATTATATAAATCTTAGAAATCATTGTCTTATATTTTCGATACAAATCTTGATTCATGATATAATTTATACTTATTTGTATGGTTTATTTATATTTTTTATACAATTTCCATGCGTGATTATTTTGGTTTGGTTTAATTTTTAAGTGCTGGCATAGTTCTGTCTATGCGGGATTCTAATATTACTGGTATAGTACCGATAATTAAGTCCATATTTTCATATATATAGGCCTAGGGCCTCGCAATTTCTAGATCTGCCTAGGGCCTCGCAACTTCTAGATCCGGCCCTGTATATATATATATATATATATATATATATATATATATATATATATATATATATATATACACCTTTGGTATAACCTATATACCATACCTATATACTATACACCTATAACCATATATATATATATATGAAAATTATTTCACAAAAGTAACACGTGAAAAATATTTATGATGAATAAAACCACGAAGGAAAGGAAACACAGAGTGGTGCTCAAGCGCTTTCGTCTAATGACATCCTCAGGAACACTGAAGTGAATAAAGCTTTCAAGACTATATATAGGTTACAAAAAAAAAAAAAAAAAAAAAAAATATATATATATATATATATATAGTAAATATAGAAATATAAATTGTGGGAGGAGCATACACATTAATCGTGACCTGGATGACTTCCTCCTTCAGTTAAATGATCAAGTCCCCTCCATTAAGTTTACTTTAGAAGTGGAACAAGACAACTCAATCCCGTTTCCGGATGTGCGTGTACATAGGGAAAGCCCAGGTTTTAAGTTTAGTATCTATCGGAAAAAATCAAACAATTTGTCCTACGTACACTTTTACTCTGGACATGACACCCCCATTAAAAAGGTCATATTTTCTTCAATGTTTCTCCGCGCTCTTAGGATCGCCAGTCCGAAATACATCGATGCTGAATTGGAAAAAATCAACGGTATTGGAAGTGAGCTGTGCTACCACACCTGCGTTTATGGAATCTTGTCTTAAAAAGGCAAAACGAACCTTCTATCAAAGAATATTGTCAAAGAATATTTTAGTACTTCCATTTTTACTGGGCTTTTTAGGCATTGCTAATGTACTTAAACTTTTGGATATTAATGTAGTATTTTCATATAACAATATTGTGAAAAACATCATAGTAAAAAATAGCCCTACCAGTAATTTAGGCATTATCTATAAAATTGGGTGTACACAATGTGATTCCTTTTATATAGGTCAGACGGGAAAGGATTTGCACACGCGTGTAAAACAGCATCAATATTCTGTTAGAACGGGACAGTCGTCCAGTGCCCTTTTTGTCCATTTGTCAGAGTTATCCCATTGTATTGATTGGAATAATGCTTCAGTTTTGTTTCACTCTAGCAACATTGTTAATAGAAATATTCTTGAGTCTGCTATTATTCAACTTACAAATAACTTTAACATGAGCAAAGGCCTTTTTCAACTCGATCCCGTTGTTTTGAATTCGTTCAGAACGGATTTAAACAAGAAGGGCAGAGTGCTAAACCTTTGGTAATTCTTCCCTTATAAATTTGTATGCTTCTCTTACAATTTTTATTTTTCAATTTATTTTTATTTTTATTTCTTTATTTTTATTTTTTTGTGACATATATATCATTTAGGCATTATCCATAAAATTGGTTGTAAACAATTCATTTGAGCTTGAATTTGTATGCTCTTCTTACAATTTTATTTTTCAATTTATTTTTATTTTTATTTCTTTATTTTTATTATTTTTTGTGACCTATATATCATTAAGGCAGTAACTATAAAATTGGTTGTAAACAATCCATTTGAGCTTGTGTTGAATTTCGGGCAAAGTGCTTAAAATTGGTAGTTTTCCTTACAAATGTGTATGCTCCTCCCACAATTTTTAGTTCTATATATATATATATATATATAATATATATATAATATATATATATTTGTAACCTATATATAGTCTTGAACTCTTTATTCACTTCAGTGTTCCTGAGGATGTCATTAGACGAAAGCGCTTGAGCACCACTCTGTGTTTCCTTTCCTTCGTGGTTTTATTCATCATATATATATATATATATATATACACACGGTGAACCAAAAGTAGGTGGACAGTAGGTTGAATACGGTTTGTGTTATATTATATTATAACTATGGTGTTCATTATAACTATGGTGTTTGTGTTATATTATATTAAATATTATAACTAAATTTATTTAAATTTTATTTTGTATTATAGTATACAAAAAAATTAATATGTATTCTCAAAATAAACGTTATCATTTACTGTCCACCTACATTTGGTTCACCCTATATATATAATATATATATATGTCACACTGAAACTATATGGCTAAAAACTCCTTCCAGCGTGGATCACTATGGTCCAAACTTTTGGTCCAAACCTGTGATACGAACTCAAGGCTCAGACGACTCAACGTCTTTATTGGAGAGTTCGTAAATAGAGGGTGCCTCATCACAGGGAAACGCTTCCTCTTTATACTTGCATATGAGGACATCCTGACTGAAGATTGTACCTTTTGGGCAGATGAAGGAAAACCGAGAAATGTTTGTGACTTGGCCTTCTTCGTTCAATGTCTCGACGCAGCGGTGGAAGACAAGGCAATCTGTATTAGGGTCGGCGTAAAAGCCGGCTCGTTTGTTGTCGCAGCTTGCAACGTAAACGAGAAGAAAATTAATATATATATATATGATACAACTCAGATTGGTCCCTTGAGAAACTTTTATGTTACACGCAGAGCGTGCATGGAACAAGGAACTTTTCTGAGAAAATTAAATCCATTATAGTCCGAATAAGTATTATGAGTATTTTACTTATTCGGATTATAGTGAATTTAATTTTCCAAGAAGAGTTCCTTGTTCCATGCACGGTCTGTGTGTAATATATATATATATATATATATATATATATATATAAAACGGGTGTTCCATAAAAAAAGAGTACATTTTAAAAAGGCTATAAAATCAACATTTGTCATTTAATTTTAATAAAACTTCTACACAATAAAAAGTATGTATTTATCTATAGGCAAACAAGTTTTCAGACTAAAATATCAAATAATTCAAATTTTATCAACATTTGACGAAAGAGTATGATTTTTCTACTTAACATGCAAAAATTATTAAACCTTTTTAATATTTTTTTATAAAAATAATTTTTAACGTAAAATTTATCTGAAATTATTAAAACAATTGTTCGAAATGCTTTCCTTCCAGTTCAATAACTTTTTTTATTCTTGGCCGGAATTCATCTATGGCTCGATTTACTTGTTCCAGTGGAAGCTCTTCCCATTTTTGAATGATGATCTCGCGTAAATGAGCGACATCTTTTATCCTATTCCTGTAGACTCGCTCTGCTAAGTTCTCCCATATTCAAGCCAAGAATAATAAAAGTTATTGAAGTGGAAGGAAAGCATTTCGAACAATTTTTTTAATAATTTCAGGTAAATTTTACGTTAAAAATTATTTTTATAAAAAATATTAAAAAGGTTTAATAAGTTTTGCGTGTTAAGTAGAAAAATCATACTCTTTCGTTAAATGTTGATAGAATTTGAATTATTTGATATTTTAGTCTGAAAACTTGTTCGCCTATAGATAAATACATACGTTTTATTGTGTAGAAGTTTTATTAAAATTAAATGACAAATGTTGATTTTATAGCCTTTTTAAAATGTACCATTTTTTTATGGCACACCCATTTTATATATGTATATGTGTGTATATATATATATACACACACACACACATATGGTGTCCAGAAAATAATGTGAGGTTTTAAATTTATATCGCTTAAATGCCCGATATTATTTTCTGGACACTTCATGTATAAAATATTTTCTAAATGTAAATTAAAAACTAAAATTAAAAATTAAAGTATTAAAGACACGAAAGAGCTAAAGCTAAAGTTGAAAACTAAAACCAAAGGCAAAGTTATTCGAGGGACAACCGTCCCCTTCTTGCAGGTCTGTAAAACTGCAAACAAAAGAACAGAATAAAAGGACGAAGAATGAGGAAATGGCCATGCATACAAGTACAAGTCGGACTAACGTCATTTCATCTACAAAACCACACAGTCGACAAGTTATTGTGGGTTAGGTTGGGTTAGGTTAGGTTAAGACAGTTTAAGTTTGGTTAAGTTTGTACGAGTAACATTTCCAAAATTATGTCATATTTTATGAATCGAAGACAAATTTGCCCAAAGATTGTTTATAATTAGGTCGAAACAGGCAGAACCTTGAAGTCTAATAGCATTGATAATGTTATCTTTGTTTGGCAAAATGGTTCACTGTCAAAAGGGAGAGCAGTTGAGAGGAATAATTTAAGAATTATGACAGTATAAAGATTAACAGTATGAGAAATTATGATGTTCTGGAAAAATGTGGAGTGATAAAGTCATGCTGGAGATCAAAATAGAGGAGAGGATGTTACGTTGATATGGTCATACAGAAAGAATGAATGATGATGAAAATGCGAAAAGATGTAGAATAGTGAGTACATACTGTAGATGTGAGAGGTATCGAGGAAGGCCGAGTAAAAGATGAACGTAATTCGTAAACGTCTGGATAAACGTGGCGCAAGACTTGACGAGAAGCAGTAAAAATTGGAACCGGTTTGAGAAGAGTGTAAATGGAGAAGGTGGTCTCACCTGACCTACCATTAAAAGGTACGTTGGCATCACTGAAACTTATGTGGTACCTTAATTCCAATAGTGCATAATTCTTATATATCCTTGCGCACTTGTAATTGACTTGAATACTATGAGTAAGGTTTTTAGACCCCCCCCCCCCCATGCAGAGATAGGAATAAAAACTAGTGCTTAAAAACAGTTTTAGGACTAAAAATTTCTTAAGTGCAAGTAAAAATAAGTCTTATCAAAGACATTTTTAGAGTAACCCAAATTTTTAATTTCTTTCTTTAGATGCATAATCTCACTATCATGACACATACCCAGAACATACCCTGTATCTTAAGTTTGGGAATATTTCACAAAACCTAAAAATACTTAAAAAAAAAAAAATTCTCGAACCTAATTCTTTTCCCCGAAAAACGCGCGTGAAAAACCGAGTTTATTAAAAGTGTTTTAAAAAGGAAAATAAAAACAATTGAGTTACCTTCCGATATACTACAAAAAAATAACTATAACTAAACCCTTCACCTCCAGTGGAGGGATTAGTTTTACTGTAGTTCAAAATTCCTAAGTCTGATCCCAATTTATGATAAAATCTGATCCCGTTTAAAACTTACAAAGCTCTTAAATCTGGTCCTGATCACCCACCTGAAGTCGGTGAACAAGTCTCGTGGCGCGAGGGTTTCGAACCCCGCTGGTAAGCTCAGCTCCAACTCCGAAAGTGAAGCATCGGCAATCAAGAGAACAGACAGGAGAACGGCAAACAGCAGCATTCTGGGAGGAAATAAATGATTGTGGCCTTGATAAAAATATAATAATAATAATAATAATAATAATAATAATAATAAATTATGTGCATCTATATATTACGGTTAATTAAACCACAGTTATGTAAATTTTATCATGTTTGAAATAGATATAAATAAAAATATAGTAAATTCATAATATTAATTAGTTTAATTAATTAATTAATTAAAATAAAGTTAATTAGTGAAAGATAAACTTTATTCAAGGACATAATTAAACCTTTGTTGCATAACGTCCCTTTTATTGATTTCATTCTGGTAAACGCCAGACAATTTTATTCAATCGTAGGGAAGACCAATGCGACCCATTGCGCTAACTCTTCGACTACTATGAACCAGCATCATCGGGATTCAAACCCCCGACCTCAGTGTATTCACGCTGGGTTAATAAACAAAGTATTCAAGCGTTTCTTTTATACGTATAACATTGATGTTAATGATATGTTAATGAATTTCACTAAAGATATTAAAAGGAATTATAAAAATTAAGAACTGGTAATGATGGAGTTGGTTAACATCCTTCGAAACAACTGAAGTCATATGACGAAGGGGTCGTAGAGTTTTACGTGGGATCCGGGTCGCTACATAATCTGGACACAGAGGACGGTCTCCCATCTAGCTACGCCCTTGACCCACAGGAAGTAGAAATATTTGGCATCACTGAATATATATACATACAGTATATTATACATTAATACGTCTTTTCTGTTATATTTTTACGCGAGACAGAAATATTAATCCACTGGTTAATTCAAACACATAATTTAACTCTACGTAATACAGAGAAACATTATGATGATAATGATAAGCTTTATTAGCAGGATATAAATTCCATAACATTGAATCCCATTACATTAAAATTAACGTCATAAAATAAAATTTTAACCCCAAAAATCTAGCGTGGCTTATTACAATAAATGTACATTTGTTTTTCTAGAAATTATTTCTTTTATTGTACCCGAGTTCAATTTTATTAATGTTTAGTAACAATACATTCAACCTAGAAAGGTAATTTTTATTATAGGATTTACGTAGGTCTCACACTAGTCACTGTGTGTGCGGTCTCACACTGGCCTTCTAAGGCTTAAAAAATATATACATATCTGTAACTACGCCAACTGATAATTCAATTTTTTTTTTCCTCAGTGTTAAATGATAAGAAAGACAACGAATATCCCACGGAAATTAATCGCTTTTCAAAACTGCGACTGGTCAGTCTAAACTTCTAAAGGATAGTGTCTGAATTTAAAGTAAGCCTCTTTGTCCTTCTGCAAGTTTCCAAGGTTAAACTAGGTTCTTGACACTTTAAAGTTTAGAGGTCGTGCCTTCTTTTTTTTTTTAATTTGCTTGGTTTTTCAGACCGACGACGGAAACCCCATCTCCGACTGTACTTCGCAACACGAAATATAATCGCTTTATAAGCATCTGTATGCATACAGTGCAAGCAGGAATTGAATATAATCTATTAAGTTTATAATTCTTCTGATGACATTTTTGTCATATTTTGGAAAACAAAAAAAAGAGCTTTTGTTGAATGGAAAAACGAAATATTTGGCGTATTTATTCATACTAAAAATGCATCTTTCAAAGTCTTTCTCTCCTTATTTATTTATTTATTTATTCTCATAATATATGCATTTTTGTGTAAGCTACAGGGTGTTCCAAAAGTCACGAGGATTAGATTGCCTTTGTTCTAACCTGGCTTGTTACTTGGCACACCTGCAAGTTCAAACCCGTCAGCGCGCATAATGGAATCTCTAAAAAAAAAAAAAAAAAAAAAATGTTAATATTTGAGTTTTGCATTTTGCAAACACCACATTGCTAAAATAGTAAATGAATAAATATATTTCACCCCATTGGGACTTTTGGTTCACACTGTATGCGCATTAAAACTATCACAATAAGCTAGCAATAAAATTTCAAGTTTGTTAACAAGAGATGACAGATAAACTAGCATAAAAATTCATTTTGTGACGATATTAAATTATTATTTTTATCATTGAATTTTATTGTTAAAATCATTATTAATATTGTTAATATCATTATTAATATCATCATTATTATTATTATTATTATTATTAATATCATCAACTTTTAATTATTATTATCACTAACTTGTTAAGATTTGTAAAAAATCTGTAGTAAAGATGTTTATCAGTTTTTTTTTTTTTTTTAAAAAAAGCTTAATTTCTCTGCGTAATTTGAATAAAATAACGTGGGAACAAACAAAAACACAAACTTTTTAAAAGTACAGTATGACAAACTAGAACAAAGCTTGACGTAAGTTTTGAAATCTAAATTTTTGAAAAATATTTTTTATGGTTAGTAAAAATATGTTTTTAGACAAATGGAACCGATTTTCATTGTGCAGCAGCGCCCTCTGTCGTTATTCATCCGTGAAGCGCATCTTCAATAAACATTTTCCTTTCGGACTGTGTTCCTCTGAAGTAAAAGTGTTCTTATCCAGCTTCATACCACGCATTTCCACTCTCATTCTCGAATGTCTCACTCCGGTCATGGGTTAGGTGGGGGTTAGGTTAGGTTAAGTTACATTAAATCTACAATTCTAATTTAGAGAATCTTCCCTTTGGGACCTCAAATGACACTGGGAATGACGTAAAATAGAAGAAAGTAACCGCATAATTTCTATCTCGGTTTCACCTCATCCCATTTTATAACAGTATTTTATTGCCTTTATTATTATTCTCCTTCGACTCTTCACAAAAGTCATTTGATACACCAATCAACAGCAGTTGTCCTTTTCTTACAAGATAAATCAACCAAACTGCTCTTAATACGAAAACCTCGCACGCCATCCATCAACTCCACTTACTAAATTCCTCTAAATACCACAAACTACACTACCTGTATCACCAACTGTATTTTTCCTCTTAAAATATCAATTTTTAATCTAGAAAAAATACAGTAGAAAGTCGTTTTGTTTAAGAAAAATTAATTGACTAATTAAATACCTAAGATTGCGGTTTTTATATAAAGTAATAATGGTTTTTTGCAATACCATGTTTGCTTAACCAATATTATAATTTCAAAATCTTACTTCGTGTTATGCAGATCAGGAGCAGCAATTTCTTTTTTAACACTTTGTGCAAGTTATGCAATAAAATTCATTTCCCATGCAATATATATATATATATATATATATATATATATATATGGTAACCTGGTAGGAGTTTCATTGCACCGATTCCTTATCGCACGGAGGTCAGGCTTGTGGGTCTGCACTAGGGTTTCTGTCCCGGGTTCCCGGGAAACCCTGCCAAATTTGGAGTTTTATTTCCCGGGACAAAAAATCGAATCCCGGGAATCCCGGGATTGGTTATTTTTAATAATATTCATTTATTTCAGTTATTATTATTTCATATTTTTATTTACAATTTTACATTTAGTTTAAAATCGTCGAGTAAAACTTTTTACAATGGGCAGTGACTCCAGTGAGTCGACGACTCGAGTCACTCGACGCAACCAGTCACTGACTCACTGCAGCGGTGCTGTGGCTTGTGGGCTGTGGGCCTGTGGCTTCATCACAAAACTGAGAACCAGGCTCAGTGATCAAAGCATTAATTGCCTCACCTTCTTGAAGGGATATTTTAGAAAATCTGATTAAATACCAGTCATATTATTCAATATGTCGTATATTATTGTTATTCTTTTATTTTTGATTTACTTTGAAAGTTTGAATTATTTTATTATATTTGCTACCTAATTGTAGGTTAAAGTGGAGTATAATGGGTATTGTTATTATAGTATTGATATCAAATAAAAAGATATTTGAAATTTGTTTTATTTACGAAGTAAATACGTCAGATAATAAATAAGAAGTCGTATAAATCTTGTCATTATAATATTAAATAAATATTAAAAAATTTCCCGGGAAATCCCGGGATCCCGGGATTGAGTTCAATTTGTCCAGCTATCCCGGGACAGAAGGAAACACCCGAAACCAGAAACCCTAGTCTGCACACTCTCTCTCTCTCTCTCTCTTCTTTATACGAGTATATATATATATATATATATATATATTATATATATATATATATATATATATATATATATATATACACACTTACTTTCATGCCATGTTTTTACAGATCCCATACAAAGTAAATAAACACCCAAATCCAAATTACATAGCCCCTAATTTCATGGTTGTTACAAATCCGCGTTAACTTTCATACATTATTGGACCAACAATTGAAATGTGAACAAAGAATTGAAATATTATGATACGGAATAATTGTATTAGTATATTAAGAAACTTTTACTTTGAAACAAAGAAAAAAACATTTATAAAAATTAATTCCTGAATGTTGTAATGTACTCGAAGATTATGTAAATAACATAAAATATTATAGAATATTCTTTAAAAAAAATATTCTCAATTTTTTCTTCAATGTTTTGACTGAAAAAATTGGAAGATTATTCCGATCAGATCTTAAATAGGGTTGTTGTACTTTGGGGACTACGTATGAAACCATTATGATGAATTGTCAAATGGTGTCATTTCCTGGTTTTATATAGTATATGTACGGTAAGGTAGGTTGATTTTGGAACTGTGATCTT
>JAJOZX010002303.1:285000-365000 GCA_023014485.1 Bathynomus jamesi
TCCCAACTGGTGAAGAATTATGAGGAACTAAAGGCACAGTTTGTTAATGGAACAGAAGAGGTCCTCGAGAAATCAGGATGGAGAGATGATATTAAGTTTTTGTACCATCTAACACGGGTGTTTAGATTCTTTGAAGAAAAAGGGAATTTTCCTTTGATTAACTTTCAGAAAATTCCAAACATCAGCAATGCGAGGTGGCATTCAAGAGCCATTCTAGCTATCCTTGCATTTATTCTTATACCTACAACAAGGAAGACTTTGGAGAAGGTATGCAGATTCATTTCATACAACTGGGCAGAATATTGGTTTACTAATCAGATGTACAATGAAAATGACTTCAAGAACTTGTCAGAAATATTGAAACCTTACAAAAAAGCATTGAACTCATTGGAAAATCACTGGAAGCAGGAGCCATCCCCACTCAAGATACCAAGAAGTAATCAGTGTGCAGAACGTGCAATCAAAGTTATGCAGGAACTGTATGCTGCCTGCAGAAACAAAAACAAACTGTAACTTCGGTTTATTCTAAGCAATAAGCAGTAATATACAGTATGTACAAGTATTATAACGATTATGTTGTGAGTTCTTTTATTATATTACATGGAATATGCAATAAAGTTACGTATGCAATAATCGATTTTTTGATTTCGGGGTGACCTTTTCTAAAAAGATATTAAAATGAAAGTTCATTTCTTTGTTTTTAGGCAAACGTTCATCGAATTAAAGTACAGGAATATTAGGTTGTAAAAAAGTTATAACCCTAATATATATATATATATATATATATATATATACTTACTTACTTCGTAGCCCCCGGGTTCTCTTATGCGAACCCGGCGGCACTCAGGTATCCCGCGACCACCGTGGGACGTGTCCATAGGTCTCGTAGAGAGGTAATGTTGGAGTTGTGTCTTTGTTGAGAGAGAGTGTGGCAGTGTAAGAGTAGGTGTTCTGTGTCCTCAGGGTGGAGGTAGCATTTTTGACAGGTGGGGGTGTCAGCTAGGTGGAGTCTGTGTCTGTATTGTTGGAGGGAGGGGTGGTGGCCTGAACGGAGCCTGGCCAGAGTAACTCTTGTTTTCTTGGGAGGGTTTGTTCGCTCTGATGGACTACAGGGGGAGTATCGTGAAGGACAGTGTTGTGTGGTTGGTTGAGTAGGTATTTCCGGGTAAATTCTGTGTGGAGATGTTTAATGGGGTTGATGTTTAGGGGAGGAGGGGGATATTGTTCAGTAGCTGCGAATAGTGAGCAGCAGGAGTACGTTTTTTTTGCGGGGTGGGGGATTGTGTAATGTGAGATGGTGACAGGGGTGGTCTGGGGCCAGTGCTCTGGAGAAGAATTGAGTCCCTGTCATGTTCATGTGGTGTTCGATGGGGAGTATTTTCGTATCTGCATGTAGATGTGGGATGGGTGTGGTTCGGAGGCAGCCAGTAATGCTTCTGAGACCTCTGTTTTGTGTGGTCTGTATGGTTTGTGTGGGAGATGGACGGGGACCAGGCGGGGGCAGCGTAAGTTAGGGTAGTACGTACAAACTGTTTGTATAGGATACTAAGGGATTCCTTCTGCTGACCGAATGTTGTGGAGGTGAGTGTTCTGAGAGCGTTGAGTTTTTTGTTGCTTTGGAGCAAATGTTTGATATGTGAGGGGAAAAGGACATGTGTGTGTCTAGGGTGAGGCCAAGGATTGTTGGGGTTTTGTTTAGAGGTAGGGGATGTCCCATGAGGGTGACTCTCGGGTGTGCTTGGGATTCGTGGCGGTCTGAGGTTAGGAGGGTGATGGAGGATTTTTGAGGGGATGCTGACATCCTATTGTTAGTCAGCCAGAGTTCCAGATTGGTAATGTACTGCTGGATCAGGCGTATGGCGGTGTTACGGTTATGGTGTTGTGCTGTTATGGTCAGGTCATCTGCATAGGAGGAGACGTGGACATGGGGGAGAGAGGTTGTGGGAGGTCGTGCATGAAAAGGTTGAAGAGGATTGGAGAGAGTATGGAGCCCTGTGGGACGCCATTGTATAGTCTGTAGGTTTTGGATGAGTGTTGTTTGTGTATGACTTTGCCAAGTCGGCCTGCGATGAGATTAGTAAGCCATTTCTTGTCATTGGTGGGGATGTCAAGATCAATAATCTTTTGTGCAAGAATGTGGCGTGGGACAGTGTCGAAAGCTTTGTTGATGTCGATGGCAACAAGGACTGTGCGGGCAGGGGGGGATAGTTGGTTGAAGCCATCTAAGATGTGTTGGGTTAGGTTTGTAAGAAGCGTTGTGGTGGAGGGCGGACCTGAAGCCGTGTTGGGTTTGTGAAAATGTAATGTGTGGTTGTATGCGTCTTAATATCAGTTTTTCGAGGACTTTGGAAATGGTTGAGAGAAGGGAGATTGGCCGGTATGAAGCAGGTAGGTTGGGGGGTTTATTGGGTTTCAGTATCGGGATGATGTGTGCCAGCTTCCAGGTAGAGGGTATGATATTGTGAAGCCAGGAGTAATTGAATATGTTTGTGAGGGCTGCAAGAGCAATTGGACCGAGGTGTTTGAGATGTATGTTTGAAATGTGGTCTGGCCTTCGGCATGAGAGTTTTTAAGGGATTTTATGGCTGCAGCTGTGCCTTGGGTGTAAATGGATGTGGTTGTTGTGGGTCGGCCGAGAGTTTCCGTATGTTTTTGAGGATTTTTCTATTATTGGGAACAGTGATTTTATGGCTAATTTTTGAGTAGTGGTGCATGAGTAGGTTGCAGTGTTTTTGTGGGGATGGAATTTGGTTACAGTTGGAAAGGAGAGCTTCGTGTGTGGGGGGTGGGTTAGTGTGTGAAGTGTGGATTTTTTCAAGGTTTTCCAAAGTTGGGTGCTGTTGGTCTTGTGATTGAGTGTAGTTAAATAGGATTCCCAGTTTTCTGACTGTTTAGTGTTAATTAGATTTGTGATGTCAGTGTTAAGGTGATGTATGAGGTCGATGTCTTCTGCAGTGGGACTGTGTTTCTGGCGTAATGAGTTTCTTTGTTTGATTAGATTGTGTATTTGTGGGGAAGTTTGGGTTGAAGTGTTTCCTGTGTCCTTGTGGGATGAATTGTTTGCTAGCGCGAGTGATAGTGTTGTTTATGTTGGCGGTAGCCTTGTCTATAGAGGGGAAATTAGTAGTGGAGAATTCCTGAAGCTCGTTTTCAATGTATCCTGTAAAAGAAGGCCAGTTTGCATGTTTGTAGTTCGTGTATGTTTGTTTGAAGGATGTGTGGATGGGGTGTGTGTGTTGATAGGTGATTAGTATTGGGAGGTGATCGGAGGGGAGGTGGTGTAATGTCTGCCATGTTGTGCGTGTGTGTAGGGATGGTGAGCAGAAGGTAATGTCTGGGGAGGTGTGTTGTTGGTTGTGTTGCAAGGGTTTGCGTGTGGGTTGATTCCTGTTGTTGAGGATGTTGTATGTATGAAGATCATCTAGGAGTAGCGTGCCACGAGCGTCTGGTATGTGAGAGGAGAGCCATGTCGGGTGATGCGCATTGAAGTCGCCTCCCACAATGTGGTTCTCGTATTGTGTAAGTGGTTGCAGGGGGGGCTCGTAGCGTGGGGGCAGTGAGCAGAGGTGGAGGGGGTATATGTTTGAGATGTGAAAAGTGGAGGATTTGATTTTGATTTTGATAGTCTGGATTTTTAGGGTAGGGTCATTATTAAGGAGGGCGTGTGTGTGCTGCGTTATATTTGTGTATGGGATGTCTTTATGGATGAGTGTGATAAGCCCATGTTCTATGGGGTTAGTGTCCTGTCTTAATGTTGAGTAATTGTTGAAGGCTGGGAGCCTGGTGTCTGGTGAGAGTTTAGTTTCTTGGATAAGTGCTATATGTATATTATATGTGTGGAGGAGAGAGTTGAGTTCCTGGTGTTTGTTTTGATGCCATTAATGTTTATTTGCAAAATATTTTCCTTCAGTGTTGAGGAGGTCCCTTGTCGGGCCTTTAATTTGGGAACACTACACATCCTGCCTTTCCTATTTTCCAGTGTTGTTTGAATGGTAATTGGGTTTAGTTTGAGGTTTGGTGCCAGTTTTTCGATTATTTTCCATATGTAGATTATGGTGTACCTATCTCTTCTTCTTTCCAGGGAGTACAGACTTAGTTTACATAGTCTTTCCCAGTAGTTGAGCGCTTTGCAGCCATCAGTTTTTGCTGTGAAATGTTTCTGAGTTTCTTCTAGTTTATTAGTTTCTCCTTTTTATATGGGGACGTCAAAACTGAGCAGTATTCAAGTTTTGGTATAATCAGTGTTTTTAGCAGAGGAATCATTACTGTCCTGTGTCTTCTTTGGAACGTTCTTAGTACCTGTTCCGCGACTCTTTTTGCTTTATTTATCTCTATCCGATTTTGTGTTTTGAATTTCGCATCATCGGTCATTATTACCCCGAGATCGATCGCTTTCGTGCTTCTCTGAGTTTCCTGTCTATCTGGAGCATAATATGCAGTCTGTTTAATTTCCTATTTTCTATCATATCTGAAGAGCTGAAATTTCTCGGTGTTAAATGTCATGCTGTTTTCTTCTGACCATTTGTATATTTTGTTCGTTCGTGTCCCTCTGCAAGGCCTCCACTTCATTTACATCGCTGATTTTTCTGCTGAGCTTTGTATCGTCTGCAAAGGATGTTACTATACTGGTGCTGTTTACTCCGCTGTCTATGTCTGTTAGCATGATAATGAACAGCAGTGGGGCCAGTACTGTGCCTTGTGGTACTGAGCTGCGTACTTCCGATTTTGATGATGATATACCTTGAATTTTGACGACCTGTAGACGTTCTCTGAAGAAGTTGTAGATCCATTTTCCCACTTTGCCTGTTATTCCCATATATTTCATTTTATGTGCTATTATACCATGATCACATTTGTCGAAAGCTTTAGCAAAATACGTGTATATGACATCGTAGTTGTCATTGCCTTCTTGTGCATCTAGGATATTGTTGTAGTGTTCTATTAGTTGTGATAGGCATGATCTACCTGATCGGAATCCGTGCTGATTTTCGTTGAATCTTTTCAGTGTCTCCAAGAAATCATAAATTTTCTCTCTAACTATTCTTTCAAATACTTTGGTGAGGTGGGACGTCAATGACACTGGTCTATAGTTCTTTGCTTGAGATCTGTCTCCTCCTGAGCAATACTGAGCAATACTCAATTATCGGTAGGACTAGACTCTTCCATAATTTGAGCATGATGTTTGCTTTTCTGCTTCGGAAGCTCCTCCAGATGATTCCCATTATTTTTGTAGCCGTTGTAATTTTGATGTTATAGTGCTCTCTGAATTCTGCATCCGACGACATTATTACTCCAAGATCCCTGACTTGTGGTGTTATCTGTCTGTGGTGTTATTCTGTGGTGTTATTCTGTAGCTCCTTGTTATTTCCATATCTTAGAAGTTGGAATTTTTCTTCGTTGAACTTCATATTGTTGTCTTCTGCCCACTTGAATAATGTTTCAATGTCGTCTTGTAGTTTTTTTATGTCACCTTCGTTCAATATTTCCTTGCATATCTTTGTGTCATCTGCGAAACATGATATAATACTGTCATTGATATCTGCATCAATATCTGCAGTCATTATTATGAACAGCAAGGGAGCTAATACTGTACCTTGTGGGACATTACTTACGACTTCCGAGACTTCCGATTTAATCATTTTACTTCCACTCTTTGTGTTCTTTGTGTAAAGAAATTAAATATCCACCTTCCTAGCTTTCCAGTAATTCCTGTATTCTTAAGTTTGTGTGCTGTAATTTCATGGTCACATTTATCGAAGGCTTTAGCAAAGTCAGTATATATTACATCTATGTTTTGTCCTCAACACAGTGTTTTCAATAGTTTCTTCTGGTGGTCTAATAACTGTGATAGGCATGATCTTTTAGCCCTGAAACCATGTTGATTTGGGTTGTATAATTTCTTTTCTTGTAGGTAGTAGGTAGTTTTACCTCTAATTATACGTTGAAACCACTTATGAGGTGGGAGATGAGAGCTTCTGGTTGATAATTCTTGGGCATTGCTCTGTTACCACCTTTAAATAAGGGGGGCAATGTTCGCGTTCTTTAATGGAAGTGGAGTTTGTCCTGTGTTAAGTGATTTCCTCCATAGTAAGTATATCGGTTTGGCAATACTCTCTACATTCTTCAGAAACGTGGCACTCCATCTGTCTGGCCCTGGTGCCGAATTGTCTCGCATCTGTGATAGAGCCTTAATTACATCTCTTTCCGAGAACTCTAAGTCTATTAATACTGTAGATTTGTGCCAGAATTTGTTCTTGGCTGATTTGTATCAAAATCAAAAAATTCGTCTGGGTTTTCTAGTATTTTCATCTCGGACTTAGGGGCGTTAAACACAGAGTTAAATTGTTCCTTAAGCAGTTCGCTCATTTTTTGGGGATCATTTGTGTATTTGGTCTCCCCGTCTATCAACGGACCAATACTCTCTTTACAGTGCATTTTCCTTTTCGCAAACTTGTAGAAGTATTTTGGGTCATTTTTTGTTTTCTACTACCTTGTTTTCCTCCTCGTTTGTCTTATGTATAAATGTTTGCTTTAGGTCCATTTCTATTTTGCCTAGTTTCCGCTCTAGGGTGAGTCTCTTTGCATCAGTTCTACATCTGTAGAGATGTTTTACGGTTTGCTTCCGTTGTCTAAATAGTATCCTAATTTTTCTCTCGAGCTTGCTATGTTTTCTTTTTTGTCTCTCTGGAACATACTTCAGTAATATAGGTTTGGTTTCAGTCTCCATTATACATAGTATTTCTTCTGGAGTCTTCTCGTGAAGTAGCAATTCCCAATTTACTTCCTTTAAATCTTTATTTATCCTTTCCCAATTTACTTTCTTTGAATTTATGTTTAAATCTTCAAATATTCTTTCTGACTCTCTGGGATGCGTTTTCGAACCTCTGGGTTCGCCCTTGGCCCCTCCTTCCTGCATAATATATATATATACCGTATATACTCGTGTATGTGTATAGGTCGAGTTTTTAAGACTGAATTCTTAGGCAAAAATTAGGGGGGTCGACCTATATAAGGGTAACATTTTCATGAGGTTGAAATCCGTGCACGATGGGGAGGGCTAGGAGCTACTGTTAGCTTCAGACATGAAAAATATTTATCATTTAGTACCAGTAAGCAATGAAAACATAAAATATGTACCAATTATTAAAATTACCAAATATGTACCAATTATTAAAATTACAGAATGGTAGCACAGGATGATATAAAACATAAAATGAATACATTTTTAAAAGTTTATTTATAGAAAGATTCCCTTGCTGCTGCACAGTTGTTAGTCTGTTCTGCATATTTAACTACTCGGAGCTTGAACTTTGCTGTGAACTTGTTTCTTCTTGAATCCATGCTGATAGAGAATATGGGTCTGGCACGTCTACACTATAACAAGACACAATTGGAAATGGCTGTTACACAGTAGGTTATCAGTAACTTGTCTATACATGATGACATGTTTAAGGTCACCTAGACGCAGTTTCCAGTTTCTAGTTTTTGGAAATGAGTTTTATATGCCATAAAATATGGTGCTTTATTACCCTAATTTGTTGTTCCACTACCCTCAACAACTGGGGTCGACCTATACACGAGGCATATGATAAATTAATTATTTCTTGGCCAAAAATCAAGGGTCGACCTATACACGAGATCGACCTATACTCGGGTATATACGGTATATATATATATATATATATATATATATATATATATATATATATATATATATATATATCGACTAACCCACCTTCTGTTGTACTTTTCTCATTCTCTCTTTACTTGCATGTCTGTAGTCTGCATGGTATGACAGTGTTTCTTTGCGTTAAGACTGTGTTTGCATGGTTTGTAAGCGTTCTTATTTTACTTCTTTTCATTTTTCACCCCTTTCCTATTCTCTTCGACTATTTTTCCGACTTGTCGGCAGTGGCCGGAGGATGATGATGGTGAGTCTGCGCTCTCTTTTTCTGAATGAATGTTAACCCACGAATCATTGGTTTTGCTACTTACTTAACCCCTTATTCTCTTCTTTTAACTCCCTATTCTTTTCTTTTAACCCCCTACTCTCTTCTTTCTCTCAGGCTAACCTTAGAGTGGATCTTAGGGTATTTGTTAGCCTTAGCTTCTGTAGATATATATATTCGTCAATAGTGTTACATAAAAATCATTGCATTATAAGGAATTTATTTAAATAATATAATAAAATAAATTTATTATTTTGTAACAATGGAGAGGATATTTTTAACTTAATTTTTTTTAACCAAATTATCCACAAATAAAAATTATTTCAAAGAATTTCTTTGATTTCTCAATTGTGAGAATCTGTCAAATAAATTCTCTCTTTCATAATAAGAATTTCATTAGTTACTTTGCACAAAAGTTACGTGCAAACAATTTTTAAGAGGTACTATCTTGCGTTCTTTCAATAGGTTTCAATACGTCTTTCAATAAGTTTAGTTAAGTAGAAGTGAAACATGTAGGTTTAGTGAAGCTATTACGAGCGTTCGTTTCATTTCTAACATATTAACTCGCAGTGGGAGGTTCACTTTATTTTGATTTAGTACGACATTAGTGGCATTATTTCGTAACACGTATTCCCATTTGATCAGTGAGGTTAAATGACTCGGGTTTTTTTTTCGGTATTTGGATGGGTGACTGTCTTACTCGTTCGGATGATGTAGTGACCAGTGGATGATTCGGATTCCACGTAAAGCCGTAGGTTCCCTCCGTCACATGACCATAGATGTTACGAAAGAGGTTAAAAGATAAAAGATACCAAACATTAACTTCATTACTTCTGATTTATTAAATATTAAAGAAAATGGCAGTCACAAAGCGAAATAAAATCGATGCCATAGCATCATTCTACCAAATTAGGTGCGATGGGTGAATACTTATTATTTCATTCTCTAGCCACCGAACTAAAAGTTGTTTTCTTGAACTGAAAGTTTTGGAGAAGTTCTTAAATCGTGATTATCATCGTGTGCAACCCTTATTTATAATAATATATGAACACGAGGATCCTACAACCACATTCTATTCAATGCAAATTTTCGAGTTTGCGTGGGGGATGGGAAACTCAATGATGGGCATTGATTATACCCGTTGCCGATAGTATTTTTAATGCCAGGGCCAGTTGCTGCTAAAAGTATTTTTTATTGAAAGAGAATTTTGATTTAGTAACCATATATATAAGGGTGATCCAGAGAAATGGGACCCAAAAGAAACCCCTGTAACTCTTAAAGTATAAGTCCTTTTATAAAATCATACGCATCATTCGAAAGAGGATAGTTACAAGTTTGTGCAGGATTGTATAGGTTTTGACAATACAATACAAGATAAGATACAAAACAAAATAAAAGTGTTAGTTAAAACTAACCCTTCAAGATGACTGCATGGACTGTGGAACAGCTGCGTTTCATAACTGAGCAATATTATGAGCATGGAAGAAGTGTAGTTTCAGCTCAAAGATCTTTCAAGACAAATTTTCAGATGTCAAAATCACCTTCTAAGAGCTGAAACTACACTTCTTCCATGCTCATAATATGCTCAGTTATGAAACGCAGCTGTTCCACAGTCCATGCAGTCATCTTGAAGGGTTAGTTTTAACTAACACTTTGATTTTGTTTTGTATCTTATCTTGTATTGTATTGTCAAAACCTATACAATCCTGCACAAACTTGTAACTATCCTCTTTCGAATGATGCGTATGATTTTATAAAAGGACTTATACTTTAAGAGTTACAGGGGTTTCTTTTGGGTCCCATTTCTCTGGATCACCCTTTATTTATATATATATATATATATATATATATATATATATATATATATATATATATATATATATATATATATATATATAATTTAGGGTGATTCAAATATGGGGTAAAAAATTTTTTTTATATTTTAATGTGTTCAACCCTTTAAATGGTTCATTTCAGCATAAAAACAACTATCTTAAAATATTTTAGCAAATTTTTAATTTTTAGGGGTTGCTACCAGCAATTAAAAATTGACAGAATGATTCAAATTGTCAAATTTTTCCACACCACCCAGGAGGTACAGTACAAGGCGCATTGCTTTTTTTAATGTGGAAAGCTCCCCCGTAGGTCCTACCATAACCACAAGCATGCATAATTAAACTAGCATGATATTTGAGACATTAGCTGTCCTTACTTCATCAATGTTTCTTTTTTTCTATCAGGGTAAACAGCTCTGTAGTTTTTCACTACTTGTAGCAATAATTGTTTATGATCTTCGTCATGTGTTATTATTTTATTATATTCATCCATTAATTTTACTCCTCTTTCCGCTATATCATTCACGACTTTCCACTGTTTGATAGATTTCTTAGCGGAGTTATACTCTTCATCATTACGCCATTCTTTAGCATCTTTGAGTAAAAATTTTTGGACTAAATTCTGTTATTGTAAAGAATCTTTGAGTATTTGATGTGACAAAATCTTCTAATTTCTTCGTTGGAATAAGTGCAGGATCTAGAAAAGCCCGTTTTGCAGGAAGAGTTTCTGTTGTATTTTGCAAGGCCTTTATCATTTTGTTTTTTGTTTCAGTAGGCACTTCATCATCATAAAAGGCCAAGGCTACCAGTTCTTCTGATAGGTACCAGAGGTAGTGATGTGAGTCGTTTTTTATTGTGTCGTTTTTTTTGTTTTTTTGTCGTTTTTTTTTGTTTAAAACGAAGATAGTCTGTTTTTTTTTTTTTTTTTGTTTTTTTGTTTTAAACTTATTCCATATTTTTCTTCCTTTAATCTAATAAGTATATTAGTATTACCTATAATTTACTATACTACCATGCTTATACGGTTATACCTAGTACATATAGTCATCTTTTAGAAAAACTGAATCACACAAAAAGTATATAATAGAAAGGAAAAACAAACCCTCATTTTTTATATGTATATATAGTTTTTAACTAGAACATAAAACATTCTTCCTCATTTCAAACAATATACATAATTGTGATTGGCAAGAGTACCAGTATATATATTCCAGATAGAAAAAAAAATATTCACCTTTTTTTGAACCTTTAAAAAATTGTTAACCTAATGTTGTTTAACCTTCATTTCCATGGAAGAATCATCACTAGATTGGGTAGAGCATATATGCTAGTTTCAATATCACAGGTACTGGTATAATATACATAATAAAAAATACATAATACTGGTATAAAACAATATATATAATTGTGATTGGCAAGAATACCAGTGTGTGTATATATATATATATATATATATATATATATATATATATATATATACAGGGTGGGCCGAAAGTCTGGATCCATAGGAAAATATTTATTTTAATACATAAATTACAACAAATGGTAAATACTTAAAATGAATATCAACTTTAACTCGTAAATGCGTATCCGTGATACTGTACTGTTCGTACTCCAGTATAAATACTCAAATACTTTTTTATTTCAGCCCAGAAATGGCTTCGAATCTAACAACAGAAGACCGGGTAGAACTTGTGCTCATGTACGCAAGACAGGGTGCTACACACAGAGAAGTTGCTACCGAATTCAATAGAAATCATCCTGATAAGCATCCAGTAACACATGCGACTGTTTGCAAGTTGTTTAAACGTTTCAAAGAAACAGGAAGTGTACATGATCGACGGCGTTCTGGTCGTCCAAAAACTGCAACTGATGAAAATACCTCTGCAATGGTATGTGAAACTTTAACGAATAGTCCAGTAAAGTCAACAAGAAGATTATCAAATGAAACACGCATCTCGAGAACGTCAATTCGAAGAATTATTAAAAATCATAAATTCCATCCCTAAGCGTCTCGATGTCAGAGGCCGCCAATTTGAGCATTTGTTATAATTTGTTGTTTATACTGGAGTACGAACCACTGTACAGTATCACGGATACGCATTTACGAGTTAAAGTTGATATTCATTTTAAGTATTTACCATTTGTTGTAATTTATGTATTAAAATAAATATTTTCCTATGGATCCAGACTTTCGGCCCACCCTGTATATATATTCCAAATAGAAAAAAAATATATATATTCATCTTTGTTTAACCTTTGTGTTAACCTAATGCTGTTTAACTTTCATTATCTGATTCTATTTCCATTGAAGAATCATTATCACTAGATTGATTAGAGCATATAGTTTCAATATCACAGGTACTGGTACTTATTGCAGATTTGGATGTTGACGAAGCCAATGTAGCACCATGTTTTACTTCACTTTCTTGGAATTTTGCATTTTGGGATATAAATACTAGCTTTGCTGCTCTGTCTGTGCTTAATCGGTTTCTTTTGGCTGTATGGATATTACTGTATGTGCTAAATGATTTCGGAGGTAATGAAAGGGCGAAATAGAGGTGTATGAGTTTGTGTAGGTATATATGTGAGTATGCGTGCGTATGTATCTGGAATTCTGTATGTATGCGTGTGTATGGGGTATATAATAAATATAAATATGTGTATATAAGTACTGTATTTATGTATATATTGGTATATATGTATATGGGTGTATGTGTATGTATATATATATATATATATATGGATGATCTCGGGGGGGGGGGATGTCATCGCGGGTCTAAAGGATAGTTAAGTGGGAGATTCAAAATCCGAGGCATGGATGGGAGAGTCCTGGAAAGGTTGGACAATGGGCAGTCAGCTCCCAGCCAGTGTTCTCGCAAGTTTAACGGATCTCAAGATACAAGACTTTCAGTGCAAGAAAGAGGCCAGTTTTTTTTCTGTAAATAGGCTGAAAAGGACATTCTATACTGGTACCATATGGCCTATTTTATTATTTATTTATTTATTTTTATAATATATATCATTGCAAAAGTATACCTTATAATTAAATTGGCAATATCTATATTAATTATTAAAAAAAAAAAAAAAAAAAAAAACAATAAAAAACAAAAAAAACGACAAAAAAAAAAATAACATGGACATAAAAAAAACCCGTTTTTTTAACATCACTAACCAGAGGTGACCTAATAGTTTTTTAATAGCAACAAATGCAATTGTGTCATTTATTTGTTTGTATACTACAAGATTCTGTAATAATTCCAGATCAAGACGAGGAGCGCAAGATGGCACAGGAGCTGTAAACCATGCCTTTACATATAACCAAGTAGCAGATAGACAGATGTCTTTTAGTCCTTTTTTGTCTTTTACTGAAATTTTGAACTGAGATTTGAACATAAAAATTTTTAATGAATATGTAATTTTGGCCATCCACCTAGCCCGATGAAGTCCCGCTGGATGTTTAAATTTGATTCCACCTTTTGGTTCACCTCCCAAAAAAATAATTGTTAACTGCAATAGTTCTAGGTAGTCGTCTCTTGGTTGGAATGTATCTAGTTGATTTGCTGCAAATATAATTATGTCATCTTTGATGTCATGAATATTTTCATAGATATCTGGATCTGATAATGCTGTTTCGTAGTCCTCCTTATTAATGCTTGACCATTTTTCTCTGAACTTCTTAAAAAGGACTATATCTGGGCCAGAAGATGGTGATAAAGACATTGAAACAACAGCTTCCAGCATAATTTCAAATATGACAATAAATCGTTGTCGAATTTTTGTTCTAGAAGAATAGCTGCACCATTTCTCGGACCAGTATTGGCTGCCGTTGTATCGAAACACACGCATTTTATTTGTTCGCAGATGCCCCATTCAAGCGATGTCTGATTGTTGGCATTAAAACTAGAGACGCATTTCTGTCACTCACTTTTGCAACATCAAGACTTCCTAATAATTTATCATCAAACAATTTTCTACGTTTGCCTACATTACTTTTCCATGTTGAAGGTTGTGCAGCACAGAAACCAGATTCATCACTTTTACTCTCCTCTGCTTCTGATTCTGATGATGTACTGGTGAGTATGACAGCCTCTTCATTCTTCTTTCTTTTGATCTCTTCTTCTGCTTTCCTCTTTTCATAATGTTGTTGCTTTTCTGCTGCTCTTTGCTCTTTTTTAGCAACAGCCTTATCAATGGTACCCATTTTTCCATGACGTCCTTTCTCACGTTGCATTTTCAAGAATTTCTTATCTTCTATTTTTATAAGCTCCATATAATTCTCATGAGCAATGTCAAATAAGTTTTCCAGTTTATCTTTCCATTTTTCTTCTTTATTATTTAAATTTTGTGATCTTTTCAATTTGTTTGCTTTGTTTTTCTTAAGCGGCTGCCATTCCTTCAGTATTCCTTGAATTTTATCTACTACATGTACTCTTTGTTTTGCTGGTATTCCTGCGTTTTTCCAAACTGCTAGCACATCATCCGCAGTAGAGCAGCATGATTCTCTAATGCCTCGCTTTTTAATATTTCTGTAGTGCATGAAGAGGGCCATCATTTCCTTCTCTGATGGTAATACGGATGTTTTTAGTACTGCAGAGGGCTGCCCAACTAGCCATACTTCGGTTTCTTTTCTCGTAGAACTTCTCCCAACTGAGCAACTAGGTGATGGTGAGTTAGGCCTAGCTTCCATAATCGATTAATTGGTATCAAAATTACGAGTTCCAAACAACAATTAAAAGCAAGCTAGTATATAAACCATTAATTAAAAATTCTGAAATATAAACAATTAAACATAAAATCATAAGTTGTAAAAACAAACAAATTGAAAAAAAGGGAAACTTTGACGCCTGGTAGCACATAGTAAATTTTACTTAAAATTCACCAAATTTGGCATACACTACATTTTTGTCATAGGGAACAAAAATACAGGTTGAACAATTAAAAAAAAAACTTTGATTTTTTTGAATCACCCTAAATTTATATATATATATATATATTATATATATATATATATATATATATGGGAATGAACTCAGAATGGTTCCCTGAGTTTTTTATGATACACACAGACCGTCGGGCTTGCATCATGAAAAAGAAAAACTATGGTATTTGTCATTTACCATTACTTATTCGGACTATAGTGGATTTAATTATCCCAGAAGAGTTCCTTGTTCCATGCACGGTCTGTGTGTATCACATATATATATATATATATATATATATTATATAATAGAGAGAGAGAGAGAGAGAGAGAGAGAGAGAGAGAGAGAGAGAGAGAACATTTGTTGTTTTATTTTCTTCTTATTCACACATTCTGTTCAATAAGAAAAAGAATTAACTTTTTCCCCGAATTTCATTTGTGGGTTCTGAAGGAAACATAAAAACTTGCGGTGCATCTTGCTCTTGATGAATCATGTAAGTGGTCCCACAGCACTTTAAATGTTATATATATATATATATATATATATATATATATATATATATAAAATTCCTCTTCCATAGAAGATTGACGAACTAGGTAGGGAAGTCTCGTTAGCATACGTACGTTGACCTTCTTTCTACTTGGCAATGATGCTGCGAACTGCTCACACTCTGAATGGGTGACTGTATGGGCGAAACACTTACTTTTTACAATAATGAAACCTTCCTTTCTATAATCTGTACATCAATTCGTGTCCTAAGCATTCTTTATCTCTCTCTCTCTCTCTCTCTCTCTCTCTCTCTCTCTCTCTCTCTCTCTCTCTCTCTCTATATATATATATTATATATATATATATATATATATATATATATACACTTTCTCTTTCTTTGATTAATATTTTTATTTATCACTTATATGAAGCCTTTTCTTTGGATTTTCCTATTTTGGTTAATCCTCTGACGGGAATTTCAACTCTCAGCTGGGCGTGAAGAAATAAAAGTATTCTTGCAGATCTCTTTGGTGATTCAAAAGTTCTGTATGGGTTTTACCATCTCATCTGAGATATCAGCGAAAGGTGATGTGTGTGTGTGTGTGTGTGTGTGTGTGTGTGTGTGTGTGTGTGTGTGTTAGAAGGGTGTATAAAAGGTTGAAGTGAAATGCATATTTGCTGAAACTTTTTTTTTATTAAAGAATCAGACCAGCTGTTTAATTTACAAACAAAGCAAGAAACAGACGAATAAGTAGTTCAGTTATACCCATAATATACGTCTTGGTATCAGGGTATATATAGATCCAAAAGTTATTTAAAAAAAAAAGCGAATACAAAAATATAAAACTTATTTTAGAGAACAAAAGGATAAAATTAAGTTGATTTTAAAAATAGGTTTAACTAGTGAACGAATCAGGCATTACGTTTTTGAACATGTACAGTTGAGTATAAAGTAAGAATCGGAAACATAATTATCTATTTACTAAACGTAAAAGTAACAACAACTTTGAGAAAGAAAATGGCAACATTGAATCCGTACAGAATCCTCATGCATCATGGAACGATTCTTTGAAGTGAAGGCTTGAAAAAGTAGAATTTCAGAAGTATTTTCGAGTCAACACGAAAATAACAAACAAACAAACAAAATCACAAATAACGTGAAATAGTTTTCAAATTTTCCCAGAGAAGCATTGAGTTTATTATTATTATTATTATTATTATTATTTTGTCAACTTTAAGAAAGTATTTTATCATAATATTTTTTAGCTTAAAAAAAAGCACTTTATGTTGTTCCTTCCATAACAACTGTCGACGCTATATTCTCAGTTGCTATGAGCGAAGGATCATACTGACACAGTATATAGGAACATCACAGCCGAACTCTAATCGCGTCTAGACATCTTCCTTAATTTCTTCCTTTAGGAGCTTTCGTCAGGAATTTTTCCAAAATCCCCGTTCGATAGATCGTAGATGGACTCTGCTTGGTCGCATGGGAAGGCATCTTCAGGATGAGTGCAAGTAAGCGACTCCTGACTGAACAAAGTCTGGTTGCCGCAGAAGAAAGAGAAGTGGCCAGTGCTGTACACGTTCCCAAATTCGTCTACCAGAGGAAGGCAGATGTGGAAAACTTTGCATAAGTTCGCCACGTCCGCGTAGTATCCGTAGGGTCTGTTCTCGCAGGTGAATGTCTGTTCAGGTTCTTGTCCGAGGACGTCCAAGTAACCGTCGGAGAAGACGTAGGGGAGCTCAGCGGAAACCACACCCAAGAGACACGCGACGAAGAAGATAATCTTCATTTTGATTAACTTGTAGAAGGAAATGATGGGGGCTGAAGTATAAAAATTTAGTTTAGCGCTAAAAGCATTACTTCCTCCCTATAATGAAGTAAATGGTTTAAAAATTGTAACCTTCAGAAGTAGGTGAAACGAATGCAGCATAATATTATATCTTACTGTGTCCTAAAATCAAAACAATTGTTTATTTTGGTGTATATGTAAAATCAACAACTTTTGGGGCAAATAAACAGTGGTTTATTTAATAAACTCACTCAAAAGAATAACCACTGAATACGTTTTAGTTATAGGAAACAAAGGTACGTGGTTTTTGGTTAACACACGACTAAATATTAGTAAATATTAGTTAATATTAGAAATAATAGGTACAATAGTGAATATTAGTAAATATTAGTTCATATTAGTTAATATACCACTAAATATTAGGGCCAGTGTCGGAACACCTCTTTATGTCGATCAGTCAAGTTAAGTGACATTGGATTTGAAGAGTAGTTGGATGGGAGACCATCCTCTTCGTCCAGATTACGTAGCGACCCGTAGTTCGATTCCCACGTAAAGTTGAGGTCTCCTCCGTTATATGATTTTAGATGATGCGAAGGCGATTGAACTACCCCATTATTATTCCATTAATATTAGTAGTTAGTAAGTCAACATCAATAATAATGACGAAATTTTGTGTTCTCAAAGACAACTAAACAAATTCCATGACCAAAATTTTTTTATAAAGAAAACTAGAAAATAAATGGCTCTGCTTTTTTACTTCTGTTAAACTAAGTAATATTTTTAGGATATGTTCACTAAAACTTTTCGTATGCACTATCTTTAATTATCCTTGTAAGACAAAAAAATGAAAATATAAGTTCGTATCACTAATTTGGTGTTATTTCACATACTTCGAAACGGCAAAGGTCATGTAACGGAGGGAACCTACAGCTTTACTTGGAATCCGAATCATTTGCGGGTCGCTACATCATCTAAACGCGGAAGAAGACGGTTACCCCTCCAAATACTGAACAGACCCAACTGGTTTAACTTCGCTGATCTAACGGAGAGCGGTGTTGCGAAGCGACTACAAAGAATCCCTCGTAATCACTGTAGTAAATACTTATATATATACAGTATACAGTGTATATATATATAAGCAAATTGGAAACGTACCTGACTGTGCTGAGATGACAAAGCTCTTTGACGAAACTTCCTTCGTTCCTCTTCCTTTTATATTTGCAGTCTTTAAAACTAAAATCGAAAGAAAGGTATTTGAAGAGGGAACAGTCAAATTCTCCTTTTACTTCTCCATCTGACCGGAGTAAGTAAGCCGCCCTTCTTCTTCCTTTGTTGCTAAACCCTCCTTCTCCTTCCTCTAACTCATAAATGACCCCTAGAGGGGGGGGGGGGGGGAGGGTCGAGTGGCCGACCTACTTATCGCCTCTGACAACCTTTATTTCAATTTTTTTTAAGAAGTCAAAAATGTAAAGGGAATCACAACTCGTATTTCTACTTCATTTTTTGGTTTCTCACTTCATAAAACACTTTCAAATATTCCTACATACTATTACGAACACTTTAAATTAAGTATATATATAAATATATGTATTTGTGTGCGTACGCTCGTGAATGTGTGTGTGTGTGTGTGTGTGTGTGTGTGGTGTGTGTGCGCGCGCGCGTGTGTAATGTAAAAACTATTTAATTATTAATAAGTATAATTTGTTCAAATAAATTAATTTAAAATTACATCCCAAAAGGAGTCGTCCATTTCTTTGATCTTCTTCTTCTTCTTCTTCTTCTTCTTCTTATTATTATTATTATTATTATTATTATTATTATACGTTTTAGCTTCGTATAAGCATGACTGTATGTTATGGCTAGGTTCACCTGCTGATATACTAAAATTGATGTATGAAAGAGCGGTTGTCCCATGCAACCATAAAGACATCTCAAACACCGAAGAGAACTGATCCATATATGACTGAACCCTTCTCCAAAGAAGGGTTTTACAGTATACAGTATAAGTGCACCTTCGAAAAATCCTAAAAGGATGTATATAATAGCAATAAACCTTTGATATATATATATATATATATATATATATATATAACGTAAAGAACGACGCTTGTATAGGAGAATATTCCGCACAAGATGAGAGAGAGAGAACGAAACAAATGAAAAAATGAGGTAACCACCCGGGAATCGAACCCGGGATCTTCCGATTGCCGGTCAGATATGATAACCATTACACCATGGGCCTCACTCATTCAAATGTCGTAATTCTTCTACATACGCGCAGAAACCAATGCCCCAAGGGGGCACCTCTCGCATGCCGTACATTATATACATTTAACTGCAAACACGCAGTATAATTACCGTAAAGAACGACGCTTGTATAGGAAGATCCGGGTTCGATCCCGGGTGGTTACCTCACTTTTTCATTTGTTTCGTTCTCTCTCTCTCATCTTGCGTGGAATATTCTCCTATACAAGCGTCGTTCTTTACGTTAATTATACTGCGTGTTTGCAGTTAAATGTATATAATGTACGGCATGCGAGAGGTGCCCCCTTGGGGCATTGGTTTCTGCGCGTATGTAGAAGAATTACGACATTTGAATGAGTGAGGCCCATGGTGTAATGGTTATCATATCTGACCGGCAATCGGAAGATCCCGGGTTCGATTCCCGGGTGGTTACCTCATTTTTTCATTTGTTTCGTTCTCTCTCTCTCATCTTGCGCGGAATATTGTCCTATACAAGCGTCGTTCTTTACGTTAATTATACTGCGTGTTTGCAGTGTGTATATATATATATATACAAACTCGAACTAATGCTCACAATCTCGTAATTTCTGCAAGATTACCCATTACTTTATGTATATGATAGTATAAAATAGTCATAATAATAGTAATCACTCACACTATTATTCCATAATTCGATGTAACGTTAGGCGCATAACTCAAAGTAACGAGATCGTATATGTATAAACATAATAATAATAATAGTAATAATAATAATGTGAACTGTGTGCATCTGCATGCGAGCATGCATGCAAGCACTACGAGGGATATCCGGAGTCAGGTCGAATGATTTATATCGCCTAAATATATATTTTAGCTTGATACTAACTGATATTAATTCTTATTATTATAATTTCTATTCTAATTCTCACATTAAACACTCGTATATTATAATGAAGATTAATCATAAACTTTAGTTAACCATAAGTAGGTTTTATAATGATGATATTTGAAAAAAATTGATTTGTATATATATATATTAGGGCGGATCGAAAATGAGGTTTTTAAACTGTTTTTCGAAATTCAAATATGGCTAGTGCGGAAAATATGTGGGTGCTATAGGTAATGACTGTGCATAAATATTAGTCCTGCGAAATTATATCTTCAGGTGCCACAAAGCCGTCGAAAAAAGTGAAATATAATGATTTTCTTATATTCTGCATTAGTACAATAACTGAAACTTACTTGTTATTATTATATATTAAGTGTTCCAATTACCAAAATAGTTACTGAATTACGCAGCTCTTAGTTTATTTAGATCAATGTTCTTTTGATTAATGATCTAAATAATCCAGAACTCACCACGAGGAGGTGGCTGCGTGTCGAGCTCCACCCTGCCCTCCCAACCACCCATCCTTGCGCATGTTTTTTTCTATTAACGTTTTATTTAAACTTTATATTCAGCTTTACTTTCGAATGATGGCATTTTTTTACGTGACTGAAGTGTTGATCTTATGAAGCCATCTCGCGCGTTCAATCCAAATACTTTTGATGATGCTTCAGTCACTAATTTTACCATTCTTTCTACTACTTGTGTATGACAAGGGAATTTCTCGAATGGAGGGGTACTCTTGTTTTCTATGAATTCTTCAATCTCATTTTCTGTCAGGTGTCTTGTCACAGGTGGTTCAGTGACAATGCATTTTTGCCAATTAATTAAATCAGTATAATCAGTAGCTTCAAATTGAATAACAGGTACTGTGAAACGCCTCACAACTTTTTTCCTTGTTTGTTTGCCTTGCTTTCTTTATTCGCCTCCACGCTAATTCTCTTATGGCGCTGCGGTCATCATGATCATTGATGCTAGAATATTTTCTGGATTTGCAAAAAATGCATTTCTTTGTATGACAGGGTTTACAATCCTTTACTTCGTCATTCAGTGTTCTTGTTAGTTCAATAGTTTTGAAAACATGTTTTGAGCCATTGACAAAAGACGTACTTTGCTTAATAGAAAACCACATTGGGATGTAGACCTTCATTATAAAAGAAGCAATGTTCATGAGGTTCTCAGATGGACTTACAGTTGAAACGTATAGACGAAGCAAACGATTTGCTGTAGTCAGCCATCGTGATGTGCCATTTTGCCTGGACTACGATGAGCAAGATCTGGAGAGCAATATCCCTTTGTTATGGCCTGATGAATATCAATTAGATATTTTTGGTCGGTGCTAAGATCTTCACAGTCTACAGTTGGTTCCTCAGCATCAATCCTTTCAACTCGACAATAGGAAGACTCTCACGTTCTCTAATTCCCTGCCAATAGGACCGGTGAATCCGCGGGGCCAGATGTTTTTCCATCCAGCTTTGCAACTAAATGGCGTAATGGCAATTCATTGGCATGGAGCTGGCACACTAAATGTTGAACTGGCTTCTCAGCTTCAATTCTATAAGCCTTATAACGCCTCCCTTTTCTCCAGTGTTGACTGCTGCACCATCGCATCCAATGGCAACAAGGTTTTCCAGGTTCATGTAATTATTTCCAATATACTCAAACATTCCTTTACATATTTTCTTCAGCTGATCCAGAATTCACAGAATAATGGCCCAAATATCTGAACCAGGTTCTCTCACTAAAGTGATATGTTCTTCTGTTACCTTCTTCTGATATACTTTGGACTCTTTTTTTTTCTTGGAAGAGTGTAGAATCTTTTCGACCATCAAATAGATTCCTCTGATTGGGACCTGATTTTGATCTTTCATAATTTCTGATCTCTTCTTTTGTCTTTCTCTTCTGATTTTACTCCTATCCACTACTTCAGATGTATTGTCAATAGAAACTTCTCCAATATCTTGCAATACTGCACTAACAATGAATGCTGCAGCTCGATCTGAAACTGCAGTCCTGTCACAAGCAGTAGCCACTGAAGGTAGATTTGTAGTTTTCCTTTTCTTGAATAATTGTTCTTCAGGTTGTTCGAGCTTTCTCTTCGAGCTAACTGGCTCTGGAAATGTATCGTCTGATATTTCGCCAGATTCACTTTCACTGTTTGATGTCGATGATGATAATTCAACATTTGTATCCTGCAATTTCTCCTGTGAAGATTCTTTGGTGAGCCTCACAGCTTCTTTTTGCTTTCTTAGCAACGTAGATGCTTTTTTCTTTGAGAGTGTAATATCTACTCTATCAATAAACAGTTTTCTTTCACTCCTTTGATCTAAGAGGAACGTCACTTCTTCCTTTGGAACAACCGTTTTTTCTTTGGGACAAGAACATTGTGTTAGTACTTTGCACTTGCACGCTGCAATGTCAAAAAGTTTCGTGTGTGCTTCTTTTTTGAACATATCAATCTTTGCTTTGTAAGCTTCAGAATTTTTCTGCTTTGGTATGGCTTCATAATGACACGATACTTTTCGTGGTAGCTTCTGAACATTGTTTCAATTCGCCTGTCTGACAGAATTGGGACGGAAGCACTTTCCCAAATTGTTTTCAATTTATCAACAACTTGTTCTAATATTTGAGATATTGAAGGATCTTTATTAGTATTCTGTTTCAAATCGTTTCTTACAAACAAGTAATATTTAAAAACTCCTTCGTATGTAGGAAGATTCCTGTGCCACAAATCTTCCCCCATACCAAACATGGGGCACTCAGTTGAGGCCCTGGTTGATTTTGCACAAACTCGAGACATTTTGAAAGTATACAAATCTGAAAAAGAAAGAGCTAATATCAATTATACGTTAATTTCAGTTAATAGTACATGGCAAACTTAGGGCAACACAATACAGAAATGCAAAATATATAAGAAATATAGTTTAGACTATCTGAGTAACGCCAACAACAGAACACCCACCTGCTACGAGAGCGACAGCTACACTGAACCGAGGTACTCACGTGACAGCTGAGTGAGCTGACTATAGAAAACTGTTTTTAGAGAATAGAAACTTTTTTAAAGGTTGACTGAGCTATTTTTATACAAGTAAGTGTGAATAAATTCTTGTCTATTGTGCATCGTGGACTCTTCTGTAATTATTGGTTAAAATCTGCTTTTTTCAATTTTTTTCAATATTGAAGGTCATTGTGGCACCTGAAGATATTAATGTTATGATTTTAAATTTATACCAGCTTATTTTCTCACTACTCCACACATTTTCGACACTAGCCAATTTGAAAATTCGAAAAATGAGTTTTTCACTCCGCCCTAATAATATTATATATTATAATATATATATATATATATATATAGTTACATTATGACGTTCTTCGTGACGTTTTTAAACCTATTTTTATGTTCAAAGGAAGGTTTTATTTTAGTTAAATTATATACCTGTTTAGTCAGTTTTAGTTGGGCTACAATATATATATATATATATATATATATATATATATATATACTGTATATATGATGAATAAAACCACGAAGGAAAGGAAACACAGAATGGTGCTCAAGCGCTTTCGTCTAATGACATCCTCAGGAACACTTCCTGAGGATGTCATTAGACGAAAGCGCTTGAGCACCATTCTGTTTCCTTTCCTTCGTGGTTTTATTCATCATAAATATTTTTCACGTGTTACTTTCGTGAAATAATTTTCACATATATATATATATATATATATATATATATATATATATCCTGTATGTACTCGTATATAATCAATTTATGTTAATTTATGTTAATTGATAGATAAATTTATGTAATATAATTGAAATTATCCCTATTAAGAATGAAATTAAAGTTAAATATAGGAAGAACGTAATTTTATCCTAATAATTAATTTTAATTGCATTGTTTAGCTGTTTATATAACATTTTAATTAATAGGGAACCATTTAAAACCGGTATTTATATACTGTATACCCACCAGAAACGAATGCTTCTGGGCATGTTCTTCTGCGTACGACTGTGGTAGGCTCAGTAAGGAATACCAAAATATAATTATTATGTCCGATACCTTAAACCATGTTTGGGAAAGTCATACTATGGGCAAGTTTATCAGAAGGGTATGATTAAGATAATAAAATTGTTACCCAATATTTGATAAATGATTTGGGCACAAATCCACTTTTTAATGATTTTTTTTTTAAGCATAAATAAATTTTTACTTTTTTTTTAAATTGGTATGAAAATTGCCAGTTTAAAGACAGATCGTGTTTTCGATCTATGAAACTTAAATAATAGTCTGAGAAAAGGAAATTATACGATATATTTCAACAGGGTGGGCACAAAGTCTGGAATCAAGAGAAAATATGGTTTTAGTTTTGGACTATACTTCATATTGATTCCAGATTTTGCGCCCATCCTGTTTATAATACAGTAAACCCTCGTCCAATGCGTGTTTGTCCAGCGCGAATTTGCTTATACACAGAAAAATAAGTGCGAACAATTATTTGCCGAAAGCTGAAAATTTGATTATACACGGTCCGCCAAACACGCTGTAATACAGTAGTAATGTACGCGTGCCAATGCGTGCTCTAGTGTTTTCTCCTACACTCTCCAACACTCCCGCATCTCCCTCCCTCTCGCGTCACCCCTCGCATCACCCTTTGTCTCAGTCCCGCTAACGAGTTAAGTTCAGTGAAGTTATGTTGGATTGTTTTTATCGTATTTTGCCGTTGTTTTGCTAGTACCCTTAGACAGCAGTATGGCACCAAAACGTAAAGCATCTGCGAGTGATAGTGAAGAGAAGAAAAGTCGTAAGGTTATGACATTAGCCGGAAAAATAAAGATTCTCGATAAGTTGCGTGGTGGTATGAGCATAACATCACTTGGCCGCGAGTATCACGTGAATGAGTCTACCATACGCACCATCCGAAAGAGTGAAGAAAAGATGGGTGCTATTTTTATTTAATATATTTTTGTTTATCATATGAAATTTGAAACACAAAATAAGATAGCAGTAAACATTATTGAATATCATTATTGAAATAACAACCAATATAAAAGCAAAAAGAAAGGAAAGAACACGAACAACAGAAAGAAGCAAATTTGAAATTTTTAATTTTCATTCCAAAGTTATAAACTGGGAAGATGTTGCATGCAGCATGGAAGTAATAGATTGGAAATCCATCTTCGAGGCCAAGACAACGGAAGAGATGCTAATGACCTTAGAGGAGAAGATGCTGGATCTTGTAGAAAGACATGTCCCATAAATACAACAAAGGGGAAAGAGAAGCAGGTTCGAGAGACATTAAAGAACTGTAAAGATAACAACATCAGAAAAATATTAAATGATAAACTGCAGAGTATCGATTGCGTCATACAGAAACTAATTGAGAAGCATACAGAAAAAGAAGAAGGCGACGCCATAGAGGAGACAAATGTTAACTCAAAGTACTTCTATAATTTTGCAAAAAAGGAAGTTGTAAAACCATGCGACTATTGGACCTTTGAAAAACGAAGACAACGCTTTATCTTATGATCTAACAGAAGTATCCGAAATATTAAGAGCTCAGTACGAATCATCTTTCAGCATCCCAAAAACTGACAAACTGATATGCGATAGAAACACGTTCTTTAAAGAAGACCTACAAGGGGAAAGTATAACGGACTTCGACTTTACAAAAGATGATATTACACAAGCTATAAGGAAACTAAAAGCATACCTAGCGGCAGGACCGGACAAATGGAATGCCATACTGATCAAAAACTGCAAGAATGCAATCGCTGAGCCCCTATATTGGACATGGAGACAATCACTAGACACGGGAGAAATAGCGGGCATCCTGAAGAGCGCGAACATAGTCCCAATATATAAAGGAGATCAATCCAAGGCCAAAAACTATAGGTCACTGTCGCTTACATCTCATCTCACTAAAATATTTGAAAGAATAGTTAGACAGAAAATCTATGGGTTTTTGGAAACTCGGAAAAAATTAAATGATAACCAACATGAGTTTCGGTCAGGCAGATCATGCCTATCATAACTAATGGAACACTACAACATTATTGATGCACTGGAAAGTAATGAAAACTATGATGTAATATACACAGACTTTGCCAAAGCGTTCGACAAGTGTGACCATGGAATCATAATACATAAACTGAAGTATAGGGATAACAGGAAAAGTAGGGAAATGGATATATAAATTCCTTAGTGAGCGGGGGTAAGTTGTCACAGTACAAGGAGTATCTTCATCAGAATCAGAGGTCCTCATCTCAGTACCACAAGAAACAGTATTAGCTCCACTACTCTTCCTGACATAGATGAGGACGTTACCAAAGACAGCACAGTAACATCCTTTGCCGATGACACAAAGATCAATAGAGCAGCGTAACAAGTGGACGAAGACACAATATGAAGTTTAACACTGAGAAATTTCAGCTGTTACGGTACGGAAAAAGAGAAGACCTAAAATCCACGGAATATTATGCCCCATATGGACAGGAAATTCAAAGAAAGTCTAGAGCAAAAGATTTAGGAGTTGTAATGATTGATGATGCGAAATTTGAAACACAAAATAAGATAGCAGTAAACAGAGCAAAGAGAGTAACTGGGCAGATACTGAGAACCTTTAAACGAAGGGATAGGAATATAATGATTCCTCTACTGAAAACACTGATCATATCCAAATTAGAATACTGCTCGGTCCTAACATGCCCATATAAAAAAAAAGACATTAGACAACTAGAAGGGATTCAGAGAAGCTTCACAGCCAAGATCAAGGGGTACAAAGAACTAAACTACTGGGAAAGGTTACGCGAACTAAACCTATATTCACTGGAAAGGAGGAGAGAGAGAGATACACCATTATTTACACTTGGCAAAATAATGGAGAAACTAGCCCTTAATCTTATTCTGAACCCTGTAACTCCCCAAACAACAGTGGAAAGTAGAAAAGGAAGACTGTATCGTGTTCCCAAATTAAAGGCTAGACAGGGAACATCCTTAACCCTGAAAGAAAATAGTTTTGTTGTGAGAGGACCAAAACTCTTTAATCAGCTGCCCAAAGACCTAAGAAACATGAGTGGTGTTGCAGTGGACATCAAAAGAAGATTAGACGCCTGGTTCAGAACAATCGCCGATGAGCCGGACCTAACGCTATGTGAGGTGGAGAGTACAAGAAACCAACTCACTACTTCACCAGGCTAACTTGAGAGGAGGGGCGACAAGCTTGACCTTCGTGAAATGAGGATCATCGCGCGGAACATTTGAAAGGTTGAAAGGTATATGTAAATCTCATTATGTTTATGATTTTATTATGTTCTTATTTCATATACAGTATAGAAGGAAATTCATTTGTGTGTGAATAAAAAATCTACATACAGTATCTAAGTATTAATGGGAGACTTTACGCGGCCACGTTCACGTATCCCCATTTATTCCATAAGGTATTAAGTTTGTCCAACGCGGATTCATCTAACGCACCGTTATCGAGGAACCTAACCCCCGCGTTGCACGAGGGTTTACTATTATTTCATGATTGTTAGTGAGAATTTCACTTTGTATGTCTTTAAATCGAATAGAGGTTTATTTCATTTATTAGTGGGTATATATTGAACTAATTGTCTTCATGCCGTTCATACCAGTCGTACCTCTATTATGTGTTGTGTCGATAGACTGGAATAACTCTCTCTCTCTCTCTCTCTCTCTCTAAAGGAAAAATAGAGATAAAAATTGACGTGAAAAAACCCTAATTAAGGACAAAGAATTGTTACTTAAAAATATATAATATAATAAACCATGTAAAATCAGTGTAAAATCATCAGATAAACGAGTATTTTCATTGTAATTTCAATTCTCGACTCTGCAGTTCTGAAGCCACGAGTCGTCAAATGGCGTCAATTAAGGAGAAGCGTCTCATTTAGCCATCCATTATTCTCTCGCATAGCAAAGCTCTAAAACGTAAGATTTGACGCCATTGAAGGGTGTAATTGATGCACTTCAAGTCTTTTTTACGAGGAAAAGTGGTTTCGGACGCTTTCGTAAATGTTTTAATTCGTCAAACGCCACTCAAGGTCTTGCGAAGAAATATACTCGTGGATAAAGTTGCCACGCAAAGGTTATTTCAAAATTTATAATGAAAATTTACAAATATTGTTGTTTTTTATTTCTGAGTTTTCGTGTATAGTTTTGCACAATTCTTTTATATATATATATATATATATATATATATATATATACACACATGGCATTGTACAGTTCGTGGGAACGTGTGCATGATTCCTGAAGTTTTAATTGTAGAAAATTTGTAAATTTGCTTTTTATAGAGGAGATACAATACATGTTGTGATGTTACATACGAATATATAATAAATAAATAAATAAATTATTTATATACTGTATATTAGTGGTGGACCGGATGTCAGTTTTTCAACATCTGCGGATGCGGATGCGGATCTTTAATTTCAGTATCCACGGATGCGGCTATTTAGTTAATCTATCAATATAATATAGAATTATGAATATATGACATAATTTTTCAAATTTCGTGATATTACTATTATGGCAGGCAATGCATATGAATTCAAATTAATATTAATGTTTTCATTATGATAAAAATAATAACTTTCTCAAGAGTTTCAGCCACAGAAAATTCAATGAAACAAGTTTCATTCAATTTTCTGTTACCAGGTTCATTAATAATACTTTACATGAAATGTGCATGACTGGGCCTCATAAGCTACTTTAATTGTAAATTGCATAATTTATTAGAGGTAATATCCGCATAACATCCGCAAAACGATGCGGATATCCGGTCCCCCACTAATAAATATATACATAATCTAGTGGTGGACCGGATATCCGCATCCGCATCATTTTTAACATCTGCATCCGCATCCGCATATGTTGAAAAACTGCCATCCGGTCCACCACTATATATATATATATATATATATACACCTTTGGTAATCTTTGGTTAGCTTCCGCACGAGTTGTTCATTCTGACGAAGGTCAAGCTTTTCACTCCACCTTAGACCTACAGTTTTTAACGTGGAATCCGAACCACGCCACACCAGCAGCCCAGCGTCTTAATCACTAGGCCACCCAGGGTACCCATTTATCTACCAACCACTTTCTTTGTGTAGAATGATGAACAGCTGGGTTTTGCTCCGCGCCGGCTGCCGTCACCGGGTCTCGAACTTGGAGCTGATGGGTTCTTAGTCAGCGGTAGTAGTATGGGCGCAAAATGGCGAGTGCAATACAATTGCAAATGTTGCATAAGCTATGCAACTAGTTGGTATGCAACAAGGGGGGGGGAATGTTGCAAGTTGTGCAACAAGGAGGGGGATGTTGCAGGTTGTTATGCAAGAAGGGGAAATGTTGCAAGATGTTATGCAACAAAGTGGGAGGGGGAATGTTGCAAGATCACCAAGGGGTTATGCAACTTGGAGGCGGAGTTATCCCTCAAGAGAAAGAGAGAGGAGGAGAGGTGTTCGCCTGGCAGGAGCCAAGCGCATATTAAGACTTCAGCCGAGCGGCCGTTGTCTTAATATGTTCCTAATCAGCCAGTTGGCGTATCTGGCTGAGTTGCCAGATTGCGCTATTTATTTAATTAAAGCATATATTCTGGCTTAATCCGCCAGTTGGCTTAGAGGGCTGAGTTGCCAGTTTGCACCTTTTATTTAATTAAAGCATATATTCTGGCTTAATCAGCCAGTTGGCGTATGTGGCTGAGTTGCCAGTTTGCCCTATTTATTTAATTAAAGTATATATTCTGACTTAACCGGCCAGTTGGCTTGGAAGGTCTAACCAGCCATTTGCTATAATTAAATAATAATAATAACGTTTATATATACCACCAAAAGAATTAAATAAAACACCACCACATAACTCTGTTTAGACGAATTATTGGATTGGCATAATCCGTCAGCTGGCTTAACCCGCCAGTTGACTT
Source organism: Bathynomus jamesi (assembly GCA_023014485.1). Classification (NCBI taxonomy): domain Eukaryota; kingdom Metazoa; phylum Arthropoda; class Malacostraca; order Isopoda; family Cirolanidae; genus Bathynomus; species Bathynomus jamesi. Next base: position 315,046 of record JAJOZX010002303.1, read on the forward strand.
AGAAGGCCTAATCAGCCATTTGGTATAATTAAATAATAATAATAACGTTAATATATACAACCAAACGAATTAAATAAAACACCACCACATCACTCTGTTTATTTAGACGAATTATTGGATTGAATAATCCGTCAGCTGGCTTAACCCGCCAGTTGACTTAGAAGGCCTAATCAGCCATTTGGCATAATTAAATAATAATAATAATAATAATAATAACGTTTATATATACAACCAAAAGAATTAAATAAAACACTACCACATCACTCAGTTTATTTAGACGAATTATTGGACTGACATAATCCTAGTCGGAGGGGTACGTACATTTGTGTACGTTTGTCCTCATCAGCTGGCTTAAAATGCCAGTTGGCATAACCCACCAGTTGACTTAGAAGGCCTAACCAGCCATTTGGTATAATTAAATAATAATAATAACAACGTTTATATATACAGAGAGTGATCAAATTATCAGAGCCACCCTTTGAAAAACACATTTTCATTATAACATGGTGTTTTTAGTTTAAATAATAACCTTTTAAGTATGCAGACAGTATTCCAAATTGTTAACACATGTAGTGTTCTCTACCTGAATAACAGAAACTGGGGATAGGGGTTAATTTGGGGAGTAGGGGGAGGGGAGTATGTGAAAAGTGGGTTCAGTAGTGTTTCAGCTGTGAACATGGAAGGATGTGTCAAGTGGTCAGGTGCGTTAAGTGTATGTTAAGTTAATGATAAGTTATTATATTTAAACCATTGTACGTGGAATATGCATTCATACACCCATATGATATTGTTTCTGAGCAACGTATTGTGATTCTTTTTATTAAATTAGTGTTTCTTTACAGGAATAACTTTTATGTACTGTAGGCTACCCAACATGGGCAAGAAATGTGATCTATGCCAAAGAAGAAAGGGAGAATGCTCTCGCTGCTGACTGCAACTGATTATTCTCACAGAAAAATAGCCCGAGAACTGAATGTGTCACGTGCGAGTGTTGACAGGATCGCATCAAAAATTAAAGTTGAAGGGGATAATCCAGAGCTGACTCCAAAAAGAAAGGGTAAATGTGGTCGGAAAAGAATAACTACACCTTGAGCCGACAGATGCATTGAAAAGAAACTAGTAAATAATAGGAGAAGCACTACTAACAAACTTAAATTGGAGCTGGAGAGGGAAAACATCAACATTTCGACAATGACCTTAAGAAGGCGTGCCAGGGAATTTGGATTGAGTAGTTGCCGGCCAAGGAAAACGCCAAAATTGGCTCCAACAATGATCAAAAATCGCTTAAAATGGGCTAAATACTACTCAAAGTTCACTGTAGATGACTGGAAATCGGGAAGTCACAATATTTTAGTGATCTTGTATGCTTATTTTGAGTAAAATGTATTATTTTGATATTTGTATGACAAGGCACATTTCATTTTGGTTGCAATCATTTCTTTCTCTTTTCATTTGCAGGTGTGTTTCAGTGACGAATCCACATTCCAAGTCATGTCTGATAAATCACAGTACGTTAGGCAACGTGTTGGTGAGGAATATCATCCAGACTGTGTCGTAAGTACGGTTAAGCATCCAACATCTGTCATGATATGGGCAGTGATAAGCGGTAAAGGTACTGGACAAATTTACATTGTTGAGGGTACTATGAGGCAGGACCAATACCGAAAGGTTTTGGAAACAAGACTTATTCCACAGATCGCCGACTGGTTTCCAAATGGTGAGCCATTCCATTTTATGCAAGATTCGGCCCCATGCCACACTGTAAAGTCGGTTAAAAGTTTTCTGGCTGCAAAGAATATTTCTCTCGTGGATTGGCCAGGAAATTCTTCGGATATGAACCCTATCGAAAACCTATGGGAAATAGTAAGCGTAGACTGAAAGGCTAGGAAATAACAACTCGAATACAGTTAATCGAACGAATAATTGCCGTTTGGAACCGTGATCCTGAGATACAGGCCAGCTGCAAAGCCTGTATAGAGAGTATGCCTAGACGGGTTGCTGCCTTAATTAAGGCCAAAGGAGGACCCACTAAGTACTAAATGTGTTTAATATGACTGTAGACTGTGTATAAATATATTCTGAAATAAAATAAGTGTTTAAATTAGCCAAATTTTACTATTATTAGCATTAGAAATAAACTTATACAAGAAAAACTATTTTTTATGTAGTGGCTCTAATAATTTGATCACCCTCTGTACATCCAAAAGAATTAAATAAAACACCATCACATCACTCTGCTTATTTAGACAAATTATTGGATCCAATTTCACGAAATATATTGAAAATAAATATACATTCCTATACAAGCGAAGGAATATATGCAATCGAAAATAATAATAGCATAAGAACTACGAACGAGGAGTATATATATATATAATAAAAAAAATTAATAACATACAAACCCGGACCTATCCAAATTGTTCATTCTAACGAAGGTCAAGCGTGTCACTCCACCTTAGACCTACAATTTAACGTTGAATCCGAACTACGTCTGAAATAAAATGTTAAAACACTCCTTAACACAATAAAATCTAATTTCAGAATAAAAAAAATTTAAACAGCCTAACCATACAAAATATCACTCGGGAGCGGAATAAGACGGTTTACCGAGAACAACAGAATCACCTTGTGAAAATAATATTTATCATTTATTGCAGAAATGCTCTCCGTCGAAGGTCAAGCTTTTCACCCCGTTCTAGACCTACAGTTTAACGGGGGATGCTACTACAATAGATCTAGTTGGCCTGGTGAAGTAGTGAGTTGACTTCTTTTACTCTTCATCTCTCAGGTACACCCGGATCATCGGGGATCTTTTTTTCTATTCCATGGAATTTTAGATCCTTCCCTTTTCCGTACCGTAACAGTTAAATTTTACCAGTGTTAAACTTCATATAAAACCTATGCAACATCGCCTAAAACTTACTACATCATTACCCATAGCCCGTCCTTCATGCATTAAAAAAGTTCTAGTTTATCGGCAATCTTTGTTTAGCATCCCCCCTGATTGCTCATCTCGGCGAAGGTCAAGCGTGTCACTACCCCTTAGACCTACAGTTTAACGTCACGTCTAAAATAAAATGTTAATACACTCCTTAACACAATAAAATCTAATTTCACGTCAGATTGAATACATCAAAGAAAAAGGGGTAACTATTATATTTTTAGCCAAAAACCAAAACTTAAACCTCAACAGGCAGAATTGAGCGTCCACTTTTCAAGGCACATAACATGTCCGTTTCAAGAAACGGACATGTTATGTGCCTTGAAAAGTGGACGCTCAATTCTGCCTGTTGAGGTTTAAGTTTTGGTTTTTGGCTAAAAATATAATAGTTACCCCTTTTTCTTTGATGTATTCAATCTGACATGAAGGCAGCGAGTCTTTTGCTTATATTGAGGTCCTAAATGTAGCAGGGCTAAGCTGCTTTAAACCCTAGATCCATGTCCCAAAGCTGGATCCTGTCTGCTTTGCAGATAGCTGATGAGGGAAGCTATATTTATAGGACCTCTTTGCGAGTGACCCGTTGCCCACGTCGGGCTAGCATCATGAAAAAGAAAAACTATGGTATTTGTCATTTACCATTACTTATTCGGACTATAGTGGATTTAATTATCCCAGAAGAGTTCCTTGTTCCATGCACTGTCTGTGTGTATCATATATTATATATATATATATGTTAACCCCTCCGTCTATGGCCCTGGGATGGTTCGGAGTCGACCGGGGTTCTGGTTGGGAGGCAGCAACGGATCTGTTATTTGCAGTAGTTTCTTCTATACGACTCTCCGAGTTCTTCTTTAGTGGCTCGGAGGATTCTGAGAGGCTTATTAAATTCTTGAGGGTTTCCCCTGATTCTTCTTGTAGCGTATCGGGAGATTTTACTCACTAAATTCCTGAAGAGAGCACGGCCCGAAGGATAAGATAAAGACTTTCTTTTACTGTAATTTACTTCTAAAAAATGTAGAGGTAGTACTCTGAATTTACAGGGGTAGAGGTTCGACCTCTTTCGACCATGGCCCAGGCCGGAATCTAAAAATTCAAGGAGGCAAGGGGCCTCTGCCCCCTCCTCGCAGCGAGGCTGCTAACAAGGGAGTGTTAATCGAAGTAATCGAAGTGAAGTAATAAAGTGAAGAAGTGAAGTGACATTATTTTACAATTACATGATTTTTATATTATCTAAATTTTTGGGGAATGCAGTTTGAAGGTTAAATTTCCCCCTTTTAAACACGTGATCAGATGAAAGATTCCAAATAAAAAAAAATCGTATTTTCGCCGAGTATGCATTTCTAACGGGCGACATAATTTTGTAGTACATTAAGTACAATCCAAGTACACCCTGAGTACATTGTAATTTCGGGTTTACAACAATTATGATTATAATTATGGATTAGTTCATATTCACTTAGTATCGTTTAATTACACTTCCATTTAAAGTACATTACAAGTTATTATCATTAATTACAATTTCATTAAAGTACATTACTACGTTATATATTAAATTCTTACAGTGTTTTTATATTTATATATGGTTATTAGTACAACACAAAGTACATGGGCGGCACATACGAGATAATTTATACACAACATGACACACATGATTATAAGTTATAAATCTGAAATCAGAGGGACAGGAGGTCTTTCGTTTTCAGATGTTCGATTTATGCTGCGATTCGCGGAATTTGATCACTTGCGGGAGGCGAAATAATAAAAAATAAAAATTAAAAAATAATACACGAGAACGTATTTGCGCGTCTTCGAACGAACAGGTACGAATGCATAAAGTTTTGCATTTCATAGACTGACACGAGTAAAATGAATATTTAATAAAATTGATATAGGATAATGGTCAAGATAAGATATGGACTTATGGGCGAATATGGTTGAATGATAATATTTATACTACATAACACCACAAATAAATAATGCCGTATAGAGTGTAAAGGTTTTTTTTTATTATTATTAAAGAATTTACCATACATTGTATACTAGAGATGATGAAGGGAAATTAATGACGGGAAAGTGTGAAGGGATTAAGCTACTTTATGACGTCATAGTTATTCAAATTATGTCATACGTACACTGTAGGTCATTAACGGGAGAATTCAAAAGAACGAATTAAAGACAGAGTGGGTATTAAGGACTAAGTACAACTACGGGTTACATGCAAGACAATCATAATTAATTATAATAATTTCTATAACAAATGAAAAATGGAAATATGGATACGACTAAACCATATAAATGGTAGATCGTATGGTTGTGACACAAACAAAAAATAGAAAGCAACAACTAACATTTTTATCCAAACTCGCGTTAAGCGATTTTGGTTCTTATGTAAAAATGAATAGTGATTATTCATTGTTCATATATATATATATATATATATATATATATATATATATACTTTGCAGATAACTGGTGAGGGAAGCTATATTTTTGGGACCTCCTTGCGAGTGACCCGTTGCCCACGTCGGGCTAGCATCATGAAAAAAAACTATGGTATTTGTCATTTACCATTACTTATTCGGACTATAGTGGATTTAATTATCCTAGAAGAGTACCGTGTTTCATGCACGGTCTGTGTGTGTCATAAAAAACCTCAGAAACCGTTCTGAGTTCATTCCCATATATATATATATATATATATATATATATAATATATATATATATATATATATTATATATATATATATATATTAGGGTGATTAAAAAATTGACCGAAAAAATTTTTTTGGAATTTTTTTTCGGGCCACCCTCTGATTATGTTTAATTTGGTAAGAAAGTAATGCATGCAAATTTTGAATTAAAAAAATTAATTTTTAGGGGTCGCTACCATAAGTTGAAAATCAGACACAACATAAGAAATATATGCTGTTTCCGCACCACCCTTGAGGTAAAGCATACAGCGCGTTACCTTTTTTTTAAGTGGAAGTTCCCCGGTAGGCCTCTCATAACCACTCTACATTTTCAAATTGACAGTTCTTCTGTAATAATAATAAGACTTCCGTAATAATAACCTTTTGTTCATTATATTTCACTGTTAATTTCTTAATGATGATATTGTCTTCTTGTTTTTATTTGGAAGAGCAGTTCTATATTTCTTTACCACTTGGAGGAGATACTGTTTCTGTTCTTCATCATTTGTGATTAGTTTGTTGTATTCATTGGCTAATCTAACTCCTCTTTCTGCTTTGTCATTAACAACTTGAATTTTTCTTATGACTTTTTTTACGTTGTTGTAGCAGTCATCTTCATTCCACTCTTCAGAGTTCTTATTAAGAAACGTTGATGGTAAACCAAGTCCATTAAAAAATTATTTTGTATTTGCACTAACAAAGTCTTCCAGTTCTCTGTTTTCAATAACTTCAGGGTCAGTAACCGCTTTTTTCTCTGGATTTGGTTCGGCGCCGTTTTGCAATGCTTGCTTCATTCAGATTTTAGTTTGGTGTAGCACGCCATCATCAAAGAAAGCAAATGCTATTAACTCCTTTGAAAGATACCATAAATGATTCATCATTTTCTTCAGGGCAACAGTTGCAATGCGTTCATCTTTTAGTTTGTACAGTTGCAGTTTCTTCAACATCTCTAAATCGAGACGAGGAGCGAGAACTGAAACTGACGCTGTAAACTAGGATTTAACATATATGTGTACAGCAAAGAGGCAGATATCTCTAAGGCCTTTTTCTTCTCTGGTTGTTAATTTAAATTGTGTTTTAAACAACCAAATTTTCATGGCATAAATGACTTTTGCCATTCATCTTGCTCTGAACGCCAGCTGGTCTTCTGAATGAAACTCCTCTCTTTGGTACTCCACCAAGGAAAATGATTGTCAGTTCCAGCAATTCTTTGTAATCGTCACGAGGTTGATGTTCTTCAAGTTGAGTGGTGGCAAACTCAATCACTTCTGCTTTTATATCAGTAATACTAGGTATGGTATTTGAATCATCTAATGCTTTTCTGTAGTTTTTTGTGTCTAATTTTGACCATTTCATTCTAAATCGTTTGAAAATTGCAATATCAGGTCCTGATGATGCAGGCAATGAATGCGAAACAACAGCTTCTAACACTATTTCTAGTATGTGATGTCTGCAGGCCAGCCACAGCACACGTTTGTTCATTTTCTGTTCTAGAAGAACACAGGCACCATTTCTACGACCTGTATTCAACGCTGTGGTGCCAAAACACATGCATTTTATTTTGTGTGAGATATCCCAATCCAAATAAGCTTGGTGGACGGCATTTGCAGTTAATTCTCCTGTGCTTGCAGTGATTTTTGGAACACCAAGAAGTTGATCAATGCCATCTCCTGAAATCAGTATAGGGAGTCGTTAAACAACTTCTCGTCCTGTTATGTCTTCTATTAGTTTTCCGTCCCAATGAATGGTTAAAGGAACATCAGCTTTAAACTCTTTCTTTAAATTTTCTCCAAACTTTTTCCGAAATTTTTCTCTTGCTCTTCTTATAGATGAATAACTGACATTGAATTCTTCTGCATTTTTCCAAGACCTTCAATCGTTGGTATCATCACTAATGATGCACTTCTATTGCTAATTTTTGTAACATCAATGGCTGCAAGCAATGTATCATCAAGCAATTTTTGTTTCTTTCGTACAGTCTGTTTTGGGGTGGATGGTTCACTAGGATCAACCGTAAAATCTTCATCAGATGTTGTATTTTGTCTTTCAGCACCAGAACTGCTAGTTGAGTCACTGAGAACTACAGTTTCTTCAAATCTCGACATTTCTCTTGCTTTTCTTATGTTTAATTGTTCTTCCTTTTTCTTAGCATGCTTTTCTTTCTTTGCAAACTCTTTATCAATCCCATCCATTTTTCCTTTTCGCCCCTGTTCTCGCTGGAGTTTTAGAAATAGCTTATCTTCTTCAATATCAATTAGCTTCATAGCATCTGCATGTGCTATATCAAACAGGCTATCTAATTCTTGGTTCCATTTGGTTTGCTTATCTAATAGATTTTTTGATTGTTTCGCCTTATTCTCTTTATTTTTCTTTAATCCTTGCCATTCTTTGAACAGTTTCTCAATTTTGTCAACAACGTGCGACTTCTTTCTAGTTGGAATTCGTGCTCCTCCCCATACTGCCAACACATCATTTGCAGTAGACAAGCAGGCTTCTCGAATTGTTTGTTTTTTGTTTCTGTAAGCAATAAACAAAGCCATAGTTTCTCGCTTTGATGGAAGAACTGTTGTTTTAAGTGTATCTGATGGTTGTCCAATAAGCCAAACATTAGTATCTTTTCTTGTGTGCATAGCAGTACTCCTGCTAGAAGATGGCGGGGGTTCCATGACGAGAGTCGACAGCAGAACCTCTTACACTCACGACAGTCAGACGACTACTGAATTATAGCTGTACAGACAGTACACGTACAGTGTACAAGTGCCGGTTGCCCTCAATATTCGGTCACAACAGAGTGTAAATGGTTACAAGAGTGTTGTGTTTACTCAGCACTTTTAGCGCTATGTGCATTAACGCACTTATCACACGGAACAGATATTATAAGAAAAACGTCACAGTTCAAAACTCAATTTCTTCAAAGTAAACAGAAAAGTAATAGTTTAGATTACGGTAGCGACCCTTAAAATACATTAGAATCACCTGAAATTTTGTATACATTAGGTTTTTACCAAATTAAACGTAATTAGAGGGTGGCCCGGAAAAATCTAACAATCGATATTTTTTAATTACCCTAATATATATATATATATATATATATATATATATACCGTATTTCCCGGCGAATAACGCGCACCCTAATTTTGAAGACAAAATTTAGGAAAATAAAATTTAGGAAAAAATATACCGCCTACCTCACTTCACATGTACAATTTTAACGAGTTAATTTGAACGCAGGTGATTTTTGGAGTATTTTTGAGGAAAAAAAGTGCGCGTTATACACTTGGAAATACGGTATATAAACTATATATATATATATATATATATATATATATAACCTAAAAATGCGTCACCATACGCTCAAACATTTTAAACCTTGCCGTATAAAAATCAACGCGAAAAAGAGGCAAACAACTCTCGAATTCCGACTCTAATTTTGACTCCACATTATTATAGCTTCGACAAGACGACTCAGATAAATTTTGAGTCAAAGCGGTTTGGAAATCTAGACTCCAACGAGAAGAGAAAAAAGTTTTTTTTTTGAAAATTACGAAAATGCTCGCTATGAGAAGAAATTTTGAAAATGATGGGCGCCATCTTGAAAAACATTTACAATGATTGTTAAGGAATGAGAATCGAAATTTGCTTGCAAATGGGATAACACAATGCATCTTGCTATTTAAATAATCGAGCCAGAATATTTATTAATGCTATAATACGGGTAGCAACAATTTTGACCGAAATATAAGGCGACGTAGGAAAGCCCTTATATTTATATAAAGGAACACCGCGTAGCCACCAAAATATTGTGTTTAATTTCTTTAAGGGCCCATTCCTTCATTATTATATTTCATTATTTACTCTACTTTCTATTCATTTTCTCTCTCGTTTCGGTGTACTTTATAAATACGGGTAGCACGTGGCCGAGTTTGAGACGCCATTATGATTCGAACAATGCAAAGGAGACCGGGGGATTGATTATACACTAATTACACTTTACTAACTTTTATTTATGCCGATACGCTTTTAGATAAGCGGGGTAATGCGAAGGGGTGGGGGAGTAACGTTAACATTTTAAGTCGGAGAGAGACGTAATACTATTCGAAATTTACAACTACATCGTAACACACCAAAACAACTTCTTAAGCCCAAGGCGACCGATGACTGAAGGGCATTTCTGCCCAGACAAACGTTTTCACGAGCCAAACACACTTTTATTCAAAGTCCGTCTAATTCTGCGTATTGTCAAAAACATTTAAAAACGTAGAAGATTGGGATCAATCCAACAATAAAGAATTATGAAATGCTAAGTCCTTTTTAATCCGGTAGTTAAAAGAATACATTCATTTTCACCTGTTCAGTCTCATTTGCTTAAGGTTCAAAATTGAGTGTCAAACTCGTTGCAAGAGAGCATTTCCCTCCTCCACCAGGCGGCCATGTGTGTCGGAGAGCGTAAGAGAGCAAATCGCTCCTCCACCAAGACAGGTCTAGAGGCGGGACCACCTGCTTGAACCCCAGGTGAAGAGAGGACAACAGAGGGGGACACTAACAAAGGGTCAGAAGACAGCAATAAGGTATTTAACACCGAGAAATTTGAACTCTTGAGATATGGTAGAAATGAAGAAATTAGATTGCATATTAGGCCAGACGAGCCGGGTGTACATGACTATGTTCGGTGGAGAGCGCGAGAGAGCAACTTGCTCCTCCACCAAGCGGTCATGTGTGGCGGAGAACGCAAGAGAACGGCTCACTTCTTCACCAAGCCAATCCTAGAGGCAGGGGCCACCAGCTTCGACCTTCGTGTGAAGAGAGACCGACACGCGGAAACGCATCGTGGCACACACACACACACCTATTTTATTCATGCAGTTAACAGTGATTCACTGTCATCAATTGAGTTAACATGACCTACTAATTGTTACCATCATGCACTTATCCGTGATCGTGGCATGGAGCTAACCGCGACTTGGAGGTGTTTATATTCGAGGGTCCCCCCGCCACACCGCCATAATGCGACTCAGTCAGTGTCTCTCAGCGCGACCAAAGGCAATATTACGAACGAAATTATCAAAGACGCAAAGAGAAAAATCGGCGAGTGGTACCAAACCTCTAACTAAACCCAATAACCATACACACTGACATCCCCTATTGGCACGCGTTCATTAGTTGCTGTACTATTTACCGAACTTTTTGATCATACCTCGTATATATAAAATCTACTAAGTCCTTTTTCAACCGGTAGTTAAAAGAACACATTCATTTTCACCTGTTCATTCTCAATTGTTTAACGTTCAAAATTGAGTGTCAAATGTGATGCAAGAGAGCAATTCCCTCCTATACCAAGCGGTCGTGTGTGGCGGAGAGCGATGTTAATTGTTATAGAAAACAGAGTAAATCTATTTTTATATTAAATTGTCTCCGCATCCACGTTATTTTACGTGAGACGAGAAGGCAAGGGCGCAGGTACATGAAAGGGTACCATCGGAATGTTTGACCTATATAGCAGCGAGGGAATACCCATGTCTCACTCTGCTTCTCCTTACATTCATTCTTTGATTTAAAATCACAATAAACAATATAAATGTTCTATGAGATTAATATTTTATTTTTCACCCTATAATAGGGTTGCCAAGTGTCCTTTATTTCAAAGGACACTTCTTTATTTCAGCTCATGTGTCCTTGTCCTTTGATAAACTCGGAAAGGACGCCATATGCCCTTTAATTCAGTAATTGACTCTCAAAATTTTATTCATCACTAAAAATTTGAGACGGAGATGTTTTCAAACTTAATTAATTCGTTAATCGGGAGAAGTGAGATTCAACATTCAGATGTGATTTCTAGTAAATCAGAGTTGGCAATCCTGCCCCCATTGCCCGTTGCCATTGTCATCCTTGCTGGAGAGGAACGAGGAAGGCATCGCCCGCTAACATATTTTTTGTGCTTTGCCAAATTGCCATATTAAACCGGCTTCATGAGTTTCTGACGTGATTCTATTTTTTATGAGTTGAAGAATATCTTCAGATGAATACTTAGGTAAGAATACTTAATTATATACTAGGTTTCCCTCTCTTAGAAGTGCAAGTGTCCTTTATTCAAGATCTGTTGACTTGGCAACCCTACCCTATAAACATCATCATAAACGGTAGACATGATCTACCTTAAAGCTAAAACATAACTTCTTATCAAGTCATGTTTTCAGCTTCATTAAACATCGATAACCCCCAACCCCACCACACCCATCCCACACACATTGGGAGTACTGAACAATTGGAGTTGAATGAAATATATATATATATATATTCAGAGAGAGAGTCAAAAACTGAAGACGGCACACACACACACACACACACACACACACACACACACACAATACTTTAAAACTTGTAGCATCAAGTTTTAAAGTATCGCTAATAAAGGTCCCTTTTTTGATTCTTAGAAGTTGTGAAGGGTATGGGAAACGCACGGGTAACTCAGGTCGGCACTATGCACTCGGGTTGGGGCGGAAAGCTGTAATACTGCTGCAAAATAGTAACACTACCCGGGGCGTTATGATACATCCTGGGATATTGTCAGAGACTTAAATGAACGTATCTCAGGACCGCTACAACAGTCAAAGGTGAGGTCTTCCTGGCTTGGTGGAGGAGTGAGTGGCTCTTGCGAGTTTTCTGATAAATAATTATCATTTTCGACAGCGATTTCAAATCACTAATGTGTGTGTGTGTGTGTGTGTGTGTGGGTGTGGGTGTGTGTGGGTGTGTGTGCCGTCTTCAGTTTTTTACTTTCTCTCTCTGTATATATATATATATATATATATATATATATTTCATTCAACTCCAATTGTTCCGTACTCCCAATGTGTGTGGGGTGGGTGGGGTGGGGTTGGGGGTTATCGATGTTTAATGAAGCTGAAAACATGAATTGATAAGAAGTTATGTTTAAGCTTTAAGGTAGATCATGTCTAACGTTTATGATGATGTTTATAGGGTGAAAAACACAACATTAATCTCATAGAACATTTATATTGTTTATTGTGATTTTAAATCAAAGAACGAATGTAAGGAGAAGCAGGGTGAGACATTATGAGTATTCCCTCGCTGCTATATAGGTCAAACATTCCGATGGTACCTTTTCATGAGGGTACCCTTCTCACGTAAAATAACGTGGATGCGAAGACAATTTAATGTAAAAATGTATTTATTCTGCTTTCTATAAAAATTAACAGTCGCTGTCCGCCACACACGACAGCTTGGTGTAGGAGGGAATTGCTATCTTGCACCGCGTTTGACACTCACTTTAGAACGTTAAACAATTGAGAATGAACAGGTGAAAATGAATGTGTTCTTTTAACATCCGGTTGAAAAGGGACTTAGTAGATCTTATATATACGAGGTGTGATCAAAAAGTTTGGTAAATAGTACCGCAACTAATGAACGTGTGTCAATAGGGGATGTCAGTGTGTATGGTTATTGGGTTTAGTTTGAGTTATGGTACCACTCGCCGATTTTTCTCTGCGTCTTTGATAATTTCGCTCGTAATATTGCCTTTGGTCGCGCAAAGAGACACTGACTGAGTCGCATTATGGCTGTATGGCGGGGGGACCCGCGAATGTAAACACCTCCAAGTCGCGGTTAGCTCCATGCCACGATCACGGATAAGTGCATGATGGTAACAATTAGTAGGTCATGTTAACTCAATTGATGACAGTGAATCACGGTTAACTGCATGAATAAAATGTGTGTGTATGTGTGTGTGTGCCACGATGCGTTTCCGCGTGTCGGTCTCTCTTCACACGAAAGTCGAAGCTGGTGGTCCCTGCCACTAGTATTGGCTTGGTGAAGGAGTGAGCCGTTCTCTTGCGTTCTCCGCCACACATGACCGCTTGGTGGAGGAGCGAGTTGCTCTCTCGCGTTCTACACCGCACATAGTCATGTACACCCGGCTCGTCTGGCCTAATATGCAGTCTAATTTCTTCATTTCTACCATATCTCAAGAGTTCAAATTTCTCGGTGTTAAATACCCTATTGCTGTCTTCTGACCCCTTGCTAGTGTACCTCTCTGCTGTCCTCTCTTCACACGACGTTCAAGCAGGTGGTTCCGCCTCTAGACCTGTCTTGGTGGAGGAGCGAGTTGCTCTCTTGCGTTCTCCGCCACACATGACCGTTTGGTGGAGGAGCGAGTTGTTCTCTCGCGTTCTCCACCGAACATAGTCATGTACACCCGGCTCGTCTGGCCTAATATGCAGTCTAATTTCTTCATTTCTACCATATCTCAAGCGTTGAAATTTCTCGGTGTTAAATACCCTATTGCTGACTTCTGACCCTTTGTTAGTCTCCCCTTCTGTTGTCCTCTCTTCACACCGGGTCAAGCAGGTGGTCCCGCCTCTAGACCCAGTTTGGTGGAGGAGCGAGTTCCTCTCTTGCGTTCTTAACCACACATGACCGCTTGGTGTCGGAGCGAGTTGCTCTCTCGCGTTCTACACCGCACATAGTCATGTACACCCGGCTCGTCTGGCCTAATATGCAGTCTAATTTCTTCATTTCTACCATATCTCAAGAGTTCAAATTTCTCGGTGTTAAATACCCTATTGCTGTCTTCTGACCCTTTGTTAGTGTCCCCCTCTGCTGTCCTCTCTTCACACGGGGTTCAAGCAGGTGGTCCCACCTCTAGACCTGTCTTGGTGGAGGAACGAGTTGCTCTCTTGCGCTCTCCGATACACATGGCCGCCTGGTGGAGGAGGGAAATGCTCTCTTGCAACGCGTATGACACTCAATTTTGAACCTTAAACAAATGAGACTGAACAGGTGAAAATTAATGTATTCTTTTAACTACCGGACTAAAAAGGACTTAGTAGATCTTATATATATATATATCGAAGCATTTCATAATTCTTTATTGTTGGATTGATCCCAATCTTCTACGTTTTTAAATGTTTTTAACAATACGCAGAATTAGATATAGTAGACTTTGAATAAAAGTGTGTTTAGCTCGTGAAAACGTTTGTCTGGGCAGAAATGCCCTTCAGTCATCGGTCGGACTTGCGCTTAAGAAGTTGTTTTGTGTGTTACGATGTAGTTGTAAATTTCGAATAGTATTACGTCTCTCTCCGACTTAAAATGTTAACGTTACTCCCCCCACCCCTCGCATTACCCCGCTTATCTAAAAGCGTATCGGCATAAATAAAAGTGAGTAAAGTGTAATTAGTGTATAATCAATCCCCCGGTCTCCTTTGTATTGTTCGAATCATAATGGCGTCTCAAACTCGGCCACGTGCTACCCGTATTTATAAAGCACACCGAAACGAGAGTAAAAAGAACGATAAATGAAAGAAAGAGAGAAGAAGAATAGAAAGTAAAGTAAATAATGAAATATAATAATGAAGGAATGGGCCCTTAAAGAAATTAAACACAACATTTTGGTGGCTACGCGGTGTTCCTTTATATAAATAGAAGGGCTTTCCCACGTCGCCTTATATTTCGGTCAAAATTGTTGCTACCCGTATTATAGCATTAATAAATATTCTGGCTCGATTATTTAACCCTTTACTGCCCAAATTTATTAGGTCTTTAAAAAAAAACAAGAACTAGGCAAGCATTGATCATATGGTCATTATAAAACAATATATCAACATTTTTTAAAATTTAAATACCCTGGGGTATTTAAATTAGAAGGGGACAAAATTGTCCCTTTGGGCACACAAAAGATTTTATGTCCACTCGGAGAAAAATACACGAATGCAAAATAAAATTTAATTCCATCAAACTACACTACTATATTTATGAATTTTTAGTTACATTTTATTTAGAAGCATTTATTTACCAACTAACAACTTGAAAACATTAAAATGAAACATTTTTCATAATTATACGGTAAAACTCGGTCTTTTCTCATTAGCTTTGATGAAAAGTTAGAAAACAATTTCGTTTTGCATCGATGCAGAAATGAACATTACATTTCATGCAAAACGTACCTATTTTCCCTTTACATCCAGGGAGTTTGCATGTACCTCGGCTAGCACTTACAGCGGGAAAATGGCCTACAGCATCTTTTCTTATGTCATCATCAGGTATAGGCTTTGTTGCATTGCCACGCTTCTTCTTTTTTTCAAACTCTGATTTCATGCTACTACTTGAAGGCCTACCGCGCTTTCTAACAACATCCTTCCCACTCATCATGAGAGATTTAGCTAATCTCATTTTAAATTCACATAGTGAATTTTGCTTTCTCACACCTATTTCTAACAAATCACCTGCACGCCTATACAATAGCCAACTATTTACTACTACCATATCTAGAAGGTGGAATATGAGTCTGTGGTAGTACTTTTTGGAACGAAATGACATCCTGTAATAGGATAAAAGCTGATCTTGAAGGTCAACACCCCCCATGTGCTCATTGTACACCTTAACAATGTTGGGAACTGGGACCACGACTAGTTCTTTTCTTTTTCTATCATACCTTTGGCATTTTCCTACAGGTTGCGATGTAACAAAAGTAGAAGTCAGACATACTGACCTACTGTCAAGCCATTTTACAGCAGTAACTGTTATATCACCATCATATTTAGTTTCCCATTCATCATAGCTCCCTCTACCCTTTGCTTCTAGTTGTTTGTCCGTTTTGAAGGTTAGGCATGGTAGTCTTCTGGACTGCACCGTCCCACAACACCAAATTCCCCTCGTTGCTAGATGTTGCATGAGATTCAAAGAATTAAACCAGTTATCGAAGTACAACTTATGATTTTTCAGAGGAGGTATTATTTCTGATAAATGAAGTACTGCATTGGCACTTGCACCAAGATCAGGCACATCGGGGTTGTTTACAGGCTCGATTTTATTAGAATAGGGGAAAAAATCGTAGACCATTCCTTTATGATCAGCTAAAACAAATATTTGATATCCCCATTTGTGGGGCTTCTTTGGAATATATTGTTTCATGCTTGATGTACCTTTGAATGGAACCATTTGCTCGTCTATGCACAAGTGTTCAGTCATAGGGATCTTTCTAAATTCAGCCCTGAGATGATCTACTAACGGCCTAACTTTTGAAATTTTGTCATTTTTATCTATATTAGCATTGTCTACCAAGTGCAAATTAGATTTAATTTCCTCCCACCTGTTTCTGCTGATAATACTGGCTACTGCATCACTGAAAGTGTCTGAACTCCAGTGAAGACGTGTGTTGGAGATTTTGCTAATTGACATATACAAACAGCATCCTAACCATTGCTCAAATTCACTACGAGTAAGAGCAAGAGGTTTATTAGCATCTTTCTGAACAGCATATAAATTAGACGGCTCAACTATTTTATCAACCACTTCATCTGAAATGAATCTTCTAAAATACTGAACGGGCAACAACAACACTTCATCTTCACTGGGATTAGACTCAATAAAATTTGGTATATGTGGTGAATCGCTGTTGTCAGCATTTTGCTCCCATAAGATTCGCCTTGATTTCTTACGTTGAGGACGAGCAATTTCTATAACTTCTGCATCATTCACCTGCATTACAATAGGGGCTTCTACATCTTCCGTCTCTCCTTCAGTACTTTCTCCATTTTCTGTTTGATCTGAAACAGAGATTAGGTCAGATTTTATATTATTTTTGTAATAGGCCAATATATATGGCAACTAATGCATTGAGAAAATGAAGCAGCAAATGTTGTTGAATTATAGCTTCGGTATTGCCAACAGCTGCAGAACTATTAGTATATATCTTTTCAATAACAGTCGAGAAGTTGAGCTACATAAATGCCAATTATATTTTACTTACTAAGTATATCGTTCATAGATGGCATGAAATCAGGATCAATTTCATTGTTCACATATTCATCTATGTCTTCAGTTTCACTAGAGCATAAAGTAACTCCTACAGTACAACTTGGTCTTGACCTTTCTTTTCCATAGAATACTGGCACAGGCAATGATTGAGAGGTACCTAGAAAAGACATACAAATATATATTACTCGAAGTACAAATAAAATTACCATGTATATATGTAATCGATATTGATTTTATTTATGCATCATAAGCTGTAGTCTTACTGTAAATTAACTGCTCGTTATAATCCATATAAAACACAAGAAATAGGAAAAATATAGGAAGAACACCTCCACCACTGGTTTGTTTACATCAAGGAGGCTGGCTGGTACAGCGATGACTCGCATGCCCAATAGGACAATTTTGTCCTCCATCAATTATACGCCATAATACTAAATATTATAGTAATACGTATATGCAGCTATTGCAAAGTTATTTATGTAATATATATTTATCTAAATTACATTATACAAATATAACTCTTACCTGGTTTAGCCTCCATTGTCATCGAAAGTGATGGTTGATGACTCGCTACGACATACATTCACCTTCTCTGAAAGCTGAGTGCATACTGAGAGACTATCGCAGATATCTGTTAATAATATGCTATTCCGCGGTAGGCTGAAAGTGACTTTATTGTCCTAATGGGTGTCCGAGCACAAACACAGAGTATTTCTACAATTAGACCATTTTTTTGAAAGGGGACTAAAATGTTCTCATGGGCGGTAAAGGGTTAAATAGCAAGATGTATTGTGTTAACCCATTTGCAAGCAAATTTCGATACTCGTTCTTTAACAAATCATTGTAACTTTTTTTCAAGATGGCGCCCATCATTTTCAAAGTGTCTTCTCATAGCGAGCATTTTCGTAATTTTTGCGGTCAAAACTTTTTTTCTCTTCTCGTTGGAGTCTAGATTTCCAAACCGCTTTGACTCAAAATTTATGTGAGTCGTCTTGTCGAAGCCATAATAATGTGGAGTGAAAATTAAAGTCGGAATTCGAGAGTTGTTTGTTTCCTATTCGCGTTGATTTTTATACGGCAAGGTTTAAGATGTTTGAGCATATATATATATAGTAAAGCATTCGAAGAGATTCAATAAAGAAGTAGCAAAGTTTTCCAAAATCTATTCGAGTTTTTAAGATTAATTTTTGACTGGATGTAAATAATGGAATTACAGGCATCGCTTTGTAGTCTTAGTTCGCTTTATAATTTTAAGTTAATTTAAAGGTTTAAAGTCGAAAAATAATCGTTAAAGACACTAATTTTGTACTGCGTCAAACTCGGACTGTTTAAGTTTATTATGCTTGCCGTATATAAATTGTGTGAGACTTCAAAATAAGCAATATTTGTTATAAAAAGATAAAAAATTGTTTAATTGAAATAGAGAAATTGTTTTCTTTTGATAAATTAATTTGTTCTTTACTTTATATATATATATATATAAAAAGTAAAGAACAAATTATATATATATATATATATATATATATATATATATATATATATATATATATATATATATATCAATTTTTATATTTTTATAGGTGAACTGATTGTTGTTTATTTGTTTTCTTTCTTTCATTTTCAGGACAATTCCGAGTGATGTTTCGTATGGTTCGGCTGTTTAAAATTTTTTTTATTCTGAAATTAGATTTTATTGTGTTAAGGAGTGTATTAACATTTTATTTTAGACATGGTTCGGATTGAACGTTAAACTGTAAGTCTAAGGGTAGTGACACGCTTGACCTTCGCCGGGATGAGCAATGACGGGGTATGCTAAACAAAGATTGCCGATAAAGTAGAATTTTTTCAATGCATGAAGGACGGGCTAGGGGTAATGATGTAGTAAGTTTTAGGCGATGTTGCATAGGTTTTATATGAAGTTTAACACTGATAAAATTCAACTCTTACTGTACGGAAAACGGGAGGATCTAAAATTCCATGGAATAGAAAAAAAGATCCCCGATGATCCGGGTGTGCCTGAGAGATGGAGAGTAAAAGAAGTCAACTCGCTACTTCACCAGGCCAACTAGATCTGTTGTAGTTGTATCCGCCGTTAAACTGTAGGTCTAGGACAGTGTGAAAAGCTTGACCTTCGACGGAGTGAGCATTTCTGTAGTAAATGATAAATATTATTTTCACAAGGTGATTCTGTTATTCTCGATAAACCGTCTTATTCCGCTCCCGAGTGATATTTTGTATGGTTACGCTGTTTAAAATTTTTTTATTCTGAAATTAGATTTTATTGTGTTAAGGAGTGTTTTAACATTTTATTTTAGACGTGGTTCGGATTCAACGTTAAATTGAAGGTCTAAGGTGGAGTGACACGCTTGACCTTCGTTAGAATGAACAATTTGGATAGGTCCGGGTTTGTATATTATTATTTTTTTATTATATATATACACACACTACTCGTTCGTAGTTCTTATGCTATTATTATTTTTGAAGGCATATATTCCTTCGCTTGTATATGAATGTATATTATTTTCAATATATTTCGTGAAATTGGATCCAATAATTTGTCTAAATAAGCAGAGTGATGTGATGGTGTTTTATTTAATTCTTTTGGATGTATATATAAACGTTATTATTATTATTATTTAATTATACCAAATGGCTGGTTAGGCCTTCCAAGTCAGATGGCGGGTTATGCCAACTGGCGGTTTAAGCCAGCTGATGGGGACAAACGCACACAAATGCACGTACCTCTCCGACTAGGATTATGCCAGTCCAATAATTCGTCTAAATAAACTGTGTGATGTGGTGGTGTTTTATTTAATTCTTTTGGTTGTATATATATAAACGTTATTATTATTATTATTATTATTTAATTATACCAAATGGCTGATAAGGCCTTCTAAGTCAACTGGCGGGTTAAGCCAGCTGACGGATTATGCCAATCCAATAATTCGTCTAAATAAACAGTGATGTGGTGGTGTTTTATTTAATGCTTTTGGTTGTATATATTAACGTTATTATTATTATTTAATTATACCAAATGGGTGATTAGGCTTTCTTAGTCAACTGGCAGGTTAAGCCAGCTGACGGATTATGATGTGGTGGTGTTTTATCTAATTCTTTTGGTTGTGTATATATAAACGTTATTATTATTATTTAATTATACCAATGGCTGGTTAGACGTTCTAAGCCAACTGGCTGGTTAAGTCAGAATATATGCTTTAATTAATTAAATGGTGCAAACTGGCAACTCAGCCTTCTAAGCCAACTGGCGGATTAAGCCAGAATATATGCTTTAATTAAATAGCGCAAGCTGGCAACTCATCCTTCTAAGCCAACTGGCTGATTAAGACAGAATATATGCTTTAATTAAATAAATAGCGCAATCTGGCAACTCAGTCAGATAAGCCAACTGGCTGATTAGGAGCATATTAAGACAACGGCCGCTCGGCTGAAGTCTTAATATGCGCTTGGCTCCTGCCAGGCGAACACCTCTCTTCCTTTCTCTACTTCTCTCTCTTTCTCTTGGGGGATACCTCCGGCTCCAAGTTGCATAACCCGTTGGTGATCTTGCAACATCCCCCCTCCCCTTTGGTGCATAACAACTTGCAACATCCCTTTGTTGCATAATTTATGCAACATTGATAAACATTTGCAATTGCATTGCACTCGTCCATTTTGCGCCCATACAACTAGCGACGCTAACCACTACACCACTATATATATATATATATATATATATATATATATAAGAAGTGGCCAGGAATCTAACGCCATTTTCATTCACGTAAGAGATTCTAATCATCCCATTGATTGGAAAAATGCTTCCAAATTAAGGTTTAGTAAATCTATTGTTAGCAGAAATATATTGGAATCAAGTGTGATCAAGAATAATGCGGATTTGGTCTTTAATATTAGCCCTGGGTTGTACAAATTAGACTCGTACATTGTCAGTAAGTTGGCGATGGGCCTACTGTTTTCTTAACTGCATTTTTTGCCTCTTAATGGTTTGCCCTGGTTAAATAAATAAATATTATTGTAAGAACTGTTAACATTCTTATGTGTCTATTTTAATTGTAATATTTCTTTCGTGTATAATCTTTGGTTGCTGGGTGGTTTATTGGATTTTTGAAGTGGGTTGCTGTTGGGATAACAATTTTTTTCCAGATTGTTTGTTGAAATTTTGCAATAATCTGTAAGACGATGGCAACTTTCCCTTTGTTTTCATTAATTTCGGGCCTCTTAATTTTTCCTATTTCAATTAAATATTAGTGTTATTAACCATTATAATAATTTTTTTTGTTTTTTTTTGTTTTCTGTACTGGTGTTTTGTCTAATTTCATCTATATAGTAATTAAGCAGCCTACAGATTATGTTTTCTATTTGTTATCTACGTTATCTATTTGTTTTTCATTAAATTCTTGCCAATTAATTGCCAGTTTTAATTAAATATTAGTGTTAATAACCATTATAATAATTTTTGTTCTCTGTATTGGTTTTCTTTTTGTCTAATTTCATCTATACAGTATATATTTTTTATATTCAGTTATTTAGCTGCCTACAGATTATGTTATCAATTTGAAAAAATCTTAGAGGGCTTTAAGGCCTTTAATTTGAGGTGCCAATTGTGAATTTTTTTGCTTGTCTATTTAACTCATTTATTTTGTAATCTCCGTCTATTTTCTGTTCCTCCTTGATAATGTGAATATATCACGAAAGCGCTCGGACTTTGTGTTTCCTTTTCCTTGTGGTTGTTTGCTTATATATATATATATATATATATATATATATATATATATATATATATATATGTTAAGTTATGCTTATTGTATAAAAAGTAATTTGATAAATTAAGGTCTTTCGAAAGCATCTGTTAAATTTGCATTCCTATTCCTTATACAGTTTAAGCCTTCTCTTCATCAGGATTCAGGATAGTGTTTGAAAGGAACAAATTCCGAATGAAGAAAAAGACCAAGAATACTGGAGACTGTCGATTCCATGATCTGTTTATTAGAACGATACTTTCTACTTAATTTCATGAAGGAACTCCCTTCAGTTTTATATATATATATATATATATATATATATATATATATATATAATATATATATATGTATATATATATAATATATATATTATATATATATATACTGTATATATATATATATATATATATATATAACCCTGCAAGGGGGTTCTAAGCTCGTGCTCTTGAGTGCTCTTTGTGCTCGTTTGTACGTGCTTGTTCCTGGAGGTTTCACGTGCGCCCTCCCGGCCCTAGCACCCAAGGATGATGGGGCTCGACCCTGCAGTCCTTGTCATCCTTGGTCTTTTTCCACTTCGACTGTCCCCTCCACCCTTTCTTTTTCCTCTGTCTTTCCTCTCACTTTTTCTTTGTTTTTCCGCTGAGATATGCCCTTTAAATAGAGGCGAATCGGTTCTTCCTGAACTAAAAAAAAAAAAAAAAAAAAATATATAATATATATATATATATTATAATATATATATATATACTGTATATTTGTGTGTGTGAAAATTATTTCACGAAAGTAACACATGAATAATATTTATGATAAAAATAACCACGAAGAAAAATTAAGGCAAGAAACAGTGCTCAAGCGCTTTCGTCTAATGTACTTAAACTTTTGAAAATTAATGTAGTATTTTCATTTACAGTAGAATATTGCGAAAAATGTCATAATGAAGAATAGTTCTACAAATAATTCAAGCATTATCTATAAAATTGGTTGTGAACAATGTGATTCCTTTTACATTGGACAGATGGGAAAAGGTTTGAACACACGTATAAAACAACATCAATATTCCGTTAGAAAGGGACAGTCGTCGAACTTCCTGTTTGTCCACTTGTCAGAGTTGTCTCATTGTACTGATTGGAATAGTTTTCAATTTTGTTTCACTAAAGCAACATTGTTAATAGAAACATTCTTGAGTCTGCCAACATCCAACTTACAAACAATTTCAACCTTAGCCAAGGCCTTTTATCGCTCGATCCTGTTTTTCGAATTCTTTCAGCCCAGATTTAGATATGACTGGCAAGGCGTTAAAGCTCTGGTAGCTTTTACACGTGAAGAGTATGCTCCTCCTCCATTATTCTCCGCACCAATCATATAACTTTTTTATTCTACAGTATATGAACTGTATATATTGTCTCGATCTTGTTATTAATTTCAAAGTTCCTGAGGATGTCATTAGACGAAAGCGCTTGAGCACTATTTCGTATTTTAATTTTCCTTCGTAGTTATTTTTCTCATATATATATATATAGGCGCCTCGGTGGTGTAATGGTTAGCGTCGCTGACTACGAAACCATCGGCCCCGGGTTCGAGACCCGACGGCAGCCGGCGTGCAGCAAAACCCAGCTGTTCATCCTTCCACACAATAAAGAAAGTGGTTGGTAGATAAATGGGTACCCTAGGTGACCTAGTGGTTAAGACGCTGGGCTACTGATGAGGCGTGGTTCGGATTCCACGTTAAACTGTAGGTCTAAGGTGGAGTGAAAAGCTTGACCTTCGTCTGAATGAACAATTCGGGCGGAAGCTAACCAAAGGTTAAACCAAAGGTATATATATATATAATTTTTAATTTTACTTTTAATTTTGTCTTGAAAAGGTTGGTTTTAACGTATTGATAACGAAATGATAAGAGATAATTGCGGGCAGTTAACCTTATTACGTATACGATGACTTACGAAGATGATGAAATGTGTGTCATTGCGTAACTAAAGAGACTTGTAATACACTCAGATCTTCAACTTTCCCCTTATCAAATAACTATAAACCATCTCTCTAGGAAGAGAGAAATAGCTTATCTTTCTGGACCCGAATGCAATAAAGACCATTGTCGTCAAACTTCACTAAATATGAAATATATATCTTAACCCTTTAACGCCGAACGTTTTTGTAGGGTTAAGTCTAAATGCGTGTATTTGAAACGGTACGTATTCGAACCAATCGGCGTTAGAGGGTTAAGGTGTGGTCAGACATCACACACAGGTCAGCGCAAAAGCGGCTAGTGTCACCATATAAAATGTCAACTTGCTTTCTCGAATTCTTTCTAAGCCAATATTCGAACTTTTCATACGAATGATAAATTTTTTTTGTCCAATTCTTCAAAAAAATAATGCTTTTTAACTAAACCTTTGGCACTCGGGTAAAGCTTTAATATTAATCTCTAAAGCCGTAAGATGAAATTCATACTATAGTACTTTATGAATGAAATTTTTTGCTGTTCCCACTTACAAACGATGAATGAAAGATTCTGAGCCAATAAATTTAGTTGTCATCCATTTTTTATTATAAATTCTGTCATTGAGGTTGTGATTAAATTTATTTTATCATTTATGAATGGCACACATTTTTTCCTTTATCTTGTGAACATTCGCACAAAGTATGATCAGATAAATGAAAAATTTATAATAATAATAATACGTCCTCCGCGCCCAGATTATGTAGCGACTCGTGGTTCGGATCCCACGTGAAGCTATAGGTCCCCTCCGTCATATGATCTTAGATGTTGCAAAGGAGGTTAAACAATCCCACAAAAAAAAAAAAAAAAATATATATATATATATAATTTTAAATCTTTTTCAGCAAATGTGGAAAAAAGATACGTTTCATTTCATCAGAAAAATGGTTTCTACGACTCATCACGAAGATCAGTCGTCATAATTCAAGACATGCAGTAAATTTGATTTATTTGAAAACAAAATTTTATTATTACGATAATAATATAATACTTATAAACAATATAAATTTTTTGACTTATGATGTTGAGTAATTGGACAGAAATTGCTAGTTGTGAATCACATCTGAAGTGCTTAATTATATACAGGGTGGTGCAAAAGTCGCGCATCATAGGAATATTGTGAAAGATTGCTTTTTCTGCGGAATGCCCGTAAAAACGTGCCTCCCATAGAAAGAGAAGAGAACCAAAATCAAGACCCAACGTTCTCGAGATGCCTAGACACTCCGCATTTGAAAGATTGGAGGTCATAGACAGGGGTAAAGATGGATTGAGGAAGGTTGTTCCAGAGTTGACCAGTTGAGTAAATAACTGACTGAGAATACCGACTGACTCTTATGTTAGAAACTTGGACAGAAAAGGCATGAGAATGTGTTGAAAGTCTGGTACTGCGTGCTCTCCTTAAACGAAGAGGAATGCAGTTAGAGGGTTCAGAAGAGCAGTGTCCGTTATAATAGTAATAGTAAATAGAGTGTGAGGCAACATTGCGGCGAAGAGAGAGAGGGACTGAAAACAATCAGAAAGATGTGTACACACACACACACACACACACACACACACACACTATATATATATATATATATATATATATATATATATATATCTCTCTCTCAGCGGCGTTCCTGTTTAATTTTTATTGCAATGCAGTATTCATGCTTACATAATTTCAATATACTGTATAACGATAGCACATTAAAAATGAGGAATTTAACGCAGAATGCCACACATATATATATTTGTATGTGCATGTGGGTGGATATAGGTGAGAATGGGTGTGTTTTCCGGAAACTGGGACAGCAGCAACAGCAAGCATTTCCTATTCAGAAGTTCTTCTGTAGAACTGAGTCTTACCCCCTCCCCATCCACTTCAGTAACCGGTGATGAAGGCAACTGTGATAATAAGACAGGTAAACATCAGGGAGTGCCTTCGATCGATGCCGGGGCCTGAAGGAATAATTTTCTATACAGAGGGTTGACAAAAGTAAATAGACATCTTTGGTTTTCCCATAATTTTCGGTTTGATAATAAAAGTCAATAAATAATAACGGATTTATTGAATGCGTAGAATCGTGTTACTTTCCCTTTTGTAATATGTAAAGGTGGTATACGTGTCACAATGGTCATAAAATTTCATGTGTCTTATGAGTTTGTCGAAACGATTTTATTTTTTATTCATATGACCTAATTAAAAAACTGATTAAAAAGTGTTTTGTGATATCTCTGAACGCTTCCTGATTTTCAGTTTCGGGTGGCCAACACTGAGTGCAGTGACCACATATCCCATAAATCTTCCCTCCCTAATCTGTAACTGACATCGTAAACCTTCCACTTCGAACTAACGCATATTTTATAATATCAATTGTGACTTCGTTCAACCAAGTCTCTCCATTCCTCATTGATTTTTATAGACTGTTTCTCTGTTTATAATTTTCTCAGAGAGTCTTGGCTGACCATAGACTCAAACATCACATTCTAGGGCAAAGGTCTTTTAGGTCTGCTTCAAGTCACAACTTTACTTATGCTTCGAGTGGTTAATTTCCATGCAGGTTCTTACCAATTGAAAGCTCAGATTTGTTATGTCCCTCTACCCCATTCGGCGGACTGTTATGTCATAGGCATATAACGGAAAGATCTGCCCAAATAGGTTGGTCTTGAAGTCTAAAATCCTCGCCAACCAAGATTATTTAGCCTCGAGCAAAGGCTTTTTTCGAGGTTCTTGCCAATCCTGTGAGCCCCCAGGCCAAGATCGCCCCTTCGGGCGCCCGTGATCTGTTCTTGCGATTCTGTACCCTTCGAACAAGGCCACTTTGGCACAGGTGGCCCCTGTTCTTGCTATTCCGCAGCATTCTTCCAAGGCCACCCCTTGGGCAACCGTCCGTGAAACCTTGTGACACTCGAATGAAATTACCTCGCCCGGATAAATATTACTTTTCCTAATTGACTTTAAGCGGAAATAGCTACAGTGTACGGACAATAACCTGTGATTTATCAAGAAATGGCTGTAAATTAACTCCGATTAATGTTATTGAATATGTCTCATTCCGTATTATCTGTATTTTTATAAAGAATATCCTATATCTGTTCTTCATGTACCAAAAGAAAGAGTGGAAAATAATGGCCACTTCATATCACCAAACTGTTCCATTTTTAGGTCATTTTAACTGCGGAAACTTTTTCACTTGATTGCAATTAATTTGTTGCTTCGTATTCATCATTTCAATGGACTTATTTAAGTAAACATTAAGGCCGGCCGCACGCAGGATCGTCTTGCGACTGACGACTGACGACTTGAGTCGTCATGACCCAAGTCATCAGTCGTGAGTCGCAAGGCGATCCTGTGTACGTAGTGTTTTGTTCCATCCTGGATGATACGCAAAAGAAAGAAAGTTAACTCTGCTTGCAAATTACAGACTCGCTGCCCCCTGCAACAACCAGTTGATTGGGACCATCAAGAATTTCCTGAGTCCTTAGTGATCATTCCCATAAATATCGTACGGAAGATAAAGCCCTCACAACACACGTTCTGCCATTCCACTGATGAGCTTTGACAGTTGTTTTTGAAAAAACTATCATTGCGGTGTCTATTTAACCCTTTACTGGCCAAAAGGACAAATTTCTAATCTTTCAAATACACGCATTCATAACTTAACCCTACAAAATATTTGGGCAGTAAAGGGTTAATTTTGTGAACTCTCTCTCTCTCTCTCTCTCTCTCTCTCTCTCTCTCTATATATATATATATATATATATATATATATATATATATTGAAGAATGTAAAAGATGAAAGCGCTTGGAATCATTTTTCATTTTCCTTGTGGGTGTATATATATATATATATATATACATACATTTAACTGCAATGACCGCGCAGTATATTAACGTATAGAAACGACGTAAGTATAGAGGAGTGTTCTGCACACGAGGAAGAGAAATAACAAACAAATGAAAAATAAGGCACCCGCCCGGGAATCGAACCCAGGATCTTCCGATTGCCGGTCAGACGTGCTAACCACTACACTACGGAGCCACGATAGTCAGAAGTTGCAATTCTCCTACATAGGGCAGAAACCAATGCCTTGAGAGGGCACCCTCGCAAATCGTGAATATGTACATTTAACTGCAATGACCGCGCAGTATATTAACGTATAGAAACGACGTAAGTATAGAGGAGTGTTCTGCACACGAGGAAGAGAACACTCCTCTATACTTACGTCGTTTCTATACGTTAATATACTGCGCGGTCATTGCAGTTAAATGTACATATTCACGATTTGCGAGGGTGCCCTCTCAAGGCATTGGTTTCTGCCCTATGTAGGAGAATTACAACTTCTGACTATCGTGGCTCCGTAGTGTAGTGGTTAGCACGTCTGACCGGCAATCGGAAGATCCTGGGTTCGATTCCCGGGCGGGTGCCTTATTTTTCATTTGTTTGTTATTTCTCTTCCTCGTGTGCAGAACACTCCTCTATACTTACGTCGTTTCTATACGTTAATATACTGCGCGGTCATTGCAGTTAAATGTACATATTCACGATTTGCGAGGGTGCCCTCTCAAGGCATTGGTTTCTGCCCTATGTAGGAGAATTACAACTTCTGACTATCGTGGCTCCGTAGTGTAGTGGTTAGCACGTCTGACCGGCAATCGGAAGATCCTGGGTTCGATTCCTGGGCGGGTGCCTTATTTTTCATTTTTTGTTATTTCTCTTCCTCGTGTGCAGAACACTCCTCTATACTTACGTCGTTTCTATATATATATATATATATATAAGGCTTTGCTAGCTGTCAGTATAACATTAACATGTTAAAGTGTGTAAATCTGCTTAACGGAAAATAATGATCCATTTTTATCGTACAAATCAATGAAACTTTTTTAAACAGATAGTTATTAATATTAACAAAGAGCATAAAACCACAGAAAGAACTCTAAATTAAGCACGAGTCCCCATAAACTGAAGAAATAAAGACACTTATCTTAGAAACAAAAAGCTTGCTTCAACGCATCTGCGTAGTGCCATCCGAGTTCTGCTTGAACACGGAGCTGTACCGAAAAACCTCAACTATCCGTGAGAGAGTCTGCGTACCCGAGGAGCCCCATCGACGGGGTCAAGCTCGGGTCGAAAGTCAGAGGTGAGAGGATAATAAAAGATTGAGAAAGTCGCTATAATGGAAGGACGCTGCCTAAACATTCGCGAAAAGAGCAATCCATCGGTGAAGGGAGAGGAACGAAACTTGTGGGATCTAAAGTCATAATTATTGCAGAGGACCAGAGGAAATCTTTATTATAAGTCCTTAACACCTCCTTTACGTGGTACGCATAATGAAGTCCTTTGTGTGGTGCGCATAATGAAGTCGTATTTAACGGAGAATGGACTTTCTGTCATTATCAGGAAACTGTTTAGGAAACTATTCATTATCTTCAATCCTATAGAATAGTTTGCACAATTACATGAACTTGAAGGTGTTTTTATAGAGTAACTGATTTACTGTATATATTATATATATATATATATATATATATATATATATATGTGTGTGTGTGTGTGTGTGTGTGTGTGTGTGTGTGTGTGTGTGTATATATATATATATCATTAACTATCAATGTTTTTATAAATCTGTTTACGCATTTATACATTTTTTGTTTCCTCGTTTCTATTTTAATTTAGGTTCCGCTGAAAATATCAGTTTTTGTAATTATTTAAAAAAAACCTGTCTGCACTTGAATTTCCCCCCTATTTTCAAGGAAAGTGATCTGTCGAAACCTTGAGAATGAAGCCTCAAAACGGAATATTAAAGCTTCAATTACTGCCCTCACGCCTGTTATTATTGCTAGTAATACCTGAAATAAAGGAAAATTGAGGGTTTTAGTAGGATCAAAAGAAATATAAACTTTTAATGATGGGACATTACATACTTACGAGTGTGTGATTACGTATTGCATGCACGTAAATACCTTATATTTAAATTGTGTTGAAAAGTTAAAAATAAATAATTCATGATAATTTTAGGTTCTTCAAATTATTAAAATCAAATAAAATTATTAAATCAAGTTAAAATTAATTATTAAATAAAATTAAAATTATTAAAATCAGATCAGACTCTGAATCTTTATCATTCTTGCATTTTATACCTGGCCTGCTATCGAGGTCCAACTGGTGTTTATAGTTTCCTTAGGACTGAAATGAGATACATAATTTCTGCAAAAGACACTGCATCACATTTGACAAAACCCATTAATTAACCAACCAGATAGAGGATTTTTACGATAAAACCCATCTTTAAAGTTTACTCGTTCTGTTTCTTCCTTCATGTTGTTATCCTGGACCATACAGAGCTGTCCTAGAAAGAAAATATCGAATCTGCAGGGGGTTGACATATGCAGAAGAGCATGAACCAAGCAAGTCCAGTTTGGGCGAAATCTGCAGCAGCGTAGTTGGCGCAGACGCAGTACAAAATGGATATAAAGCACAAGGTCATGTGGTCCAGTCGTGACTTTAAACCAGAGAAATGAACTGGACTCAGATGTATCGTTTATGCGTATAACAGTACCATAGAGATTTGAGGGTTGGAGCGGTAATTTCAAGTGAAAAAGAAGAACGTTCCCTAAGCTTTCTTTTAGTTTCATTAATTTTATGCTCGGACTTTATTCTAAGTAGTGTGAAATTCATACTTGGTAGTATTTCTCTCTCTCTCTCTCTCTCTCTCTCTCTCTCTCTCTCTCTCTCTCTCTCTCTCTCTATATATTATATATATATATATATATATATATACAGGGTGGCCCAAAAAAAATGGCACCAACTTTCAGAAGTGATATCTCAATAACCATTGCAGCTAGGGACTTAAAAAAACAATCAAATGAAAGATAAGTCTTTTCTCTTTAAATACTTATTCTGTGGCTTGATGGTTATAAGCCCATATAATGCCCAAAATTGGCTTCCAAAAAAAAATATACAAAAAAAAGTTGCGCATTTATATTTATTCCTTTTATTTTTTCTAATTAATTATCTTCTAATTTACGGTCTTTAAACGAAGTTCTGTGGTTTTAAGTTAAACCTAATTTTCAATAAATGGCTCAATCTGCCCTCCAT
This sequence comes from Bathynomus jamesi, assembly GCA_023014485.1. Taxonomy (NCBI): domain Eukaryota; kingdom Metazoa; phylum Arthropoda; class Malacostraca; order Isopoda; family Cirolanidae; genus Bathynomus; species Bathynomus jamesi. Next base: position 346,293 of record JAJOZX010002303.1, read on the forward strand.
TATGGTCAACCACAGCCTGTAATCTCGCCCTCCATTTTGAAATTGCCTTTGAGATCGTCACTTGTGAGAGATTTTCCCATGCAGCCTGAATTCGTTCACGAAGATGGTTCACATCACGGATTTTCTGACCATGGTAGACTTCTCTCTCTTAGGCAGACCACACAAAGTAGTCAATGGGGTTTAGATCTGGGCTGCATGGTGGCCAATTATTGGTTCGATAAAACCAGGACAATTATTATTGAGAAATGTTATTGTTTCCTTGGCTGTATGAGATGGGGCTCCATCTTGCATGAACACAAAATCAGTGCTCGTCTCCTTGATATCTGACAACATTGGAGACAAAATGTCATTACAGTACTAAATTGAGTTAATTTTAACGCCTCGCTGAATAAAAATGATGGATGTTAATTTTAACGCCTCGCTGAATAAAAATGATGGATGTTTTGTTCTCAGATGACTCTGCAAGGGAAACCATTATCGAATCTGAAAAGTGTTTTTTTTCACGCAAAAGTCGTTTTGGGTCAACATGAGTTTTTGTCGCCACTGCTGCACGAACCCGATCATTTTGGGTATTTCCTGGTGTTTCGACCGTAAATCGTTTCTCATCAGAAAACCAAATTTTTTTCACAGACTCATTTGACCGAAATCTTCGCAATAGATTTTTACATCGATGGAAACGTCTTTCTTTCACAGGCTCCGATAAAGCAGTAACCTTCACCCTCTTAAATGTTTTCAACCCAAGAACTTTTCGAATTATTCGCTGTACTGATGAACGTGAAATCCCGGTTTCTTTCGCAACTTCACGTTCACTTTTACTTGTTCCCGGTTGTTCCTCTTGACTTAAAACAATTTCATTTACTTTTTCAATGTTTTCTGGCGTTCTAATACTTTTTGGTCGGTCACTTCCCGGACGCCGTTGACTGCTGCCGGTTTCTTTAAGTTTTTGTAAAAAATGTGCCACAGTTCTTTTTTTCCAATTTCTATTTGGAAATTCTTAAAGGATTCTGTTTAATGAATATCCCTTTTCTTCACGTAGTGCTTGTATAATGTTCTTATCAGATTCTCTCAATCCCATCTTGAGGGGTCTGGAATAGAAAAATTTCATTTAAAATTAGGATCAAGGAATAAATATAAATGCGCAACTTTTTTTTTGTATATTTTTTTTGGAAGCCAATTTTGGGCATTATATGGGCTTATAACCATCAAGCCATAGAATAAGTATTTAAAGAGAAAAGAATTATCTTTCATTTGGTTGTTTTTTTTTAAGTCCCTAACTGCAATGGTTATTGAGATATCACTTCTCAAAATTGGTGCCATTTTTTTTGGGGCCACCCTGTATATATATATATATATAGTATGGGCGAAAAAGGAGAGAGTGCAATGCAATTGCAAATAAATGCTGCATAAGTTATGCAACAAATGGGGAGGGGAATGTTGCAAAATGTTATGCAACGACGGGGGAGAGGGAATGTTGCAAGAGCAACAAGGGTTATGCAACTTGGAGGCGGAGTTACCCCCAAGAGAAAGAGAGAGGAGAAGGAGAGAGAGGAAGAGAGGTGTTCGCCTGGCAGGAGCCAAGCGCATATTAAGACTTCAGCCGAGCGGCCGCTGTCTTAATATGTTCCTAATCAGCCAGTTGGCTTATCTGGCTGAGCTGCCACTTTGCGCTATTTATTTAATTAAAGCATATATTCTGGCTTAAATGACCAGTTGACTTAGAAGGCGTAAATGGCTTGTGCAAGTGTACAGGTTGAGTTGCCAGATTTCACTATTTATTTAACTAAAGCACATATTCTGACTTAAACAGCCAGTTGGCTTAGAAGGCGTAAATGGCTTGTTTAGGTGTACAGGTTGAGTTGCCAGATAGCGCTATTTATTTAATTAATGCATATATTCTTTACAGTTGGTTTAAAAATCCGTTTTAGAATCCAGCCAATTGATATAATTAAATGCCGTGTACAACCAAAAAATTAAATAAAACACCATTGCATCATTCTGTTTATTTAGACGAATTAATGGAATCAGAAATATATAGAAAATAAATATACACTGGAATATATATGATAAAAAATAACAATAGCATAAGAAATACGAACGATGAATATATCAAAAATAAATATACAATGGAATATATATGATCAAAAATAATAATAGCATAAGAAATACGGACGATGAATATATAATCAATAATATACAAAACGTTGTAGTATAACCATCAATATATTAGTACAGGAAAATATATATATATATATATATATATATATATATATATATATAATATATATATATACACAGTTATATTAATAATTAATATACATTGAAAATATAATTACGAAACGTATAGCATTACATATTATACAGGATATATATATATATATAATATATATATATATATATATATATACAATTAATTAAATAAATATACATCAAAATATTTATGTTCTACGTGTTATATAAATAATTAAATATATTGAAAATTATAATATACGAAACGTATAATCAATGCATATTAGTACAGGAAATATATATATATATATATATATATATATAATACAATAATAAATAAATATACATCAAAATACTTATGTTCTACGGCAAAACGCTAAACTCACACGTAATCGAGTCTACATTCACATCGTTATTACTTTGCACTACACGGTAAAACCGTCCAAGCAACTTCACCGTTCAAGTTATACGGATGCCTATACTCGACATAAATGGCTTTCATATCGTTCAATACTATTTTTGTGCCCACTTTACATTCGGTTGGCAAGTTATCTTTAAACACGGCTAGAATACAATCAAAAGCACGCACAAAGAGGTCATCGTTAACCACAACATCATTATTAAATACAAGTTTATAAACACTCCTTTCCAATCGAGGGTTTTTTCTTACCGTCCCGAGCTTTTCAATCGTGAACTCTTCTTCACTCTGCATAGCGGCAATTGAAATAATCTTCCAAGTCGTAACGACAGCTATTCATTATATAGAGGTACAGCTCTTCAGGGTGAACAGTGTAGGCAAGCTCTGCCCTGTACCGCTCAAGTGCTTTGTACCAAAGTTCAGGATATTTCGAAGAATCTAAACCTTTTAAATATGCATCCAGCTCTAGACCATTCTCGCCTTGTTCATTCCTACATTCGATAAATCCGTCGAGCAGAGCGGTGTATGCGTATTCAAGAACCGTGTCAAAATAAATCATATCCGTAACACGAGCGTCTAATATAGGCTTCAGCTTGCGGAATCCGACGATTTCAAACATTCTGTCGAGGATGAAACGGTTTCGCGTAGGGACAAGAACGTTATTATCAGATGCATTCTTCCACATCAGTCGTATATCAATGCATGGCTGTCGTTATTTATACACAACGTGCAAACAACGGCATATGAGGGGGTCACTAATCTGCTCTCTTCTTGTACCTACACCTGCAGGTATTTTATAACGGTCCTCTCCCCACTTCTCAACTATCACGAAGACTATTCATCTCCTCAACACTTAAATAAATAACATTACGTTTACCAGAGTTTGCTTGCCTGCAAATCGTTTCAAGTACATAGTTAATGGTGCCGGTTTCACGCCTGAACACGCGCAATGACTTCGTCACGGAGACATCGTACGAGGCGTTGAGAATGCTTCTCAAAGGAAGTTCCATCGTATTCGCACGTCTAGTCGGTTCAAGCTCTGAGATGACTATGAGCCACAGGTGGACGGATCGGCTCGACGGGCGGAGTGAGTCACGCTGATGAAACGTGTACGGGTTTGTTCGAACTCGTGTGTTTCGAGGGGTAGGTACACGGGTGGGCGGCTCGCTGGGGGAGCGAGTCACACCATAAACTGCTGAAGCGTGTACAGGCTTGTTCGAACACTTGTGCCCTGGACAAACAGAATTTTCCGCTACATGAAGCAATACCGGCTTTAATGTTTTATCACTCACCAGACGTTCATTTCCACAAACTAAACATCTTCACAATCCGGTGCACTATTTGAGAGAAACATATGCCCATATTTATCCTTTTTGTTTAACAAGCGATACTCGTCTCTAAAGTCTGTTAAAAACTCACACAGCCCATTAGCCACAACCTCACTACAAACCTCGTCATGATATATATTAATATAGTGGTAAAAATACTTAAGATTCTCCATGATGACAAGATTTACATTCTCAACCGTAGGGTACGAGTAGTCGGTATGATGTAACATGACATAATATCGCTTGTCACCACTCATCAACAAGACTCACTATCCATAACCGTTGCTTATCTTCTGAACGTGTTGCTTCTTCTACTTCGCGGTATATGTGAGCTTTTATAAAGGTTAGGTCTACAACATACTTCAATACATCGTTTGTACTACGAAATCCAACAATACCCTCGCCAGAATAACCGTAGAGTATTTGAACATCTTGGTCCTTCGCACGGCTCAATGTAGCCTTAAAAGTATTAAAGGAGGGGGAATAGGGAGTTTTTCAGTATCCACCACATCTTGGCACTTTGCCGAATACCACTTCATAAACGTTGAACACGCAATATTAAAGGTAGCCATTACTATTTTTCTTCTACACGGGAGAATACACGTCTGAGCTCAAGGGTATGCAGAGGTCAACTGAGCACGCAGGGATAGAGATATGCTCAGGTAGTGGCAGGAGCCACGATGCCGATCTTACAATGGGCGGAGCTTAGCTTTTTACTGTACACACACACGCACGCACGCAAAGGAGAAAATGAAACCTTAATTGAAACAAATATACGTGATAAATAAACATATCGTTAACAATACACATATATATATAAATACAATCAAGGATTAAGGTAGCCAAAGGGTACGGTATCATAGGTACCAGGCACCTGGTAACGCTTCCTATAGGTGTTACGGCATACCTTCGTGCCCCTAAGTTCCTTCACACACCCCAGTTTCTGCGCCCGAAAATTGTGCGTCCCCACAGTCAGTTGGGGTAGCTGGTCACCCTCATCTTCCAAGCACACTAGATCCTTCAACGAGTCAAAGTTAACGACTCGACGGTTCGCATGGTTAAGCGTGATACCCTTAGCCTTCACGATATACTTCATATCATCCCCTACCCTCACCCGTACCCCATAGGTTTTTGGCCCTGTTGACACAAACGAGTCTGCGTATGCACCATCACCATACTCATCCTTGATCTCGTCAGTTAGCTCTCCGAGGAATTCCCCAATAGCGGCATGTATTCACCTTCCCTCGCTGTGAATATCACGCTATCTGTGTCAGCGTACAGCACCCTCCGTCCAAGAGAGTGCAGTAGACCCCAAAGTTTGATGCGGGCGTAGGCCGTTGTGAAACTGGCTACAGGTATGTTTGTAACCCGTGAGGTATCTGTGGCCAGTTCGGTGATGTTGTACTTTATTATGTAAGTATTACCTACATTCACGATCTCCATAACCTCTTTATCGGGAGCGTTGGCATAATCCCAGACTTCACTATAACTTTGTGCCAAATGGACGTTCCCTTTGCCGGTATTCTGTGCAAATTTCCCCAAAGACTGTTTAGACACAACTTTGCACTAAAGCGCTTGCCAGGATTCTTAACAATTTGGGATCGGTCAAGCTGTATACCTTCATGGGCACGGTAACGCTGAATATAAGCCGTTTTTTCATCTTCGGTATCAACCCCTCGCGGATATCCTGATGCTTCGACTTATCCTTCAAAAAAGCGTTTATATATGGTGTGAAAAGGTTGGGTAGCTTCTGAAACCTCCACACCTCATGTATCTTCAATATTCTATACCCATGGCGAACGGCTAGGGCCAGCTCAGGGCTTGTATATACACCTCTGATCTTACGCTGGTTGGTGTATGGTCACAATCACCGTTGTTCTCTTCTGCGCACTTCACGCACAGGGGAAACATGAGCTTGTGATCTATAACGACGGGTAAGATCGGCATCCATAAATCGCGAGGGGGAGCACGTCTACGAAAGAGTCCAAAGTAGCGCTCATTCAAGTTAGCTGAAAACTCCTCGATGGTTGGTATGGTGGGACCCACCATTTTTTCAGGCACCTACGGGGTACGGATTGTTCTTCATCACGTAGGGGTATAAAGAGCAGAAGTCGTAGTAGTGGAGTTTCACGCCCTCCGTAGGCGGAAAGTATAGCTTGAATGGGTTTGTGCGCCCTCCAAACAAGCTGTCACCGCATTTGAGGGGGTCCAACACCATTGAACGTTTGATGGCCTTATTTCTTCACGGTACTGGGCATCTGTTTCCATCCGTGCATCATACTCATGCTCCCACACGATTTTGTGAGTGAACTGGGAGCCTATAAGTTGATCACGGTTACGGGTCCATGCGAGGCTGTCGGCGGGGGATCTTCCATAAAGGTCCCCTGTGACGGCACATTCAGCGCGCGGGCATCCATGCCACCAGCAGCCGTTAAAGGAATACACAGTCTTCTCACCAGTGGCTGGATCCTCACTTAGCCCGTCAACCCAAAAAATACGAACATTGACCTTAACGGGTACTTCACCCGTATTGCGGGCATGTTTTATGTATACCCCGGTCTGTTGCTGTAGGTGTATGAGCCAGTAAATAGTCTTGTGCCCATAACTGCGCGGGTTGTTTCTGTAAATGATTGCTAAGGTGTCTTTAGGCATGAAATTATTCTTGAACACTGTAAAACATAATGAGGCGATCGTGGTCGCGACTTGCAGCGGATCGCATTTGAAATGAGTTATGTATATCCTAAAGGCTTGAAAGCATACTCTAAGTACACGTACGTCATTCACGCAATAACGTTCACATTCAACGGCTATATTAAAACTGTTGTAGTAGCGGTCAAAATCTTCTCGCTCACTATCACTCATGTTAATGTAGTTAAAGTAATGTTTGGGTGAAGGTAGTCCTACGTAATTCAAAGTTTCGTTAGTGAAGAATGTGTAAGGGAAATACCCTTTTGAAACTTCAGTGGCTACGCCTATGACCTTGGGCAGCTTTGCTAATTTACAAGGTGTGAACAGCAGGGTGTCTTTAAACTGTACATTACCTCTTATCTGCATCTGTATTAGTTTGTTGCCTCTTTTCAAGGGATCACCTGTAAATATCGCAGACGACTCGTGTTCAAGCAGCTCCTTATAAAGGAACTGTGTGTCAAATTTCGCCCCGTTATGGGCAAGAATATACACAGTCATTTTTTTTAACTTGTCCGCTAATTTGACAATATAGGATACAAAGAGTTTCACAGGGCTGTCGTGTGCATTCGTTTTAAAAACGTTTGTCCGTTTTCCACATTTGTGGCACTCATCACACTCGAACTCCATGCACTCATCACAGATAGTCTGACTTACGAGTAAATGTGGAATGACCTCTTTGGTTTCAGCGTTCGTGTAAGTTTCTATATCGTAGTACACGGTTATACAAGGGCTATTTTTAGGCTTAGCATCTTTCATATAACATACATGCTTCACTCCATCCGCCTTATATTTTTCATGACATGTAGAACAGTGAATTTCATCGCATTTATGTTTGAAATTCCCCAATTATTCATCATGTGAAACATACCGCACTTACAAATCCTCATTTTCCTGCAAGTGCCATTTGATTTATGGAGCTCAAAGCATTTATTATTGAAAAATGTACGTCTACACACATTACATTCCCTCTTCTCGGTTTCAACTACACGACTTTCACATTTGGGGCTTTTACACTGCTCACATACCATGTAGCAATCCTTACAATAAATGCAAAAAACTTCACTTTTTTCTACGTGAAGGTCAAAATATGATAATAAAACTCCACTCTAATAGACAGAGTTTATTTCCACAACAGTTTCGATGCCCACTGGCATCCTCTTTGGGTGGATACAGAAAAACGAATGAACCAAAAACAAGAGGGAACACAGTCCGGGGACCATTAAGAAATTCGCACCTAGGTTAGATCCCGTTCTCCCGACACTGGAAGGGCATTTTTATTAAAGGGACCCGCTTATAAGTACATTCGCACAAATTTAAAACTATCTTCTTGTTCTAATACATACAGATTCTATTATTTTTTTTTACATAATTATTACATTTATTATTAAATTTATTACATTTAATATTGCATATTATTTATTACAGAAATTATAAATTTATTATTACATCGATTATTACATTGTTGTTTATTATACAGAAATTACAAACCGAAAAACGAATGAAAAAGGCGAGAAGGAAACAATCCAGAGACCATTAAGAAATTCGCAGCAAGGCTAGATCCCGTTCCCCCGACCCCAGAAGGGCAGTTTTATTAAAGGGTCCCCCCGCTTATAAGTACATTCGCACAAATTAAAACTATCTTCTTATTCTATACATACGGTTTCTATTATTTTGACATAATTACTGCATTTATTATTGCATTTACATTTTTTAACATTTATTATTATTAGCTTTACACTAATTATTACATTTATTTTATTACCTTTATTATTACACTTATTACATTTATATTTATTTCCACATTTATTACTTCCATTATTACATTTACATTTACGTTTATTATTCCATTTACATTTTACCAAAAAAAAAAAAAACGAATGAACCAAAAGCGAGTAAGGAAACAATCCAGAGACCTTTAAGAAATTCACACTTAGGTTAGAACCCGTTCACCCGACTCCGTAAGGGATTTTTTGACCAAGAATCTCATTAAAGGGTCCAACTTATAACGTTATAAGTATTTATAAGTTGAACCCTTTAATGAGATTCTTGGTCAAAAATTTTCATACGGAGGTCATTGTTGAAGGAATAAGGGTACAAGGATCCAACATCGTTGTTATTGTTCATGATCTGGTGAGAAAGTGGGACAGGCCCTCACCAACAGGATGGAAGCATATTAAAGCAAGACTACAACAAATAAATGTCCCCAAAACATTGATAGGTAATCTGAATAGGTTAAAAGACTTGGATCAAGTCTCGCATGTGTCACAACTGAGTACGCCATCGCCCCCAGCAGCAGCGTTTCTGAAGAGAAAGAAGAGAACAAACGGCCAACCTTATCCACGTGTCTCTAAAATATGCAAATGGCTAACATATTAAGTAAACGCTATTATGACATTTCTAACCCCGCCTCCTATGGTGGCGTTAATAGACTGTACAGAGGTGTTTAAGGAGTAGGGAAAAATGATGTTGAGCAGTTTTTGCTGGAACAGGATGCTTATACACTTCATAAAATGGTGAGAAAAAAGTTTAAAACGGCCAAAACAACCGCGGATTCGATTGACTATTTAGCAAGCGAATTTAACAGACATGCAAAGATATTCAGTGTATAATGACGGATAACGCTACATCCTATTCATAATAGATGTATTCTTTAGATATTTGTGGCTAATTCCCCTGAAAAATAAATCGCCTGAAACAGGTGCTAAAGCGACCAAAACGTTGATGTTAAAAGAAGAAAGGGTTCCTGGCTATTTTTGTACGGATATGGGGAAAAAATTTATAGGTCGCGCTTTTCAGAACATGCTGACAGAGTTTAATATCAGTTACTACACTAGCAGTTCTATACATAAGGCTTCTTTAGCTGAAATAGTGCAACGTACCGTAAAGGAACGCATGCACCGCTATTTTACACATAAAAACACTTACAGATATATAAACGTTCTCGGGTCATTGTCATCATCATTCAACCGTTCACACCACCGTACAATTGGTACAACACCTAACGACGTTTTAGAAAAAGGTGCCCTGCCAGACGTGAGAAGAGATGGAGCACCACCACCGCAGTCTACACATTTCAAAATCAATGATTATGTAAGGCTATCACGTTCGGGAAATAAATTCGCGAAGGGATTTGAGCAAGGATTGACACGTGAGATTTTTAAATTTCGTGCTATGAGACCTAAAGGCGAGATAATGATGTATTACGTTGAAGATTTGAATGGGGAAGAGATCGCTGGAGGCTTTTACCGTGAGGAGTTGCAGAAAGTGACATTTAATTTAGGAAAAAGTGTGTTTAAAATTGAAAAAAATTTACGCAGCAAAGGTTCAGGAAAGAGAAAAATGTACCTGGTGAAATGGCTGGGTTCCCCAGAAAACTTCAATACCTATATAAAAGCTGCTGCAATAATGAAGCTCAATTAGTATGCAACATGGCGCCTAGCCACTTCTATGTCACACTCCCGTCCTCTTCTTCTCTGTCTATACATCCTAACAACACCCTCGCCAACTTTGTGACAGAACTCCACGGACCCATTGAATTGGAGCGTAATTCGTATGAGGTGGGTTTTTGTGAACTCCAGTTAGTCTCCAAATTTTTTACTCTTGAAAATGAGCAAATCATATTTCTGATCCTTAGAAGAATCGATGAGTGAGAAAAATTAGGCATAACGTTGGGCAATACAATGCGTTCAGTCCTGTTCGGTGAGGAACAGTACTATAGCACAAATGTATCGCTAAGAATCGGGCATTATGACACAGCCATGGACATTGTGACGAGGTTAAACAAGAGTCTTGAAAAGTCGTACCTGACAAATGATTTACTTTTTGAAGTCGTAAACATAGACACGCCTGCATGCACACTGAAGTTAAAATCAACGCTTAGTAGAAATATTAAAGATAAAGAGCTGTTCACAATTGTGGCCGAGGGCCACAATTGTGAACATGTCCAGCTTAATGTATCAATTGAAGATGGAGAAATTGAGTGAAAGCTCTCCACCTCCAGACATGTGCTATATTTACAGCAATATCGTAAACGTAGAGCACCAATTTGTTGGTGACACCCAGGCGCGCCTACTGCGCATTGTACACATCCCCAACCATAGAGAGAAAAGTTTGAGCATTACATATGACAAGCACCATTATGTGAATATTGCGACTAATCTATTAACCAACATCATCTCGATATATGTAAGAACGATTGAGGGAAAAAATTTCCCATTCGGTGATGGGAGCTTAACAGTGAAACTACACTTTCGCCGTTTATAATGACCCGAAGGCCATTCACAGTCTATCGAGGAGTGAGATACCAGCGTGGGAGTGGGCTTGGATCAATTTTTTCATCTTTTTCATCCATACTACGCACCGCTGTCCCACTGTTGAAGAGAGGTGTCAGGTACCTAAGCCGGAAGACGTTACAAACAGGTTTTAACGCGGCAGAAGACATAATGGGTGGAACTTAGCCTAAAGAAGCTCTAAAAAAACATTTAAAACGTACACGGGACGAAATCATCAAAGACGCAAAGAGAAAAATGCGTGGTGGCGGAAAGAAGAGATCTGCTAGGAAGAAGGGGTTACCATCACGTGGCGCTAAACGTAAAAGGAAATCAAAAAAGAAGTGCTCTAAGTGTATGAAACGTATGGCTGATCATTTTTTTAACTGATATAAGCCGAGGACACTACTCTCACGAATCATAGGCTGATTACGAGTTGTTGAGAGAGGTGGCACTATTTCTGACTCGTCATGGCGCGTTTCATCCATCCGTGTAGTCCACAATGCTGTAAATCGGAACTGTCCCTCTTTGATATGCCCCCCACTCAGGTCTCTATTGAACATAGCGACTTTATTACAATTAACCCATTAAACACAATTAGTTCGCCGAGTGCCCCTATAGAATTCGTGATACCCAGCTCAGGCCCTTACTTTTTTGACCCGAGCTGCATGCACATGTACGTTAAACTGCGTATAGCCCATTCTGATGGAACGGACTGCGATGATAGTTACTCTGCATACCCTGAAACCAACTTTTTACACTCCATATTCAGCCAGTGTGAGGTGTATTTAAATCAGGTTAACATCTCGGCAGGAACGGGGTATTATCATCTACGAGCCTATCTGGAAAGTGTCCTCAACTTTTCAAAGGAAGCGAAGGACACCTTTTTAACCGCCAAAGGATATTACCATGCTAAAGATGAAAATGGTATAAAGGATAAATTTAAAAATTCTAAAAAAAAGATATACGAATGTTTTGGACGTCTTCATACAGATTTCACATTCCAGGAGGAACTGCTTATGAACGGGGTGGATATGAAGTTGAAGCTTATCCCCACGATTCCTGAGATCTGCATAAATCTGGGGTCTGATCAAGAAGAGGGCGCGAAACCCGTTGTGATTCACATAATGGAGGCGTATTTGCTTATACGCCGAGTGAAATTAAGTTCGCCAAAACAAATAGAAATTGAGTAAGACTTAATACACGCCACAGTAAAATGCCCAATTAACAGGGTACAGATCAAACTATACACGCAGAGGCGCCGCGGTGGTGTAGTGGTTAGCGTCGCTGACTACAAATCCATCGGCCCCGGGTTCGAGACCCGACGGCAGCCGGCGCGCAGCAAAACCCAGCTGTTCATCCTTCCACACAATAAAGAAAGTGGTTGGTAGATAAATGGGTACCCTAGGTAGCCTAGCAGTTAAGACGCTGGGCTGCTGATGGGGCGTGGTTCGGATTCCACGTTAAACTGTAGGTCTAAGGTAGAGTGAAAAGCTTGACCTTCGTCAGAATGAACAATTCGGGCGGAAGCTAACCAAAGGTACACGGTGCCCGCCAGGTTGGCCTCGAAGCAACTAGAAAACGTGGCCCTTGGAGTTCTACCTAGAAGGATATATAATGGAAAATATAAAAAGATTGCCTTTAAATTCGAGAATTTCGGCCTTAAAAATATTACCCTATACGTAAATGGCATCGCTTTGGGAGGGACTATGACTGTTGATTACTCATCAGACGCGGTGTTCCCTCTCTGCGCGAGAGCTTAGAGTAATCTGGCTCATAATACAGGTGGCTATGAGCTTGGGTTTAGTGTAACGCAGAAAGCATTTGTCGAAGAATTTAACATTTATTCATTTGATATTACGCCTGACTTGTCTGCTGCCGTAAATACGCATTTAAGTCCACAACAGAGTGGGAATATCTCAGTTAGGTTGGAATTTGCCAAGCCTATAGACGCGCCTATAAGTGTGCTAGTTTACCTCGAATCACAGGCACAAATAGAAGTTGATCGTTTCAGGAACGTGGTCACAGACTTTTAAAATAGACGCGAATACATTCCATAGAGTAATGAAACGTGACCGTTTCACACGCTCAAAATTTATCGGTGTTTGCGAAGAATGAAATATTGAAGTTGCCAACTACGAGAAACTGGTACGGGATTATCATTAACACCGACCCTGTGGGGGAGGGGTGAGGGGATTCATTGGTTTGCAATCTATTTTAAAAATTGGGAAAGAATGTACTATTTTGACTCAGTCGGCGCTCAGCCCTGGATTGATTCTGTGGTTGTACAGTTTATCGAGCAATTACATGTACCTGAGATTGTATGGAACCCGTATCGCCTTCAAGGATATTATAGTAACACGTGCGACATGTACGCCCTCTCATTTCTCATGCACATGTCACCTGGGAAGGGATTTATAAATTTGTTAAAATTATTCAATTTGTGCGACACTGAAATGAATGACGAGTTGGTATGCAGACATAAAAAAAGGTTCCCATATGTTAGCACCCGCTGTATTGTGTAAAGGTGTATATCTATATTGTGTAAAGGCCTATTTGTAGCCATTAATGCTTATTTAATGGACACTGGTTCCGCTTTGTACATGTTTTCTACCACTTAATAAATTTAATGAAAATACAATGTGTTTTGTTCTTAACCCCCAAAAAATACTTACATTAGTTCCTCGATGACCTGGCACTCGCTGGACCGGATGTGAGCCAATACCTTGACTTCTGTGTTCAGATCGCTGGTTTGGTTGTAGGGTAAAGCATCCATATCATTTATTCCCCTTTCATCAGAACGAAAAGTAGCTATAACACGATCAAGTTCCGCATCGGTCCTATAAAATTAAATAAAAATAAAGAGCTACAATAAGAGAAAATGCCACGAATTCAAAAAAATTATAATAAAAAAGCAGATAATTCTTAAAAGTCTTGGTAATTTAAAAATCCTACTGCGGTGCTCTCTTTAAATTATCGAGAAAAGTGTTATTAAAGCTCCACCATATATATATATATATATATATTATATATATATATATATATATATATATATATATAGAGAGAGAGAGAGAGAGAGAGAGAGGAGAGAGAGAGGAGAAGAGAGAGAGAGAGAGACCGACAAGAAATAGACTAACAAGTAGACAAACAAATTCTTTCTTCCACGCCATCATCAAACATTCTTAGAAGAAACACGTGGTCAAGGAATCAGAAACGATGAAAACATCTGTTTCTTCCCAAAAGACCCGCGAAAGCAAGCCCTTATCAATTAAAGGACGCGTAGGAGGCGTTTCAAGAAATGCCCGCGAAAGTTCCGCGTCACAGAGGTTATATAAGCGAGATTCCACTGATACTCATCCTCACTCACTCCTCACTCGCTCACTCGCGCTCACCACTTCTCGTTTGCATTTCTCGTCACGTGTCACGTCTCCGTCGTCAGTACAACTCGTCACCTCAACCGCCCTCCGGCTTCCCGCCGGAGGAGCGGTCTGCTGTTCCTTCAAAGCTTCCGATCTATCATCAAGTAAGACCTTCCGCCGTCAGCCTGCAGAAGCACTCCTTCGAAACCAGCGCCGTTCGATCTCAGCCGGTCTCCGTCTTTGAAGCAATTCTCGTGAAGCCTACATCAGTGTCCACAGAACCGTCCGTTCCCTCAAGCATAACTCTCAACAAGAGGCTCGTTACCGGTTTCACGATCATCTCGGCGTATGTAACACTGAACGGTCAACTTCCGCAGGTTTCCAAGCTACAAGGTCGACCTTGAAGCATACCCTTCGTCTCGAGATGTATTTTCAACACAGTCGGTAAGCTCTCTGTATCTCGTTCTTAAACAATAACACAAAGCCTACATCAGCATACCGCAGAATGTAGGCTATAAACGCTAAGTGTTTCCCAAATAGTTCAAACTAACTCTCGTTGAAACGCAGTAGGCCTATTTCCTAATCCAAGTGTCATTACAATATTTGATTGTGCATCAGACTAATTCTCTAATACAAACCTACGCTAGGCTTATTTTCTGTGCCCAGTACAATTGTCATTTCCAATACCGTAATCGCGAATTGTATCATCCTGCTATTGTGTTCTTTCATGTATCCATCAATATTTTACATCCACTTATTTATGTGATTTATTTAAGTATTTCATTATTGACGGCCGAATCCACTTACCGTGTACTAAACGCACGTGCATTCTTAATATCATTACTAGGCCCATTCAATGTTCCATTTATGAGTAACTCTAGCCTGCGTCACCTATTCAGTGTACCAAAACGTACGTGCTTAATTTCTATTATTATTAGGTTGCAAACATTTATTCCATGTTCATTCATGCATAACCTTTAGCCTACTTAATCAGTGTGTTACGTATTCTATTCAGTGTACTAAACCTACGTGCATTCTTTATCATTACTAGGCCCATTCAATGTTCCATTTATGCGTAACTCTAGCCTACCTAAATGAAGGTCTAATCTATTTACAGTGTACTAAACGCACGTGCATTCTTTGTCATTACTAGGCCCATTCAATGTTCATTCATGCATAACTTTTAACCACTTAATCAGTGGGTTACGTATTCTATCCAGTGTACCCAAACGTACGTGCTTAATTTCTATTATCACTAGTTTTCATATTTTATGTTGTGTTCATTTTGCATGCCATTAGCCTAACATAAATGAATGCATTACTTGACAATTAAGCTCTTAACCATTTCTCTTATTGGCTAAGCTCCATGTCATCTTAGCATAATATAAAGGCTGTTAAATAATTGTTATTCACATAATTACTGTCAATCATTTGTTATTCACTGTGAACAAATAACTGATTTATTTTCTTAATTAAATATAAAACAATAAGGTGCTTTTTATAACCTTAACAATATTTGCTTGGGTGTAATCCAAGCTGGTAACCTCGAAGCAATTCGTATCACTCAGAAATATTATAGTAGGCCTACTCCATTAGCCTCCTTCAACCTGTGATACTGTAGGACATCATAAATTGTTAACCCAGCCTGTCATTATAACAATCAATGTGCATCAATTAATTACTAGCATTAAATTAGTCATTATCACTTAAACAGCTAAATCTAGACCCACTATATATATATAATTATATATATATATATATATATATATATATATATATATATATATATATATGCCGAAATAACCACGAAGGAAACAGAGAATAATTAAAAACATAATGGGATTAATTTTTTTCGTTGTAGAAAAATTCAGACTAAAGCTAGATTAGACTAACAGCAAATTGTAACCACAAGCAGATATCCTGACAGTTTTCAAAAGTAAGAGTGCTAAGATATCGTCTGCCTGGAACGGGACTCGAGCCCGCATGCAATTCTTAATAGTTTTTAATATTTCTAAAATTCTATCTGTAAAACTTTCTATAAATTTTTTAATTATCGGGTACTGTACAAATAAAAACACACCATATATATATATATATATATATATATATATATATATATTAGGGTGGCCCAAAAATTAACTGAAAACATAAAAGTTTGAATTGCTATTCTTCACAAGTCTATTCCTGTTCCGTATCACAAAAGAAGCCTTCATGCAAAAAAACAGGAATATCGGTCAATATTTAGAGGTCGCGACCTCAAGGTAAAAATATCTAAATTCCGTAATTTCAGTAATTTTGGGTCACCATTATGTTCTACAATAAATATTTGCCGAACAACGCCACTGTAGACTGTAAACCTATATCCAAAGAATCACTATATGATAGCAATGCACTCTTCCCACTAGCTCAGTTGGTCGCCAAGTCTCGGCAGGTGTAGACGTGTTTTTGTTGTGTTTCTGCCATCTGGGTTACGCCGTGCAGTGAATCACACCAATAAGGCCGTTAAACTTTTCACCAGTGAGTGGCGGACACTATGCTTAATTTTTCTGTCATTCATTTACTGCACTGACCTTGATAAGTAATTTGGAATAATGAATTGTTCATTAAAATTGTTAAAAATTAAAAAAAAATTTAAAATTTATAAAAGTTTATTAAAATTGTTAAAATTGTTTGTTTTATATTCTACATAAAACATATGTATAGGTTCTTTAACTCTAATTTCCATTTTATCTTCCATTCCACAGGCCAAGACCATGACAACGACAAGGAGCAGTCCGAAAGTTTGGCTCCTGGGTAAGCCGGACCCGGACATCTTGGGATCTAGCCTGCCAACAAACGGGGCTATTCTCAGGAACTTCATGTTTCATCACCAGAAGGGATCCACAATCGGTGACAGTGCTAAGGCCACTATAGACAGAGCGTTGACAATCTGGGACAAGGCACGAATTCCGACCCAGCGGGTGGACTCCGGCGTGCGCAAGCTTCGGAAGCTCTATGAAGAATATTGTGGGTTGAAGAAAAACCGATTGAAACCGAAAGACGGGTGCCGAAGCAACGAAAGAAAATTCAAGGAGAATCTCACCAAACTATTTGACATCTCACGAAAAGACGCCCTCAGTAATATAACGGACGAAGAAGACAAACAGTTCCTGCGGATGCAACAGCAGGATCCCTCGAGCGCGAGTATGTCCGGGATCGACAAGACCTTGACGAACAAGGAGACTCGCAAGCGCCTCAGGAGTGCCCAACAGGCGAATATGGCTGTCCCGTCTAGTTCCGCCATTGCTGACATCTGTAGCTCCTCCACATCGACGGAGTCCGAAGATGATTTCCAAGCTCAGTCAACATCCAGTCAAGATCAGCCAAGGAATAAGAAATCGAAGCAGACCATTGTGACCAAGGAAGTAGCCGCCGCGCTCGACCGAGTGAAACTCCCTGACCACGCTGCCATGTTCGTCGTAGGAGCCGTCACGCAAGCGCTCGGTCATGGCCTGGAGTCTGTGGCGCTATCCAGAAACACCATTCAGCGAGCGCGGGTCACCACTCGTGAGGCGGTAGCAACTGCTCAACAGGCTGTTTTCTCGCCGGACAGCCCACTGCTTCTCCACTGTGACGGTAAACTGCTTCCAGATATCGCCGGCAATAAAAAGCTTGTGGATCGCGTCGCCATCTTGGTGACTGGTGGTGAAACAGAGCAACTTCTTGCTGTCCCTAAGATCGGCCGCGGCACGGGAGAGGAGCAGTGCAATGCATGTGTCCAAACGCTGGAGGAATGGAACCTCAAAGCCATGATCCAGGGACTAGTCTTCGACGGCAACCAATACTGGGCTGAATATGGGCGCGTGCACCCTAATTGAGAAGGCTCTGGACAAGGAGCTCATTTGGATCACGTGCCATCATCACGTGTTCGAGGTAATGTTGTCGGCCGTATTTTCTGTCGCCCTGACACCAACCGGTGGGCCTGAAGTGGGAATCTTCAAACGCTTCCAGAAGACCTGGCCTGGTATTAATATAGTTGATTTCCGTTCTGCTGGAGACGAGCTCTTCGTTGGCATGCCGGATGGCCTACGAGAGATGTCATTTTACTCGGAGGCAGTCAAGAGCCAGCTCCCACGGGATGACTATGGAGAGTTGCTTCAGTTCTGTCATATATTCCTAGGGGGATCCTCCGACGGAGAACCGTCCTTTCGTGCGCCAGGCGCTATGCACAACGCGCGGTGGATGGCTAAGGCAATATACTCGCTGAAGATCTTCCTTTTCAGGAGCCAGATTAAGTTGACGGCCCACGAGACAGCTGGCGTCACAAAGATTTGCCTCTTCGTTTCTCTTATTTACGCTCGCTACTGGCACGAGGCCCCTCTCCCAGAGAGGGACCCCCTCAATGACTTAAACTTAATTGCTCTCCTCCATGAATATCCTGA
>JAJOZX010002303.1:372500-405000 GCA_023014485.1 Bathynomus jamesi
GCACAGAGCAACTCGTCTACACTTGTTGTCAAACACTTTTGACAACGAGCACGTTGACTGCGGAGAGACTTTTCGAACGCACTGTATAAGTAGTCTTGTCCGTATGTATATATATATATATATATATATATATATACACACAGCATATGGACAAGACTACTTGGTTTACAAAGACGAAAAAATACATGATTAACTGCAAATCAATCTTTTGTTAAGAACTGGTTTTTGTAGTTTTCCGAAGTATTTAAAAAAATCTTTAAAATACACACACACACACACACACACACATAGGGGCCGTTCAAAAATTACGTAACGCTATTTTTGCTAAAACTCGACACTCCCACCCCCTTATAACGTTCCGTAACAACGCTAGACCAGACATCCCCTATTAGGGGTTACATAACATCTTAGTGGATGTCTGGTCTAGCGTTACGGAACGTTACAAGGGGGGGGGTGTCAAGTTTTAGCAAAAATAGCGTTACGTAATTTTTGAACGGCACCATAAGCGAGGTACCGACTTTTTTAAATCTATATATCTGAAAACTAATTAACCAAACCTAATTTAACCTAACTCATCTAACCGAGAAAGGCGTGTAAGTGTTTCGGACGCAATTGAAGACTCGAATGGCAGCTTCTTTTAAGTCATTGAATAGTGAGGTACTCGTTAATCTAGCCTAACCTAACCTAAACGAACCCTAAATTAGCGTAACCTAACCTAATCAAGACCAACATTTTTTTTCTGACAGTAAAAATGTTTTTTAGGTTTTTCATGTAATTTGTTTAATGTTCCGAGGTACCAAAAGTGTTACCTCACAGAAAAATGACCCCACTACATCCGTGAATTATCACACACTCGACCTCACTTATGTCCAATTGCCGACGCAATTTTGAATGTTACCAAAATAGGAAACCTAACTAACCTAAACTAACCTAACCTAATCTAACTAAACCCCATAATAATCCTAACGATTATTAATTCTTAAACATAAATCCTGAATTTATGAATTTAGTTATTTATCATAATTATTAAGAAAGTTTATAATTTATCATAATTATTAAGAAACTTTATAATTTATCATAATTATTAAGAAAGTTTATAATTTATCATAGTTATTAAGAAAAATGATAATTTATCACAATTGTTAAAATTTATAATTTATCTTAATTATTAAGAAAATTTATAATTTATCTTAATTATTAAAAAAATTTATAATTTATCATAATTATTAAAAAAATTTGTAATATGAGCATATGAAGTTCAACGAAGAAAAATTCCAACTTCTAAGATATGCGTAATAACAAAGAGCTACAGAAAAAAGGGTACAAAACTCCGCAAGCCAAACAGATAACACCAAATCCACAAGTCAGGGATCTTGGAGTAATAATGTCGTCGGATGCAGAATTCAGAGAGCACTATAAAATCAAAATCACAACGGCTAGAAAATAATGGGAATCATCTGGAGGAGCTTCCGCAGCAGAAAAGCAAACATCATGCTCAAATTATGGAAGAGTCTAGTCCTACCAATAATTGAGTATTGCTCAGTACTCACAAGCCCACACAGAAAAAGAGACATTGCGAGCATTGAAGCTATACAAAGGACTTTTACGTCTAAGATAGAGGAAACGGAAGGTGAAGACTACTGGTCTCGACTACAATCCCTGGAACTCTACTCTATTGAAAGAAGGCGCGAGCGGTACACAATAATATACATATGGAAAATACTTGAGGGCTCTGTCCCTAACTTCAGAAATGAAATAGAAACAAACTGGAATGAGAGAAGAGGCAGATTTTGTACGGTCCCAGCTGCGGTGAGACAAGGAGCCATGAAAACGAGGATGGAAAATACTCTCAGAATACGGGGCCCAAAGCTTTTTCAATGCCTTCCAAAAGAAGTGAGGAATCTCCAGCACACCGACCTGAATAACTTCAAGAACCAGCTGGACAGATTCTTGTGCAAAGTCCCTGACCAGCCATGCGTGGCTGGCTACGAGGGCAGGAGGCGATCAGAGAGCAATTCCCTCCTTCACCAAGTCCCGCAAATGAGGCGGGATGCTGCAGAGGGGTCGACCGCGGGTCGATCCTGAACCGTCTTTCAAACTCAACAAAAAAAAAAATATTAAAATTATTTGATAATAATTCAGGAGTTATCGTATCGTAATGTACTAATTCGTCTGGCCTGAGCGCTGTGCCTGTTTCTGGCCCTCCTGACTCATTAGTATTATTACCAATGCACAAGAAAATTCACCGTTACATTATTATTAACTTGTTAAATTTACTTACTCGTGGATCGTATACAGAGAGAATTTATTTACCTTTCGCTTTCGTTCAAAGAAAAGTGATCAGCAACTAATAAATTTTATTTCGTGAATGGTCAAAAAATTTTAAATGCTGATGATAATAATAATAATAATAATAATAATAATAATAATAATAATATTTTTGAGAAATCTTCTCCAAATTTCTCAAGGAAAATCTCGCCCATTGAGAATATTTTTTCAGTGTGGGAGAAATTCCTCAAAAACTGTATTAAATTAGAAGCTGACCTTAAATTCCTTAATAATAATTATAATAATAATAATAACAATAATAATAATAATAAATAATAATAATAATAATATTTTGTTAGTGTGTTGTTATTTATTAAGATATTCAGTAATTTACCATAACCTAATTATTTCTAATTTCATAATTGGTCCCAAGCTTATATAACATGCAATTAAATTATATATATATATATATAATATATATGAAAATAAAAATCCACTCTAATAGACAGAGTTTATTTCCACAACAGTTTCGACGCCCACTGGCATCCTACTTTTCTGTATCCACCCGAGGAGGATGCCAGTGGGCGTCGAAACTTGTGGAAATAAACTCTGTCTATTAGAGTGGGTTTTTATTTTCATATTTTGACCTTCACGTAGAAAAAAGTGAAGTTTTTTTCATTTATTATATATATATTATATATATATATATATACAGGGTGTCCCGTAAGTCTGGACCATAGGGATTTATAATATATTTTTTATTATGTTATTATTATTATTTATTATTATTATTTTTTTATTATGATTTTTATTTGTGGGGCCACTTGAAAGCCAAAGTGTACGAGGTCAAACTTCAGAACATTTTCCACCTTAAAGCACGCATTGTGGAGGCGTGTCAAGAAATTTCTGCGACTGTGATTCAGAAAGTGCCGTCGCAGTGGAGATTGCGTCTTCAACTATGTGTGCGACACAACGGCGGACACTTTGAACAGATTATGTAATAAATTTTTGGACTATTTTGTAATTTTATTATTTTTCCCTATGGGTCCAGACTTACGGGACACCCTGTATATATATATATATATATATATATATATGCGGTATGTGTCAAACTGTTAATTACTGTACAACATTCTCCGATTGCCTTGGATGTTTGGTGCACTTAAGAGGCGGGAGTTAATGAAATTTTTAACTTTATGAACTGTAATTTCTTTTCAGTTTTAACATTTAATTCCTTTAAATTTCCTAAAATTAATTTTCTTTTTTCTAACAAACGTCACGAAATATGTGTTTAAAGCTTCGGAGTATTTATTTCTCGTAAAGGTGCAAAAGCATTTTTTTGTAATTATGTCTAAAGAGTCTATAATAATCTAAATGCTTCTTGTTAACGTGAACAAATTGCTTTATCGCTATTATTTACTGAACTTTAACATGTAATATACGAGCATATATATATTCTTTTTTTTAAGTCATAATAATAATATGCTTTAAACACGAAGGAAGATTCTATTCTTAATATGAGACAGCTATTTTGGGTTTTGGGAAAAGGAGATACAAATTTGAGTTTTATTTAGCTCGTAAACTATTTCTCTGCCGAGTGATTAATTATATGCATGCTTCCGCCAGTTGGAGAAGGTTGGCAAAAGTAACATTCGAAATAAAACCTTCCAAATTTAGAACTTATAACTTCTTTTTGTGGTTGCATTTTAGGGGAAGTTATTCCTTCTTCTGGGAATCAAAGCTTCTTGTGAGATGATACAATAACTTCTTTTAATGATATATAACTTCTTTATATAGAAGAAATTGTTTTCTAAACTTCTTTTTGGAGTGATTTGAGACAATAGAAGATAATATTGCTATATATAGAAGGTCGCAAGAAGTCTGTTTTCTGTGAACGCGCAGATTCTGAAAAAGAGGAGTGAAGTGACTCCAAATCACGCAGTTAACAGGAATGGAATAGGTGTTGCAGATATCCCTCTGATAGAACTAGAAAGTGATTCCACCAAATCTGAAACTATTTGAGGTCAAAAGTGACTTACCATATTTAGTAAATTTCTGCCAATATGAAATTTTTCCTAGTTATTCTATACATTGTTGGTGTAACAACATTAAGGAAAACTTTACGAAAGAGTGGAGACACCATTTAAAATGTGTAAGATTTGAAATTCCGTTTAGTTGGTTGTCTGAAAAAGATAATTTTTTTTTTTAGCATCTCAACAAAACCTATACCTATTATCTAAACAGTCCTTTATAACTTTTAAATAATTTCATACAAAAGATTTTGAGCAAAAAAATTAAACCAGCGAGAATTTAGCATTTACTTTAAGCTCACGAGGCATTTATATTTTAAATGCAACTTCACATATTTTGACCCACTGCCTAGAAATGTTATCTTCTATTGTCTCAAATTACTCAAAAAAGAAGTTTTGAAAGCCATTTCTCCTATCTAAAGAAGTTATGTATCATTAAAAGAAGTTATTATATCATCTGAGAAGAAGCTTTGATATCCAAAAGGAAGGAAAACTTCTCCATAGAATGCATCCCCCCAAAAAAGTTATAAGTTCTAATTTAGAAGTTTTTAGTTTGAGTGCAGGATACCGAGAAGGTGTTTATCACAAAGTATCTCTGTTGCGTTAAAAACTTATGAAAAAATATCTTTGATTTATATTCATAAGTCTACTCCTTTCAAATCAAAGTGCAAATTTACAAATTTTAGCCAATAGTTAAAATTTTATGTCCTCCACTTTAATATTTAATAAAATACTGCTTAAAAAGTTTTGAAAGAATTTGAATTAGTTTAATCCTACGCCCAGATTTGAATCTTTCTTATTGGTGTAGTCATCTTGAACCACCTACAGATGAATAAATAAATTCATAATTCTAGCTTTAAAAATACTTTTAAACGTTTCTTTACATGTTCAAACGTGTAGCATTCAAGTCTTAAAGAAAATGAACACATATGACGATTTTTTGCTTTGATTTTAATTTCGATATTTCAGGGAAGGCTGCAAGCTTTCAAAGCAAGAATTTCGCCTCACTTCATTCTCAATCAACCAGAGAGAGTAAAGAACAAGGATGGAGGAAGGATCAACAATCCTAGACTGCGCATCACGAGTGATGAAGGATCAACTTTTAACGAAATTGTAGTGGTAGGATATTATAAATACTAACAGTTTATAGTAACTTTTAGATGTCTTAACAAAGACCCCATATAAAAAGAGTGTTCAAAACATTCATGCTGATTAAAATAACTGTTACGAAATACTGAACAAGGTCTTGCAGAAGGAATTTACAGATACATACCAGTTATTAGTGTCGCTCGCAAACCCACAGCAGAAGGAACTTTTAGTATTTGCTCTCAGTGAAGAACTCCTCAACGTCATAATAATGACTATCGAAACTTTAAGAGCGAATAAACCATTAAAAAGTATTTACAACAAGTACGACCCATTGGGGGTTGTAGAACCATCTTTCTTGTCTTAGCTAAAAGCATGCGCAGACGAAGAAAGTGTTTATAGAATTATGTCAAGTTTTAGTCCAACAGCGAAGATTATACAAAACTTCGCTGTAATAAATAAACAGAAGGAAAAGACTGATTAATATAGAAGAGAGAATGCCATTCACACTGAAATACTGAGAGCTTAATTTCGATACGGAGTTTTGGGAAAACTTCAAGAGACATGTGAAGGAATTGGAGGTGTGACCAAAGAGATTATGAGCTCTATTTTGAATATGGAATCCGATATGACTGGGATAGACATTGTTATCAGTTCCTCTGATTAAAAGTTAAAGATTCATCCAGATAGTTTGTTCCCAAAATTTGGGTTTTTGTTTAGTGGCAAACTAAGATAAGAACTCTTGGAAGCAAAAGACTCGGAAAAAATTTAATAAGTGATTCAGAAGAAATCTGAATACAAAGGTCTTTTGAACCACTTTGGCAATGCCAAAACGAAAGTTATTAATTTGTAGTCCTACAAAACATCGGGGATTGATAAAGATATAAACAGCAATTCATGGGTAGAGACTACTGCTTTCTTGAACAATATCTGGTCAAAGAGCTTTAAGAATTAACTCCATTATGGGCTTCCATATTGCTACATGCGACTCAAATACCTCGAATTTAAAACTCTCTCGTAATTCTTATTGTTCATCGATATGAAAATTGATCACCAAAAAGCTTTAGCCGTACAACTCATAAAAAAATTTCTTGAAAAACAAGATTGAGAGACACTTTGCATTAATTTTAACATCTGGAAAATGATTCCTAGTAAAAGCCAAAATTATTATCATCTTTTTTATTTTTTTTACATTGAAAAGAAATGAGAGTCAAAATGACTAAAAACTTTCAAGAATTCAAGATAATCTTCGTTACGTAATAGGAATTTCGAAATTGATAAAAACATTAAGGGAAGTAAAATATGTTTTAAAAAATAAAAATATAATCAACTAATGAGATAAAGAAAGTCATAAAAGGGTATGAAATATAAATATACAGGGTGTCGCAAAAGGAGAAGAATGTTTGACGTTCGTATATTGATAATACCATTTTTTACTTTCAAAAGATTACCTACATAAACTTAACAAATTATTATATATTTATACTCAAGAGAATTTACAATTTATTTTTAAAGTATGCAAATATACATTAATTCATGAAAACCACCCACACACCCACCACTCCTCTCTCTCTCTCTCTCTCTCTCTCTCATATATATGGAATCATTTTTCTTTTTCCTTGTGGGTTTGCATCATTCATTCATTTCACGTGCTAAATTGTGAAATTCATTCCATAGATATATACAGTATATATATATATATACCTTTGGTACCCTTTGGTTAGCATCCGCCCGAATTGTTCATTTTGACGAAGGTCAAGCTTTTCACTCCACCTTAGACCAACAGTTTAACGTGGAATCCGAACCACGCCCCACCAGCAGCCCAGCGTCTTAACCACTAGGCCACCCATGGTACCCATTCATCTACCAACCACTTTTTTTATTGTGTGGAAGGATGAACAGCTGGGTTTTGCTGCGCGCCGGCTGCCGTCACCGGGTCTCGAACCCGGGGCCGATGGATTCGTACTCAGTGACGCTAACCACTACACCACCGAGGCGCATATATATATATATATATATATATATATATATATATATATATATAATGTTGATGGTAAGCTTTATTAGTAGTACATAAATCCCATAAAACAGTACGATATTCTTGAATTCTTGAACGAAATAACTGATAAAATAAACAAACAACAATAAAATTTTATGGGATTTATATCGTGCCAATAAATTTTATCATTAGCAATATCATTATATATATATATATATATATATATATATATATATATATATATATATATATATATATATATATATATATATATACGCATCTTATTTCGTTAACGTTTTATTGGTGGTTGGCTTCAAGCACCAGAACGGAGATTGCGGCTGAAAGATGTAAAACCGGAAGATGTTTAGCAAATTATAAAAAAAAGACCCGAAGGTCTAACCTTACTTAACCTTCCAAGATCCCCCATTTAACGATGCCAACTCCTCCCCTAAACTTCGCCGCCACCTAGCCCCCTCCCTCGCACCGTCCCCCTCCCTCCCACAAAAAAAACTCGATGAAGTCAAGGACGACTGGTGTCATCATTGGAAAGGTGGAAACAGGTGGGAAAAGGTGAGGTATAGTGGTGTGTGAGTGGGTGGGGGGTTGGAGACTGATCGAGGAGGGAAATGCTCCGGCGTTTTTCTGGCTGGTGGCGAAGCTTGAAACGAAAGGAGGGACGAAATGGAGAAAGTAACAGATTTACTATTACATATTATATCCAAGACATTCTTAAACCAGAGAAAAACATTATTTTCGTGCTCAGCCTCATCATAATTCACAACTACTTTGTGCAGTAATTACTGTACTCTTTCAACTTTTAGTGTGTGTGTGTGTTGTGTGTATGGAAGAAAGGGTATGTACACACACACACACACACACACATATATATATATATATATACACCTTACCTTACAACATTACAAAGGTTCCGCGTGATGATCTCTCACTTCGCGAAGGTCAAGCTTGTCGCCCCTCCTCTCGAATTGGCCTGGTGAAGTAATGAGTTTGATTCTTGCGCTCTCCACCTCACACAGCCAGGTACGCCCGGCTCATCGGGGATTGTTCTGATCCAGGCGTCTAGTCTTCTTTTGAAGATTTCCACTGCAACTCCCTTCGTGTTTCTTAGGTCTTTGGGCAACTGATTAAACAGTTTTGGTCCTCTCACAACAAAACTATTTTCTTTCAGTGTTAAGGATGTGCCCTGTCTCGCCTTCAATTTGGGAATACGGCACAGTCTACCGTTTCTACTGTCCACCGTTGTTTGGGGAGTTATAGGGTTCAGAGTAAGATTAGGGACTAGTTTCTCCATTATTTTCCAAGTGTAAATAATGGTGTATCTCTCTCTTCTCCTTTCCAGTGAGTATAGGTCTAGTTCGCGTAACCTCTCCCAGTAATTTAGTTTTTTGCACTCATTGATCTTGGCTGTGAAGCTTCTCTGGATCCCTTCCAGCTGTCTAATGTCTTCTTTTTTATATGGGGATGTTAGGACCGAGCAGTATTCCAATTTGGGTATTATCAGGGTTTTCAGTAGAGGAATCATTACATTCCTATCCCTTCGTTTAAAGGTTCTCAATATCTGTCCCGTTATTCTCTTTGCTCTGTTAACTGCTATCTTATTTTGTGTCTCAAATTTCGCATCATCTGTAATTACAACCCCTAAATCTTTTGCTCTGGGATTTCTCTGAATTTCCCGTCCATTTTAGGTCTTCTCTTTTTCAGTACCGTAATAGCTGAAATTTCTGTTAAACTTCATATTGTTGTCTTCCGCCCACTTGTAGATTCTGTTTATGTCGGTTTGTAGGGTTCTAATGTCTTCTGGGTTTCTTATTTTTCTACTGATCTTTGTGTCATCCGCAAAGGATGTTACTGTGCTGTCTCTGGTAACTTCCTGATCTATGTCAGTTAGCATGATTGTGAAGAGTAGTGGAGCTAATACTGTTCCTTGTGGTGCGTGTGTGTGTGTGTGTGTGTACTTTCATTTGGGCAGTGTGTGTGTGTGTGTGTGTGTGTGTGTGTGTGTGTGTACTTTCATTTGGGCAATGTCGTGGCCGGTTTTTAAAGGTTGTTGTCGTGTCACGCATTGAGTGGTATAATAATCTCTATATTTATTTCTAGAAAAGTGAACAAAAGACATTCCATAAAAAATAAGATTGACCTTTCGTTACAAAGAGTACCGGTTTCGGGTTTTATTCTCGCCAGACAATTTTATTTCATCTTTGTAATGGAGTCCAAAGTGCCAAAACATGGCAATAATTCATGTAGAAAACCAACTAAGGTACTTGAAACTACAGATAATAATAATAATAATAATATTATTATTATTATTTGGGTTTGGTTTACCTCCTCCGAAACGACAAAGGTCATACGAAAAACGAAACCTTCAGCTTTACGTGGAATCCAAACGAAAGGTCGCTACATCATCTAAATGCAAAGGACGGTTACTCATGTAACCACTGATCAAACTTTACATCGTTTAAGCTCGCTGAACTAACTGGAAGCGGTGTCAGCACGTGGCCAAGACGTAACCGTGAAACTACAAAGTGAATGAGTCATAAATTAGGTTAAAAATTTATAAGAAGACTTTCTTTTCATATATATATACTGTGTGTGTGTGTATATATATATATATATATATATATATATGAAGGAGGAGCCAAAAATAATATATATGTGTATATATATGTATGGGTTACGTTGTGGCCGATGTCGTAACACCGCTTCCCCGAGATCAGCGAAGTTAAGCGACATTGGGTCTGGGTAGTAGTTGGATGGGAGACCGTCTTCTGCGCCAAGATTATGCAGCGACCCGTGGTTCGGATCCCACGTAAAGCTGTAGGTCTCCTCCGTCATATGACCTTAGATGTTGCGAAGGAAGTTAAACAACCCCAATTAAAAGAAATATATATATATATGTGTATATACTGTATATACGTGCGTCTGTTTAATTTAATTATTATGTGTAGGCGCAATAAACTTTTTTATGTAATTTAAAAATGTAAATTCAATAGTTAAAAAAAATTACTCTTCGTTTTTTTCCTTCATTATTTAAGGTAAACTATAAAAAGTAAATAAAAAATATTTAAAGCATCAGTTGACAGATATCGCTCTCTCTCTCTCTCTCTCTCTCTCTCTCTCTCTCTCTCTCTCTCTGCGTGTTCTTTGCAGTTGAAATGCATATATATATATATATATATATATATATATATATATATATATATATATATATATGATGCAAACCCACGGTCACTCAATAAAGTATTCATTTTTTCAATGTATCTGTTTTTGTCCATGATGACGATCGAATTAGATTTGTCCGCTTTCGTAATATGTAATGAATCGTTATTTTTAAGTGTTTTAAGGGCTTTTTCAAACCTCAAAGGATAATTCGATTCATACCTCGTATTAAAAGCACTATAGGCCCTACACACAACCTTTGACTAAAGTAACCTCACTTTCGGATATATTACTATGTTTTTCAAAATTGATAAAAGACTTAACAATCAGTAAACTGCTGGGCTTTTTTGGGACAGAGAATCTTAACCCAAAACCTAGCGCACATTTCGTGTTGAAGTCTAGTTCATGGGACGACAAGTCAACAATATTACTAAAATAACTTTTTTTAGTCCAGTAACTATTGCGAATTAAATCGTCCAGTCTATTGTTTAATTTTCTGTTCTGATTTCTGCGTCTTCTACGTAAGTTGTTGTAATATCGTCCAAAAGTGTACTTCTCCAAACAAGAGGAACGGTGAAAAAATATATATCTTTTCTTACTTCGGACTCTCTGAAGGCGTTCTTCATCTCGATGCGGCTATATTAATATGTTTCTTTAAAATAATTCTTTCGGTGTCACCAAACGGTGTATCGTCCAACATACGATATCGTCTCCCAAGCAGGGATTTTGGGATGACCTTTTCACTATAACACTTCCTAAGGAAATTGAATTGGTTCTTAATGGAATCTGCTTGAGCAATAGCAGAACGGTAACGTCTAAAAATCGATCGGAGAGAAGGAAAGGTGGTTGTAAAAAGAGCAACAGTGAAGAGGACACGCGTGGGCTCTATTATATGGGAAAAATTTCACAATTAAACACGTGAAATGAATGAATAATGACTGGCGGATTTAATTCGCAATAAATACTGGGCTAAAAAAAGTAATTTTAGTAATATTGTTAACTTGTCGTCCCATGAGCTAGACTTCAATACGAAATGTGCGTCAGGTTTTGGGTTAGGATTCTCTGTCCTAAAAAAGCCCAGCAGTTTACTGACTGCTAAGTTTTTTATCAAGTTTGAAAAACATAGTAATATATCCGAAAGTGAGGTGACTTTAGCCAAAGGTCGTGTGTATAGTGCTTTTAATACGAGGTATGAATCGAATTATCCTTTGAGGTTTGAAAAAGCCCTAAAAACCACTTAAAAATAACGATTCATTACATATTACTGAAACGGACAAATCTAATTCGATCGTCATCATGGACAAAAACAGTTTCATTGAAAGGATGAACACTTTATTGAGTGACCGTGATACGTACAAACCTCTAAACAGAGACCCACTGGAGGATGTTAATAAAATGTTTAATAGAAAATTAAGAGAAATA
Source organism: Bathynomus jamesi (assembly GCA_023014485.1). Lineage (NCBI taxonomy): Eukaryota > Metazoa > Arthropoda > Malacostraca > Isopoda > Cirolanidae > Bathynomus > Bathynomus jamesi. Next base: position 384,480 of record JAJOZX010002303.1, read on the forward strand.
TTAAAAAATAACTATAATGGGCTTTCTAAGCAGTTTCTTAGTATCAATCCGTCACTACCATATTTGTACTATTTAGTAAAAACACAAAGTTAATAATCCCATGATGCCTATTGTTAGCTCATTAGGCTCCGTGACCTATAAGATATCTAAATGGTTAGTTAGTTTATTAACGCCGTTAGATGGTTCTATTTCCAATTCACATATTGTAAATAGCATGGATCTTATTGACAAACTGAAGTTTCCTAATGACCCTAATTTCAAACTGGTAAGTTTTGATGTATGCTCGTTATTCACAAAAGTCCCTGTTGATGACCTACTTGATTTTTCAAAAGATAAGATCTCTGAATATTCTTTCCCTGTTCAACACAACACTCTTACTGAGTTAATTATGCTTTGCGTCAAAGATTGTAAATTTCATTTTGAAAATAAGTTTTATGCTATGTCGTTTGGATTGGCGATGGGAAATCCCCTCTCACCTGTATTAGCTAACTTATAGATGGAATTTTTTGAAAGCAGAATTTTGCCTACTATTGTTAATTTTAGCCTTGTTTGGTACAGGTATATAGATGATATTTTATGCCTTTGGATGTTGACTTATTTCTTGGTAGGCTCAACAATTTAGTCCCATCTATTAAGTTCACGGTTGAAAAAGAAAATGACGGAAGCTTATCTTTTCTGGATCTAAAAATTCGGAGATGCTTTAATCAGTTCAAATTTGAAGTTTATCGTAAGCCTACTAAGAATAACTCTTATGTGCATATTTATTCTGCCCATCATCCCTCGATTAAATCTTCTATTTTCTCTGCTATGTTTCTTAGAGCATTGAGAGTTGTCAGTCCTGAATTTTTAGATTCCGAGTTATGCAATATCATGAATATTGGTACTAAATTATGTTATCCTATTTCATTTTTAGATAACTGTCTTAGGAAAGCCAAGAATAGGTATTATAATATTGTAACTATAAAGGAATTTGAGCGTAAAAATATCCTTAGCCTACCTTACCATGTTAATTTTCAATATCTTCCGACTTTACTTAAAGCAATTGGTATCAATGTAGTCTTTAAGTATAATAATACTATTAAATCACCCCTAATAAAGAATAGCCGGGATAATGTGGTTGGTTGTGTGTATTCGATCGGATGTACACAATGTAACTCAGTATATATAGGCCAAACGGGTAAAACGTTAGATATTAGGGTAAAACAGCATAAATGTGCGTGTAGAACAGCAAATAATTCAAATGCATTGTTTAACCATATGTATAGATGTAATCATAGTATCAAGTGGGATAGTTCTAAAGCACTCGTTAAAAACAGAAATATAATTGAAAGGAATATTCTAGAATGTGCATTTACTCATTTTAAAAATAATTTCAATAACACTGCGGGAATGTATAAAATTGACAATAGCCTGTTGAAATTCTTTTTGCCTCTCATCAACTCTTTTTAATTATATGCTAATCTTTTGTTTTTCCGTCCCGCTGTATATATTTTGGTCATCTCGCCTTCTCCCTTCATTTCCTGACGAGGTGTACTTCTGAATCCACGAAAGGCCTTGGAATCATTTTTCTTTTTCCTTGTGAGTTTGCATCATTATTCATTTCACGTGTTTAATTGTGAAATTCATCCCATATATATATATATATATATATATATATATATATATATATATATATATAAACTATATGCATATAACTGCAATGACCGCGCAGTATATAATGAATAGAAACGACATAAGTGTTAAGGAACGTCTCTGCACACGAGGAGGAGAGATAACGAATAATGAAAAATGAGGCGAACCGCCCGGGAATCGAACCCAGGGCCTTCCAATTGCCGGTTTATCTCTCCTCCTCGTGTGCAGAGACGTCTCCTTAACACTTATGTCGTTTCTATTCATATATATATATATATATATATATATATATATAATATATATATATATACTAGCCTCTTTACAGTCAGATACTTTACAATTGTAAAACAGCTCTCAATAATCCGGTAATCAACTCTGATTGTTCGACACCTCGTAATAAACCGTTAAGGTATAACCATTCATACTCGTCGATGAATGCCACAAATGACGATCCCTCATATGTGATGCCCAACCAATGGGTATATACAAGGTGTTATCAAATTATGTTTCATAAATTAGTATACATATTCAGGACGTCAAAGTGAACAAAAAAGTTCTTATGAACATAAATCCGCAATCGCTTCGTTTCCGAGATACATTGCTTTTTTTGCCGAGGATGATCCAATTAAAATGAAAATCATTAAAGTTTATCAGAGTCGTAGTTGTCTCTTTGTTTAGAATTAGATAGCTATTTTTCTTTTGTTTTAATAGTATTTTGTTAGTTGTCATTTTAGAAACCAAAATTATTTCCTTCATTTCATGTGTCACTCATGTAATGTTACAGAGCGTTATGAAGCAATATTCTTTTGAAGAACTTGCTGATACGCATCTCGTGTTAGGAGAGATGCTAGGCAACGCAGCTGGTGTCCAACGCCGGCATGCTGAAAGGTATCCTAATAGGCAATTACCATCGAGGCCTACATTTCTTTAAATTGACCATCGACTACGTGAGCAAGGCATGTTTCGACCAAGACATTTAAAAAATATTGTTTATGCAAGAGAAGTTAATAACATTGGTGAATTGTGGCAACGTGTTCAAGATTGTTCAGAAACAATACGCAACTATGAAGGGGTTTTCGAACGTATGCGGCAAAATTTCAACGACGTGTTGAAGCATGTACTCTGATACAGAGAAGCCATTTTGAGCACTTGCTGTAAATAAACTTTGATAAACTTTAATGACTTTCATTTTAATTGGATCGTCCTCGGCAAAAAAGCAATGTATCTCAAAAACGAAGCGATTATGGATTTATGTTCATAAGAACTTTTTTGTTCACTTTGACGTCTTATTAAACATAATTTGATAACACCCTATATATATAGGGCTCTTGAATCTTGCGAATTATTAACTTAACAGGGGTGTACCAGTGATGTAAACTAGGTTATAGAGGGGGGGGGGGAACACTCTGTAGTCCGGGAAACTTACGAGTCAGAATAGACTACTGAGGAGCTAGTGTGTGTGTGTGTGTGTGTGTGTGTATATATATATATATATATATATATATATATATATATATATATATATATAATATATGCGTAATTTATGTATGTTTACATAACAATATATATTCCAAAACCATCCAAGCGTGTGCATTATTTCCCGCAATTAGGAACCGCACTGGAATGATGTCAAACGTCACAAGAAGCGAATACAGTTTTTATGCCTTAATGTCAAGGAGACGAATCACGGGATCAGACATTCTACTTTTCCCACCATTAAATTTTAACTCGGGGATTAGATAATCTTTGATGGTGGAGGGTCAAATTCTTCTATAGCATTTGCAGGATTTCCCCCGACCCCACCCTTCGGGGGAGGCCCTCCCCGGATCAAAATTTGATTTTAAGGATCTTGTTGTAGTCGAGAGAGACATATGGTTTCTTTCAGTCATTAGTATTCGTTAAGAAGTTATTTCGTTGATGCGAATGTCTTAAGGTCATGTCTGCCAGCGTCCGAAGGTTAATGGTTAACACCGTTTCCCTATAAGCGAAGTGAAGATACTAAGGTCGGGGGTTCGACTCCCGATGGTGTTCGTTAATAATAAGCCAGGAGTTAGTGGAATGGGTTGTATTAGTTGGCCTGAGCGCTGTACCGTTTTCTGACCTTCCGCACTTATTATTATTATTACTGTTATGTCTTCTACAGGGTCAGTATATATAACAATAGATGTTACTTGTATGATATTTTCCTCATTCTAACAGTCAACGTTCTATGAGAAAGAGGACCTACAGCTCAAGGTGGAAGCCGAACCACCACGGATCGCTACACAAGACGGTCACCCATCTAAGTACTAGCCATACCCACAGTCGCTTAAATTCGCTTATTTATCTTTAAATGAAAACTTTTGAGCATTCAGTAAACATAAAACTATTGTTACCTGTAATGTTGCATTTTTCAGTTCATCTTTTCTCCTGAAACGTCATATTTTAATCACTTCTTTCACATAATATTTAATTTCCTGGTGATTAGACATCAAGAATATACAGGAAAATAGGATAATTATTTTCAGAATCAGTGAAGAAGACCTGAATTGTATCACTAACTTGTTATAATAATAACAACAAGTCATTCAAAGGAAGATGAGGAAGAGGTCTGACCTTAATATTAAAAATTTATATATAAAAAAAAATTAAATAAATGAGCCTCCTAAGATATGACCGTGGAAATTCATGCAGGAAGATAAAGACAAGGAAGCAATTATATTCCGGCATACCTTTAATTTCCACCTATAAAAGGATCAACTTTGTATGCAATTAAACCCCCTTCATCCAGTTAATTATTAACCTCTCTTCTGCTGGTAAAGGTTTCAAATATCTTTTGTCATTTAATTGAAGGATGAGTTAAACTGTTGAGAGAAACGCGTATATTTATCTGGTTCAGTAAGACTTTAGTATCCTTTTCGTAGTTACTCGTAAATTGCAAATTTTTCTACAATGTTGCAGCCGTGTGCATGAGGTTTAACTTGTTTTGTAGAACGTACATACATACATAAATATATATATATAAAGAGAGAGAGAGAGAGAGAGAGAGAGAGAGAGAGAGAGAGAGAGAGAGAATCTAACCTTAAACTCATGATTTAAGTTAGTTCAAGGTTATTAATTAATAATAAATATTGTATAAATTTCCCTGATAAAGCACTGTAAAAATGCGATTATACAGTATATACAAGACTAATACATGTATGTGTATAACACATGTATTACAATGTCCTTTCTGGTATTGTCTCACTCGGCGAAAAATTAATCTTGTAAAGATGTAAAGACCTCTTAAATGTTTTCATAATATACCATATAGATATCCAGGAAGGAGGGGCCAAGGGCGAATGCCCGCAAAAGCGCCCCCCCCCCCTCCACAGAAGAAGAGAGCCAAAATCAAGGTTTAGGGTTTTGAAGATGCCTAGACACTCTGCGATGGAAAGATTAAATGTCATAGGCAGGGGGAAAGATGAATTGAGGAAGATTGTTCCATAGTTCACCGGTTCAGTAGATGAAAGATTGAAAATACCGATTAACCTTGTGTTAGAGAGGTCGACAGAAAAGGAATGAGAATGTGTAGAAAGTCTGGTGCTGCGTGCTCTCCTTAAAGGAGGAGGCATGTATGATAGTTAGAGAGTTCAGAAGAGCAGTGTTCGTTATAATAGCGATAGTAAAGAATGAGTGAGGCAACATTGCGGCGAAGAGAGAGGGATTGAAGACAGTCAGTAAGAGGCGGGGAATTGATGAGACGAAAAGTCTTTGATTCCACCCGGTCAAGTACGGCTGTGTGGGGTTGAGCTACCCGATACATGAGAAGCATACTCCATACAAGGGCGGATAAGACCCATGTACAGAGACAGCAACTGTGTGTGGGTGAAGGAACTGCGGAGGCGGTACAACACACCTAACCTCTTAGAACCTGTTTTGGAAAGAGAGTATATGTGATCTCTCCACGAAAGATCACGAGAAAAGGAAACGCCAACAAGGTTAAGAGAAGAAGAAGGATTGAGTTGTGTATTGTTGAAGATAAGGGGATAGTCGTGTGGAAGATTGTGATGAGTAGACAGATGAAGGAACTGAGTTTTTGAGGCATTGAAAGCCACGAGGTTTCCTCGACCCCAGTCAGAGATAGCAGAAAGATCAGAGGTCAGGTGCTCCATAGCCGTTCAACGCGAATCATGGAGTGACTGTTGAGAGGGACGCTTTGTGGAGTGGGTGGAGAAGTGAAAAGTGGAATCATCTGCATAGGAGTGAATGGGACAGGAAGTGCGAATTAAAAGATCATTAATAAATAAAAGGAAAAGAGTGGGTGACAGGACAGAACCCTGAGGAACACCACTGTCGATCTTTTTAGAAGAACAGTGGCCATCTACAACTGCAGCTATAAATCGGCCAGAAAGGAAACTAGAAATGAAGGCACAGATAGAAGACTGGCAACCGAAGAAGGGCCACTTTCGAAATTAAAGATTTGCGCCAGACTCTATCAAAAGCTTTCGATATGTCTAGCGCAATAGCAAAAGTTTCACCGAAATTCCAAAGGGAGAATATTCAAGAGTCAGAAAGATATGCAAGATCACCAGTAGAGCGTCCCTTGCGGAACCCATACTGACGATCTGTAAAAAGATTGTGAGAAGAGAGATGTTTAAGAATCTTCCTATTAAGGATAGATTCAAAAACTTTAGAAAGGCAAGAAATCAAAGCAATTGGACGATAGTTGGAGGGTTGAGAACGATTACCCTTCTTTGGGATAGGCTGAATGAAAGCGAACTTCCAGCAGGGAGGAAAAGTACCAGATGAAAGACAAAGACGAAAGAGTTTGCCTTGGTAGGATGTCAGCACTGAAGCACAGTTCTTAAGAAAAACAGGAGGAAGACATCAGGACCGTAAGCCTTCATAGAGTTGAGCCCAGATAGAGCAGAAAGAACATCCTTGGAAGAGATTTTAATTTCAGACATAATAAAGTCAGAGGGAGGAGTAGATGGAGGAACAGCACCGGAATCGTCCAGGGTTGAGTTGGAAGCGAAAGTTTTAGCGAAGAGTTCAGCTTTGTCAGGAGAAGAGACGGCAACTGAGCCATCGGAATGGAAAAGAGGAGGGAAAGAAGAGGAAGTAAAGTTGTTGAAGAGGTTCTTAGCTAGATGCCAGAAAGAACGAGAATTAGAATTAGATAAGTTTTCACATTTTTGTCTGATGAAGGAAATTTTGGTGAGTCAAAGAACAGATTTTGCATGATTCCGGTCAGAAATATAAGCTGAGTGAGAGTCAGGAGGTGGATGGCGACGGTACCTTCTGAAAGACTCCTCTCAATATATATATATATATATATATAATATATATATATATATATATATATATATATATATATATGAAGTCAATTTACTTTCTTTTATAATTTATTAAACTTAATGAAGACGCTATTAATTGTGTTGAATTTTCACTTTAAATGTTATGTATTCAATGTTTAAGAGAATTTTAGGCTTTAATAGAGCGCTTCGTGCTTTATCGAACTTAGGGTATCTTTATTATAAAGTTTGCCAGAGGTCCGGCTCCGGAGCCGAACTGAAGCCAACCTTAGTTCCGATTTGCTCCAGAGCCAGAGCTAGTGCAAGAGTCACTGGAGTGCTCAGGAGCCAGGAACATGGAGCCGGAGCTAAAGTTGTGGAGATACTTCGCCTTTTAAACGTACTTATATAGACAATGTGCATGGATTCACCTAACCATTGACTTGAGCTTCTACCCTAATACACGCGCCAGTTGTGTAAATGTTGGACAAATACTGTATTAATTTTTAACATTCTCAATTTGACAGTGCGGGTTTCAGACGTTAATATTAACCATCAATTTGCAAAATACTGAAAGTAAACTATTCAGGTATTTTGAGCAAGTAATTGACAGCAATGTCATTTGAACAGCCCCTATAATTAAAACTTTTTAAAGAATAATTCTTTCGTTTTAAAATGATAAGAACATTGCAATTAAAAGTGAGACCCCTCAGTTTTTTTGTTTTATTTCACAGTATTAGATTTAAAACTGAGAGCATTTTGCCAACAACAAAGCTGATCATACGAAAACTATGATAAGATAAAAGAAACTTTGAAATAAAATAAAAGTTGTTTTGAAGTTTCATTTAACTGTTATTTTTTTAACTTCCATGTAATGATTGTATAACTAACACTATACCCAAACAATAGACAAATTCGTAATGAACATTACGATATTTATTCTTTTTTGTTGTTGTAGAACTTAAAGATTTTGTCCCGTAAAGATTCATCCTCTAATTGTACGTTTATTTCCTCAGTGCCTCGAAACAGTAGTCATTTATTAAACGTTTATGAACGTTTTATAGACCTCTCATAAACGTTTATGAACGTTTCACATAAACGTATCTTTTTTTGTTGGGAGTCCTTTAAAAACCTTTTTGAATCTGGCTGCAACTTATATATGCATAAATTACAGCAAAGATTCCACTCTTTTTTTTCTCTTTTTTTGCTATTAAATTTTCAGATAGTCATCGACGTGTTCTTCTGGTTGCTACTGTGTTCCACCTTCATAAATTATTTATTACCTCTTTTTTTTAAACCTAATCGTTAAACACTTCACATTCTTTACACTGTTTACATTTCACTTGTTCATTTATACGAGGACTTTGTTGTTTATCTGCCGTGTTTCTTGTTCTGTTCGCGTGTATTATGTTCATATAGGAAAAGACTCCAAACACTTTTTTCTCTCCATTTTTCAAAGCAGGGATTTATTTCATTGGATTCGTGGGCAGTATACGGCCAATCTTTGAGAATGAGTACATCTAAATTTTATTCACGATCGGGTATCATTATACTGCAGTGGAATTGTGCTTCTACACAAGAAAATATGCAGGGTTTGATATAATTTAAAAAGATATGTATTTCAATGTTAAAAGTAAAAGGTTTTCAGTTCACGGAGGTCAAGCAACATAATGAATGAGGAGGCCAGAAAATGGCACAGCGCTCTAGACAAATGCGGCTCATTGCGCTAATTCCTGCTGAGGGCAGACACCAAGAAATAATCCTTGGTTACAACCCAATAGCATGGTTTATTAACGATGTCTAAATGTTTAATCAACTGTGCAAAGATAGCTTTAACACTTTAAGTTGTTATTAAAAACAAATTAGCATTAATGCCCTCAACATTTTCAGACTGATTTTTATGATGTAAGGGGTTCCAAAAAACCTTAGCCCCCCCCCCCCCATTTGCAGCTTACATGTTTACTTATATCGAAATAGTTTTTAGTGATTATAAAAATATATAAAATTCTTTATTTATTGCAGGTATTAAAATTACTCTAGCTGATAAAGTGATAATATAATGGCTTCTCAATTAATTGGTGATTCGGAGAGGCAACGTGTGATAGATCTCATACAAGCAATAACATTTCGGGAAGCTTGTGATGCTGGAGCCACCTTTATAACACGTTCATGGGTTGCCAAAATGTTGCGAAGAAGTGAGGACTTCGTCAAAAGAAATTGGAATAAAACTTTGGATGAATGTGAAATGGATACAACCAAATCTGGGCGCCCAAATTTGTCACTCTCTCAGAAACAAAGGACATCATTGAAAGCGGTACGCGTAAGCGGAAAAACAGCTGTGCTAAACTTTCTAGAGAGATCGAAGTGTTGAGAGGAAAGATCGTTAGTGGTGAGATCATTCGACCATACCGTCATAGGCAAGGTTTAAAGCCTTGGCATGAACTTCCAAAGCCAAGAAAAACTCAACTTAACATCGATGACAGAATGTGGTTTGCCCATTATCTTGAAGATTGGGATGTGGATGATTTCATGCATTTAGCTGTCTCCGATGAATTTTTTGTTTACGTAACACGTTGGCCTAACTACCAAAATGATCGAGTGTGGGCCACAACACCAGATGAAATCGATGACAATGAACATTATCGCGAATTATTAAAAAGTCCAGACTGTGTTGGTGTGTTTGTTTTGTTCACTGCAAAGAAGCTCATGTGGGTGCTGAAGCCAAATGGCCAGAGTTGGGATGGACAGTATTTTCGTGATATTATTCTATCCCAGCATGTCATTCCTTTTCTAAGAAACCCAAACAATGTTATGGATGCCGATCAGGTCACACTTCTGCACGATAAGGCCCCCTGCTTTAAGGCATTAGCCACTCAACAGTTGTTGTGGAACCATGAGATCGATTTCTTTGGAAATAAAGAACACAGTGGATCAGTTATAAAAGACGAGGTTGAACGTCTCTTGTTTCAAGAACCTGCAGCAAATCGATTTTCGAAGGATACAATGACGCAACACAGTGAAACTGTTTTAGCAAATTTGCGTAACGATCAAGATCTATTCACGTCACTTTTGGCAAGCTACCCAAAGCGAATTCAGGCTGTCTTGGAAGCCAATGGCGGGAACACCAAGTTTCAATTGTTTCTCGTTAAATGCAGAATTAAATTCTCTTTTGTAAGGTATGTTTAGTTTTACTGTACCTCTAATGGTTTAGGCCATGGGCGGGGGGGGGGGGGGCTAAGGTTTATTGGAGCCCCGTAGTTTATCATGCTGCTGTGCATAGTTTTCTTATAAGACTCGTTGCATTCACGTCGAATTGAATACATCAAAGAAAAAGGGGTAACTGTTGTATTATTGAAGTTCCGAATATAGTAGGCTAGGTGTGGCTGTAACCCCTAGATCCTGTCCCAAAGCTGGATCCTATCTGCTTTGCAGATAACTGGTGAGGGAAGCTATATGTTTTGGGCCTCTTTACGAGTGACCCGTTGCCCACATCGGGCTAACATCATGAAAAAGAAAAAAATATAGTATTTGTCATTTACCATTACTTATTCAGATTATAGTGGATTTAATTTTCCCAGAAGAGTTCCTTGTTCCATGCACGGTCTGTGTGTATCATGAAAAAACCTAATGTTTTGGAATTAATGTTAATGTTAATGGAATTTATTTATTAATCACTTTATGTTTAATTATTTAATGTTTGTTGCTAATGTTTACTTCGTAACTTAAATTATTATAGAGTTTGGCTCTTACGGCTATTATAAGTAATTAATATGAAGAAGGCAGTGGAACTGTTTTTAAATTCTTAAAAAATATTTGCACTTCACACTCAAAAGGGATTATTTATAGGTCACAGAGAATGCGTAATCGGAAGCAGCAACAAGACAAAATGAACGCGGTTAAGTGCCTCTAAGGGGATTTATCACCTGGGTATGAGCGTGTACTGGTGTTATTGAGTCCGCCTATAAGTAGGGAATTTTAACCTTTAGCACGAATGAGGAGATGTATTGGAATTTAAACAGTAGACTTTAAATGTTTAGAGAATGGCGACTGGTGCTTTAAAAAGAGGGATTTTTAAGGGGTAAGGGTATAAACTGTTTACTATTTGAGAGTTTGTGCTTTTGATAAAAGATTTAACTGAAAGTCGCAGTTCGAGATTGGATGAATAGAACATGAAGGGAAGGTGATTGTTTGTGAGTTAAAGCTTTTGGCTAACCCCCTCTGACCTCCAAGTTTTGTCGAGAGCGCGGAATGGAATGCGCACTCTGTTATACCGACTGATTTAATGTCCATTTTAAATTTGATTAAGAGGGAGTAAGGCATTCATATTATATCTACTTACTTTCTGCTTGGCTGAAAAATATATTTTTTTTGTAACATGGTAAATTAAACCATACACGTGACTTATTTGTAACACGATAAAACAGACCATGTAGCATATACTCGTGTGTATATATATATATATATATATATATATATATATATATATATATATTATTAGATATCTATAAATAAATTGGATTACATTAATCAAGAGAGTGATAATTAAACAATGCGTTTAAAATGACAATTGCAAAATTACTTTTTATTTGGTGATCAATCACAATGAATTTTGCTAGTTAATATACCAGATTATACAGCACAACCTTAATTGAGGATTGTGTATATGACGCATGCAGATGTGAATTTCAAATATTATTTAAAAAAAATATTATTACTACGTAAAAGATAGGTTTGATATTATTATTATCAGTGGTGTAGTGCTAAATATAGAAGTGAGGGAACGCATTTTGAAAGTGTTACTCAGATGCGGGGGGGACAATGGCGAGCGCGGCGAGCCCATACAGCTGGGGGTCAGGGGGCACTGTAAACCCCCAGGAAATCTTTTGAAATCTGACCAATTTCAGGGATATTTTGAGGTGATATGCACTGGATATTAGGATATATTCCAAGGTTGAAGATGCAGTATTTCCAGTGTCATTAGATATATGACATCCAGTACGATCAATAAAAATAGCTAACAACTGGAATGATTAACTAAAAAAAAGTTAACAACTGTTACGCCGTGGTGACTGTTTCACCAGATCTTTATAGGCTAGCATTGCCTCAGTCGAAGCTAAAAGAAATGAAACAGTTAATGATTCTTTCTCATATTTCTTCTAGGGGTGGGAATTAAAATTTCATGACGTTAGAGATTTGTAAGTTCGGATTTATTTGAAATAGTGAGGGAACGCCGTTCCGTCTACCAAAAAAAGTAAGGGAACGCCGTTCCCACGCGTTCCCACAGCACTACACCACTGATTATTATTATTAATTAATCATAATAATAATTGGAAAACTAAATAAAATAAGGAAGCGAAATCAGGAAGACTTAAAAAACTTAAGAAAAATTGGATTAATTTTTTAAGAACTTGATAATTCCTTGGTTTATTTTGTGTTATAATCAATCACTTATATTTCGTTCATGGATTATATTATTTTGTGGAATGTGTACACTGTAAACAGTAAAGTTCCTTATGACATAAAAATATAAAATCGTTTGGTTCTGTATTACGTGTTAAAAGGTTCCTCTTAGAATGAGGTCCCGAATTGGGGGGGCCGCATAGACACTAACAGGGAACTTGGGCTCTCGTTTTGATTCTATATACCAAAAAGAAAACCTATACTCTCACTCTCCAATGCTGGTACCAATAATAATGGGTCGCATTAGTTGGTCTGAGGTGTCAGTTTCTAATTCAAAATTAGGGACCGTTTTCACAAAAGTCATTTAGGTACAGTCCTTCGACTTGAAGGCTTCAGGAATTTTCCCGTTTACAGTGTAAACATAATTGAAAAACATTTTATTATAAACACAGATTTTATTTAAAGTTTCGTACCAAATATATATGTATACTTTTTTAATATTTTGTGCTAACACATATTTCTTTTAAACAGCAAATGTTTAAAGATGCATATTAAAGGTACATATGCATAAAACAATTCCTATAGGTATGACCTTTGTTTCAAGTTAATTTCAAATGCCTATTTTTCTCGCTCTAAAACATCTTCAGGGATCTTTCCGAAGTCCTGGTTTGAGAGTTCGTAGTAGCCCTCTGCTTCGGAACACGGAAAAGCATCCCCCGGGTGATCGCAGGTGAGAGAAATTTGGCTGAAGACAGTCTGGTTGCCGCAGAAGAAGGAGAAATGATAAGTGTTGATCACTTCTCCAGCATCATTGGAGACAGGAACGCACACGTGGAACACTTTGCATTCATTGGCTACGTCCGCGTAGTACCTTCAGGAAGAGAAGGGACACCTACATGAGAAATACAGAGAACGCACCCAACAAACAAAGGTACAAAGATAAATTTCTATAAAAAAAAAAGCAGTTTATAAAAACCAAATAAAACAAGGAAGTAAAATCGGGAAATTTATAAAATTTAACAAGAACTTGATTAATTTTATGATAACTTGATAATTCCTTTATTTATTTTGTGTTATAACCGATTACTTATATTTCATCCAGTGATCTTTAATGAACTTACAAAGTGGATAAGAAACTCAACGATGCCAAAAAGGGAAAACCTTAACTTGTTTAATTGGTTGTGTGAAGTGTATTTCAGATTATTATGGTTAAGAAGCCTCAAGTCATTTTAGGGAAAACATATGATATGGACTCTTTCCTTGCTCATAAAAGTTAAATAGTACTACTACTACTACTACTACTACTACTACTAATAATAATAATAAATAATAATAATAATAATAATAATATTGAATGCTGGAGCAACAATATCAATTAATAATTAATAATTTAACTATAAAGTCCTAACTTTACTCGGCATTAGTATTGTTAAATAAACATGGAGAATACCCACAATAAAAGCTACTCCGTATAGCAAAACACTAAAGTTTGTACAAATATTTTTCTACTACTTTATATAAGTTTAAATAAAAGAAAGTTGGATTTTAAACGTATTGTAAGTGATGAAATGTCTTTTGTAACCTTACGCACATTATAAGCATAAGTTGTTGAGATGCATTCCGATCCGTGTATACACTGTTATAACCCAGCCATAGACTGTCTAAAGCCAGCTGAGAAATGGGGAAGAGGCAGTGACGAGCCCACTGCAGGTAATGTATTTGGCTTAACCTAGTTTTCCGTTAAAGGAGACTTATTTTTCTAGATTGGTGGCAGCGGTACCGCCTGTCTCAGAGCCCTCTGGTTGATGAAGGGTGTAAAACAGAACAACCAAATAACCATACACTGCATGTTAGAACCTTTAAACGGAAGAAGTAACTCAGAAGATACACGTATATGGTTTAAGCCTCTGTGCTCGTTCTGTTATTTAACTTTATACCTTGAATTGGAGGTTTTAGAAACAGCAGACGTACCCATAAGGTCTGTTGTCGCAGGTAAAAGCTACAGTGGGTTCTCCACCTAGGACTTCGAGATACCCATTGGAGAACTGGTAGGGCAAGTTGGCAGCGGCCACACCCAAAAAACAAAGAAGGGCTACGAATTTCATGGTGTAGTTGGTGGTTGAGTTATGAACTGCGTTGGATTAACTGCAATGAAAGAAGAATCGAAACATGTTTGAACATCATTTAACCAAAATAGTTCCTATTTGATATTCGATAACTTCCATTTAGTTATTTATTATTTCTCTTTATGTCATTTTTAATGTTTCAAATTCTGAGGGAATTTTTCTTCATTTCTTTATGTGGCACCAATTTTAATTTTCAAGTGAAAGCTTCGACTTAAGTTATAAGATCTCTGCTGATTCTATTTAAAAACTCAACGTTTTTATACCTGTAGAAGTTTTATTATTATTATTATTATTATTATTATTGTTATTATTATTATTATTATTATTATTATTATTCACTTTAAAATCGTGCAAAATATATAAAAAATGATAGGGGCAATTAATTTTCAAATCTCATTGAACTGATTTAGGAAATAACGTTTTAAAATAACTCAAAGGTATTCATCAAATTTGTATATGTTAACTCTAAAACACCTTTTATGAAACGTTTCGATAGGTACCACATTCTTAACCAAATGTTAAAGTAATGCTGGTTTAGTACTTGAAGTATAAAAACATTTTGTCAACACGTTGTGTGTTTATAAGAGTCTGTATTTAGGTATTCATACGAGTTGTGTATTTATTGTTATTTATTTTATACACAGCTAACTCGTATATTTATATATTTACGATAATTTTACGAGTTTCGTTTATTGCAAGGTAACGAATTTTTATGAAAAACAATGATTCATTATTATACATTACGAATTAAAGTGAATCTTAGTTCGATTTTAACAGTTTTGAAGACAATGGAAACAATCACTTATTATATACAGAATTAAACATTTTGTTAAATTCATTAAAGTCACGGAAAATCGTGGCCAAAGGTTGTAGTTTATCTCAAGAGATCTAAATAACAATTCTAAAGTAATGTAAATACTGTTATTTAAATTTATTTTGTTTGAAACACGAACAAAATGACTGTTAAATTTATGAAGATAAATTAACATCTAATAAAAAGGTTTTGAACTACTGCTTTTACGCAAATAAATAACACTAAAGAGTTTAAAGATTTACGACCTCGTTAATTACATTATATTGAAGCAATTTATCAATAGCTACAACCTAACCATGACATATATGATGTGTTTTAAAGCTGAAATTATAGTAATCAGAAGGTGTAATATTTAAACCATTGAGAGAGACTCAAACCGTCATATAATAGAACAAGACACGAAAGTAATAGTAATAATATGACAGCATTGAGCGTCAGTGGGTTGCTTCTGGATTTGGAAATATTAAATTGCTTTTTATTATTATCTTCGAAACGTGATAATTATAATTAATTATAATTAAAATTGCAGACTGAAATTGCGGGAAGAGAACGGTTGTATATTGACGCGAAATGTGACTTTCAATGGTACCATAATTTGAAAGTTGCTCGATAATTACGTGATCATCACTAATACATCGAGTTGATGCAGCTATCTTGTGAATTAAGAAAGAAATAAGTTATTAAAGTGTTGTTTTTAGTTTATTTTCATTTGGAAGTTTAGTAATGAGTTTAATGGAATTTAGAGCAATTAATATTAATTATTTGATAACAAAAAGATCTGGAATTATTCATTAGAATTTTTGTTGTTGTGAGTTGAAAGAATCATTTTAATTTTAAATTTGCTTTTGCTGCTATATCTCATAATCAGTGTGTGTATATACACACACACACACATATATATATATATATATATATATATATATATATATTATATATATATAATATTTAATAATTTTTTAAATAATAAATTATAATTAAAAGTAAAGAAATAATAATAATAATAATAATAATAATAATAATAATAATAATAATAATTACTAATGAAGAATATTGTAAATAAACAGCCTCCCCATCGCTAAAAAATATTACGTAAATAAAGATTAAAATTAAGAAAATAGTTGATAAAGCACGACCCAAAAGACTTCCCGTGGATCAAATCGGATGAGTAACACGATCTGGCCTTTTTCGTCATTTGTGAGAGAGACTCTGTCTCATTTCATGTGTGGAAGGAAAACCCTTTCCAATTGCTCCTAAAAAGGGTCTAATCAGGGCCAAATCTCAAGAATGCTACGCATGGGGGACTCGATCGATAAACTGGTGAAAAATGAGAGCTAAAGTTTACAGTTAGAGACCCTTTGTTATTTTTGTCTTTTTTAACACTGATTCGAAAATGGCGGTCGTTTTTTGCAGCTTTGGAGTCAAAATACTTAAAGCAAATGAATTTCTTTACAATCTTCCAATTGCTTCGAAACCCTTTTTTAAAAAGCCCTTCAGCTTTAAGTTCCAATACTCACTATGAAACGTTATGGGTAGAACTGATGCCCTGGCTACAATTCCATTGGGTATTTATACGAGTGAGCCTCCGTCATGCAGTTTGGCATTTTCACGACATAGATGAGTTTCGGGAGAGGGAAGGTTTCAGAGGGGGAACGAGGATGGGGGTTCAAGGGGGCTCTGGAAATCATTTCAGGAAGGGGCTTTGATGTGCATTCCGATTTTAAATTGGCGGATAACTTTTAAACAAAGCTTCAATTAATCCACACACACACACACACACACACACACACACACACACACACACACACACACACACACACACACACACACAATTTATATTAGTTATTTAAAGGTTCATGTAAAGAAGTATGGTAAAATTTACACTAAAAAATCGGCAATTTTATTCAAATGTAAATCTTTTCTTCTCTCTTGTTATCTCATTATCTATCTATCTGTTTATCTAGTATCTATACTGTCGTTATTGTTCATAGATAAGCTATTTTTAGATTTTCATATGAAAAAATTGGCCATTCTCTTCGAAAATGACATCACGAAATTTTCAACTTTTCACGTATGCAAACAAACAAACAAACAAACAAACAATATATATATATATATATATATATGTGTGTGTGTGTGTGTGTGTGTGTGTGTGTGTGTGTATGTGTGTGTCCCCTAAAAAACTTTTATTTACCTCAGATCCTGTCCCAAAGCTGGATCCTATCTGCTTGGGCTTCCATCATGAAAAAGAAAAACTAAAGTATTTGTCATTTACCATTACTTATTCGGACTAGAGTGGATATATATATATATATATATATATATTTTTTTTTTTTTTTCCCCACAGTTGTATGACATTTTATGTGTTGATTATATCAAAGAATTTTATACAAGACTAAAATTCTTTGACGTTGCCTGTGGGAAACGGAAATATCATTAGACATTTTTATACCTGAACATAATTTCTATTAAATGTAATATTTATTTATAATATTTATGATGATGTAAAACTCTGTATATAGAAATTATTTAAAGTGAATATTATTCAAAAGAATTCAACATATATATGAGGATGTCATTAGACAAAGCGCTTGAGCACCATTCTGTGTTTCCTTTCCTTCGTGGTTTTATTCATCATAAATATTCTTCACGTGTTACTTTCGTGAAATAATTTTCATATATATATATATATATATATATATATATATATACGAGTATAGTTGAAAGTGTATGTGGTACGTGCAAAAATATACAGTTTATTAAAACAAGCTGTTGTAGAACTCCATGTTTCGTAGCAATATTTACCATTGACGAGTTTCATATTTCATAATAGTATTTTTTTAATTGACTGTACATAGCCATAAAGAACAGAACTTCCTCTCCTAAACGTTTAAATTGCTCTAACCCTCTTTTCACAGGAATACAATGTAACAACTTAATTTTTCTCTTCAGGGAAAATTGGTGTTTCGTCGCTTCCATTTTGAGGGGAATGTTTTCTGAGGCTGCGATGAATACAAATGTGATGCTTGGGAAACAGCTTTCAAGGAATTGCGAAAGATATTTGACGCGAGCAAAAATATTCAAATGAATGCAGAAAAATTGCCCGTAACAACGGATCTTAAGTGATTTTCGGATGTGTTTTATTGCTCGCCAAATGAGGCAGGTACGTAGTTTGAAAGTTGCATGAGGATGCATCATTGCAACATTGTATATGTTTTTCTAAATACATTTACGAATAGGTGTAAAGAATTCACGTTTGAAATTAGAATTGCATTGTTTGAGATTATGGGGCAAATGCAAGGTCGAAACATGGCCATATATATATATATATATGAATAGAAAGGATACCAAACATCAAAGACCGGTTGGTTCCTACGAAACTGTCTGTTTAAGGAAGAAGGTTAAAAGATAGAAAAAATTTAAAGACACGTAAAAAGTTTGAAGCAAAGAGGAGAGAATCCCGATATCTACAATACTTTTATGCGCTAACAAATGCTTCTAACTGAGGGTTTAAGGCAACATAAGCATCTAGTCTCTTTTTAAAGGACTCGACCGAATAACTTCGAACTACGGTGGCTGACAATCCGTTCCACAAATTAATTATACGACTGAAGAAGATATGCTTAGCTTCATTAGAATTAAAATGTTTACCCACTAATTTCAAACCATTACCGCGAGTTCTATCTGCATTTCTGAAGGTGAAATATTTTTCGGCGTTAACGTTATCAAAACCTTTAGTCATTTTAAACACCTAGATTAAATCTCCCGGAGGCTGGAACACGCCTTTTTACAAGTAAATTTAACGTTTCTAAACGAACAGTGCTTCTAAGTCTGGGAATCATCTTTGTAGCACATCGCTGCATTTTCTCCATTTTGTCTATGTTCTACCGTAATTATGGGAACCAGAACTGAACGCAGTATTCCAGGTTAAGGTGTACTAAGGAATTATATAATGTTAGTACTTTTTCTCCGACATAAATTCAAATGATCTACCAATAAATTCTGAGATTCTATTTGCTTTTCTAACCGCTTCGATATATTGCTTAGTACTCGGTTTAAGCGTGTCGGCAACAATAATACCAAATTGTTTCTCTTCCGTGACAGTCGTTAGTGTCTTGTCGCGCATAGAATAATTTTCTTCGACAATTACGTCGAAAGCCGTGTCGAGAATCTTTGATTAATTTATTCATTTCTAAGTGATTAACTGTTTTGTCCCGAATGATCGTCTCCATAAGCTTACCAACTACTGAAGTGTGACTAATGGGACGATAATTTTCAGGAAGCGATTTGTCCCCTTTTTTAAATATTGGCGTAATGTTTGCAAGTTTTCAGTCGAACGGAACTTCTGTAGACTGTAAGGATGTGTTAAATATATAGCCGATGTAAGAGGAGAGACTATTGCGAAATTCATTTCTTTTAGTACCCTAGGGTAGAGCTTATCTGGAACTGGAGCTTTATTTGGATTAATTTTACCGATGACCGAGAGTACTTCACTTTCACCAATATTATGATATATATATTATATATATATATATAAGATGCCAGAGTTATGGCGTTAGAACGCGTGAGGAATTATTCATGAGAACTGTTATATGGTTATATGAGTAAAAGGCATAAAATCTTTGCTCACTCCTAATTTTAAGACTCTTAATAGCTGTTTGATCAAGATGAGACGTTAAACTTAGAGTAAATGAAAGAATTCTTTTTTATTCTACGTACAAATGAACACTCTTTAACGACGGGTTATATACAAGACATCTGCAGATAATTCAAATCCGAAGGTTCGATGATGAGGTTTGATTAGTGAAGAACGGTGTTGGGAAATTCGGCGAAAAGGTGAATAGATCGCTGTATCTGAATAAATGAAATCTCTACGTGATTCTCAGTGAAAAAGCGATTCTTACTAAGTTTATAATCATTTTTGTGCATCTTTATGATCCCAAGTTCGCTCAATTCAATCGACTTTATCTCATTTATATACTTTTCCGTGCAACAGTTAAATGATTGATGAGCTTAAAAAAAATTTATGAATAAAAGTAGATTAAATGCAAATAAAATACTTAGAATATAGTAAAAATCCGGAATGAATCCATTAACATAAATTACTTGTAAAACAACAACACTTTACATTTTTCTTTTGTTCCATTTGGCAAATGACGTCTGAAATCATTTTCTTTCCTTCGTTTCAAGGTCGTTCGACTTCTGTTCTTCCTCAAGGCGGAAGATGCTCGCCTTAAGGGATGTTTTTCCAAGATTAATTATTATTTTTTTAATGATTACTTCGTCATCAAAGGTTA